>CM037785.1:49766706-49816706 GCA_021229015.1 Solen grandis | reverse complement strand
TGCCAACAATTCTTGAAATCTATGTTCAAACTTTACGGTAAGTTCATTCGACAGTTATTATTCTGGGGCCAAAACTAGAACAAAAACAGCTGGTGGTTATTCAACGACCGATCAATAATAAACTCGGCAAGCTTTCCTTTTAAAAGGAAATTTTATTACGATTGTAAGATTTTTATGTGCACCGCTTTGTTGTACATTCTTTCCGGTTTAGCGGGCAAATACAGAAGGTGGTTGGTGAAATATCTCCTACATTTATGATGTAATTTGCAAACAACGACTTACATATACTTAACACCAAGACAAATAGGTATTTGTTCCATCATATTGTATTACAAGATTTTGTAAGATAGAAGTTGTCTAGGTTTACATCAGGTCTTGCTAAAAACATAAATCAACAACCGATGTAATGTCATTTCAATACTTTATTTAATCGATAATTTTGTTAAAGAAAGAAAGAAAAACAAAACAGTATTTCTTTTTAAATATTGAACGCGCATTTCATTTTGATACACATTCTGCTTGATAAAATCTATCAGTCGAATACGTCAAATGCGATTAATCAAACAAAGTTTGTATATAATTTATATCTAATACTGATAAGCCGGGCCGCGGTTTATTAAATTGACAATACAAAAATTCATTTATACTGTAAAACCATTAAATTTCGTTGACGTTTCGTTAAATTTGTAATAAATCCCGTACTGTGGGTACATATTTTCATGGATAAATGCTGTAGAAAACATAGTTTACTAAATTAACAGTTTATGTGGCATCTACGGTACATGTATACTCATAAATAAAACCATCCAAGAAAATTACACCCATAACTTATCAACTAACTGACCTAGATACAGTTTCATGAATTAATTTAAATATGTATAACTGATCTAAGTTGTTTTAAATGTTAAATCTAAAACTAACTTTATTCTGAATTACGTATATTTCATCGTCATTTGAAAATAGCGACAATCGAATGAAATTAATAACCAATATAACCAATATAACAATTAGGTAAACTTTGCTATGATCGGATCACAACATTAAACTGATGTTGATACATGTATATTGTTTGATAGTTATATTAATTGAATGCCTGATCGACTGTCTTTTGTAAGGTCATTTAACGGTGGTCATTTATATTTTAAATCCTTGTTCTTGGATGAACCAGTGTTGGAGGCAAGTCATCTTCAAACAACTGACAACTCCCTTACTTAAAACTGATTTCTTCTCAAGTTCAACATACAATGAAAGTGATTGGTCTAAAAACTAAGTACTGTATTTTGAACAACACTAAATAGTGGTGCCTCCGTGGTCTAGTGATTATAGTCGCCGAATTACTATCATTTAGCTACTCACCGTTGTTTGTTCGAATCCTGGCCTTGTCATTCGGAGGACGTCTTTCAACTGGCTTGCGTTAGGTCACTAGTTCTACAGGGGTGCTTCTGTGCACTCAGGGTCTTTCGCAGCTTGTAATGTCGCTATAAGACTGAACTACTGTACTGATAAAACATTATAATTAATACAAGAATACTTATTAAACATACACTTTCTCCTTTAGAAAAAGTATATTAATAGGCTTCAATTGATTTTTTACTACAAATCTGATTAAGTTACAGAATTTATAAATAGGATTAAGACATAAATAACGTTATTTTGACGCAGTAATAAATAGGATTAAATAACTGATTATATTTTATCTAAATGTATACACAGTTTCATGTGTTGTTAATTTGATTTAGGAAAACTCTGATTTTAAACATTGTTTGTCTGCATTTTCGTCCTTAGAAAATGCACACTGAAGTCCAAAATTGCTTGTATTATTTATGAAGTTCCGACATCGTAATTTGTTCAATATCATATTTTCACGAACAGAAACGTTGCAGTAATCTGAATGTCTAGCACAAGTCTCGAACAAGATATTCTGTCACAATTTACAAGGTATCTAAGGTAATACAGGCACTGTATTCCAATCCCATCTCCTCCTCAACTGCAATCACAGACAGCTCTATACCCCCATACACCATTGTCAAATTAACATCACGCTGCTCTCTTCCAACAGTTTTTGACACATCGACATCAATTTTTGCTATCTGCTTGCAGCTCGGATCCGTGGTATACATTGGAGCCTCTTTTGAACTTGATGCAAATACCTTAAAACCAACAGACGTCTGATCCTTGTACAATGGAATATATTTCAATTTCTGCTGAGGCTCCCCAAGAACCACAGACTGCCCTTTCTTCACATGGAGACTAAAGATGTTGTCACATTTCAGTTCACCTGTATCCTTGAGCTTGAACTGTTTCCTTTCGTCATGTACGCCTTGCTTGAACAATGTAGTGGTGCCAATCCCGAAGGTGGCTCTGCTGATTCTACTTCTGAAAATCATTGGAGCATGTCCAAACAGTACAGCCCCATGTAGCACGGCCCTAAAAGGCGATGTTGGCACTACAACTTTGACGTCTTGGTAATCTGACGACACAATCTCTCTTACCTTTCCTACAATAATTGGAGACTCAGCAAATCCACCAACGAGGACCATATTTTCTGTCTCAGCAAATAGCTTTTCTCGGATATAGTCAGACCTAAAAAAAAATTCCAGAGTCTTCCTTAAACTGTTGACCAACTTCGTCAGCTTTTTTCAGCGTAACTTTACCTTCTTTTAACATTTGTCGAAGACTATCTGGAATTTTTAGCTTTATAAACTCATCTTTTTTGTCAGTGGAGCTAATCGTTACCTTTTTCTGCTCGAAGTCGTTTTCCATCTCAATGAGTTCAGCAGCATTTCTCGAAACAAATATGGTAACGCCTGTTACCATCGAATACTTGGAAAAAGGCGTCGTTAATGTTCTGTCCACCTACGAGAGAGCCAGCACCGGCACAGAGCTCATCCAGTCTATCGTCTTCAAGGACTTTTAGTGCAGACATGTCAGCTGTCTCTCCTGAAATAATTGTTAGTAGACAAAGCCTGACGGAAAATTAGTTACTTTCCCTTTGTTTTGTTTTTCCAACGTTAACTGTATGAATTGAGTATAAAGAGTATACACTGGACATGTTCAGCACATATTTAGAACGTATGACTTTAAAAAATTAAAAAGAAATAGACAAAAAAAAAAACTTTAAAAAAAATACCTTGATAGTCTGATACCCCTAAATATTTTTATGAAGATTAAAATGAATCCCATGCCTAGTTACTGAGACACTGAGACATAAGCATAATAACACTATGCATGCAAAACTTTAACCAAGTGTCCATGTAAAAAGGGGCCATAATTTCTTACATATTCCATCAGGAGTTATATACCTCGGTTGTCTGATGCCCCTAAACATATCCATACACTTTCAAGTTAATACAATGAATGGTTACTGAGATACAAGCTGGATAGTTACTTGTATGCGAAATTTTAACCAAATTTTCTTTTGCATGAAAAACTTTAACCAAAATTTCTAAGTAAAAAAGGGGCCATAATTCATATTTAATTCAGTAAAGAGTTATCTATCTTGGTTATCTGATGCCCCTGAACATATTTATAACATCTTAAGTCAATATCATAAATGGTTATTGAGATATAAGGTTGATAGTAACTTGCATGCAAAACTTTAACCAAAAGCAGCAACGCCGACGCAAGGGTGACTCAAAAAGCTTTCATATTCTTCGAAACGAAAGCTCTATGTGTCAATTACTACGACAACATCAAAACCTTTTTAGGCGAAACCTTATAGAAACTATATTCCATGAATTTTAGGTGAATGATTTCATTTCAACAAATCTGTTAAGTGACGGTTTTGGCAGCAGCCCACTTTTTTAAATTACCATTCAAAAATCATGATTACAAAGCTTTTGCATTATCAATGTGTCTTTAGAAAAATGATATACGGTAATATTTTATCTATTTAATTAGTTTTCCTTCCCTAGTGTTTTTCATTTAGAAGTGTGTAACATTTATTAGATGTACATGTATATATCAAGTTGTTTCATCAATGAAACCGCTGAAACACTTAGCGGCCCAGATCGATACAGAAGGTATGTGTGAACAAAATACATGAACTCACATGCAGCATGGGTCTTGGTGGTTTTACGTATGATCCTTTTGACATCTGGACTATCGTTGGTTCGAACATAGACACATTCGTCGACTTTTTGCAAATTTCTTTCAGGAAATAGCATATTGCATATGGTAAGTTTGTAAATGCAGCTGAACTAGATTATTGCAATTTGACCATATTGGTATGCCGTAGAACATTGTCCACTGCGTGATAGCCATTCGTAACTACGCAGTCTTTTAAACAAGTTCGGAATTTCAAAGTAATTGCCGAGATGAAAGAGGGCAAGACCTGCCAAGTCAAGAAACGGCCAATTTAATATCTTAAACTCATTATTGGCGAGGGTTATTTTTTATTGATTTGGTTTAATTACGTTTAAACTTATTTATTTTACGTCGAATGGGAAACAAGTTCTTACAACTTATACTAATCCCTCTCGACGGTTCCTTGGTTTGGACCAGTACTTTGCACCTGGGAAGGTCATGAATAATTCTTGCCTCCAACGGGGTTCGAACCCACAACCTTCGGATCCGTAATCGAATATGTTACCACTGGACCACGGCGCTCGTTGATTTTGTAATGACGATATATGCGATTAATAACCCCTTCGTTTTAAGAACCTCTGGAGCACGTGTCAACTAATGCATATATTCCAGAACGAAATGATTTTACAGGAAATTAGTTACATAAAACTGGTGTACACTTACCTCATAAATCACAAACGAGGAAATTGTCTCCCTTCCTTCCAAAATTATTCATGGTAGACCTTATGTCCTGTGGCAGGTTGATACAGTACAGGGCAGCTGCTTCCGGTTCTAATGCCAATAGCAAATTCTTTTTTGCGATACCACTCTGAAAAAAAAATGTAAGTCGGTGGCAAGGTGAGAAAAACGAACTTTGGCTGAATGTCATATGCAGAGATCGGTTACAAAATATATACGGTTTTCCTTGCTTCTGTGTTAAAATATATATAAACTGGAGCTCGTCATTCAAGCATATTTATATATTGCATAACAGGTTACACGTATAGCTTGCCCGCCAGAGGCATTGAGTTTGGATATCCGGTAATGAAATTCCTGCGGGCAGTTGTAATATGTTGCATTGTAAACAACATAACATACTTATTATATTGATCATACAGTGATCAAATTTAAATACATTTTCATTAGCGTAAACTTAAGGTAACATTTATTTGCAATTGAGTATATCTGTAAGTTATCACTTTTTTCTGTATATGCTTCAAAATCAGTACATACGTTCATTTTTATGTTCGCGATGCCACCTTGCAGCACAACGTGAAGTCAGCTGCCTGGCTGCCTTGAGCCAGCAGCTTGGCAGCGTGATGTAAGGAGTCTAGCAGCCAAACAGAGTGAGGTCAGCATCCCAAAAGAAATTAATTCTTTCCGTAGGAATGTTTATACAAAATATTAAGTCATTTCAGTAAGAAGCCGTGTGATGATGTTGTAAATATATATGTTTCAGGTTTCCGTGATATCTCCACACCTATTTAATTTATTTTTGATTCCTAATTCTGGCTGCTAGGCTGCTGACTTCACACTCAGTTTGCTGAGATTCTGACTTCACGCTGCCTGGCTGGCAGACTGCCGACTTTACACTGTCATGCTGCCGACTTTACACTTCATGCTATGCTGCTTACTTTTAGGCTACCAAGCTGCTAACTTCACGAAAAAGTCATTGAAGTTATCTTTCTTGAAATGTCAGTGGTGTGCTAAAATATTTTAATATTCACAACAAATAATCGAGACTGCTCATTTGCAAAGGAGCGAAATATAATTATTACATTTTCAGCGCAGCATCTCGCATAAAGAGTTTGGCTTCGGGAGACCAAATAACTGGAAGAGTGACCACCCATAGAATCGACTCTAAGTCCAGTACGTCTTTGTCCTTACCAAACTCTCCAGACTGGTCATCATCACCGCCACTATAATTGATCAGACGTTTTGTCTTCATCATCTCCAAAAAGTGATCCTTGAGTCCCTTGATGAGGATCGACATCACTAATTTGAGCGGCAGCAGTTGTCCGCTGTAGTCATGGATTTTGATGTCTTTTTTGAAATTCTGAAGAAAGGAATAAATATGTTTGGTGTTAATACATCTACGGTAAAATTACGAATTCCGAGGAACAATCGCCTTAAGCAATCATGTTATTTTTTATTTTCTCTCGATAGTCCTCGAAGAAATTTAACTGTAATTTCGAAATATTATTATATTGTCTCTAATGTGCAACTTGGTTTTGGTCAAGCCACGACTTCTGCTAAAGAAATTTCTAATCGGTTTACAATATGCAGAACGGAGAGAGAGAGAAAATGAGAGAAAACGTAAGAAGGGATACGCCTGTACACCGAAATACCCTTTATAAATATTCTACCTGATATATACTGAATATTCCACGTGACTTTATTACAGATTAACTCATATTTTCTTTAGTAGGACATAAAATATGCACCAAACTATGTACCAATGGAATGCGCCACATTATATTTCTAAATAATCTAAAATAGTATGAAAAACAAGAAAATGTGGTATTCGATATTTTATTAAAATTATGTGTTTTTAATGTTCTTTTGGTGTATTTTATTTGCAAAGGAAAAGTTGACTCCCTTGCATAATTTCATTAAGATCACATTGCTCACTGCTCTTTAAAGGTGTGGATTCATATCCCGGATTTTTTTGTGTGTTTTGTTTTTAAGCTAGCTTAAAATGGCTGCCGAAACAAATGTAAGAAGCAAATTTGTTGAATTCATATCACCAACCAAAGAGTGCTACTTGCAGCATTGGAAATAACTGGGACCTTTCCGTTGAGAACGAAAGGTAAGCGGAGCTAGATGCGGAAAGAAACAGTTACTTTACGAAAACTGCCCAGTCGAATAGATATTTGCATGGATGTCGCTTATATCAATAACCATTTTTACAAAGAAGTTAAAAGCATAAAGATGTGAATAAGGATTTCTTTCACCGTGTCCATCGCGATAATTTATTAGATTTTATATTACAGGGAACCCATTTAATCAGGCTAAATGATAAAATTGGCCATACATGATATTTATTTCAAGGTACGTGACATTATTCTATTTTTATCAAATAATCTCTACACAGATGGTTTTCAAGTTTTGCTTGAACGGAGGATGCTAAATTGTTAAATTTAGAGATTAATGAGTTCTGTTTAGTACAAATATATGATGAGTTGTTTGAATAAGTAGATATTCTTTTCAAGTATCGCTTATGTTTACTAGTTTTTAATCTTGAAAATAATTTAGAAATTATTAACGGAGAATGTTCTTCGTTGAGTAAGTACTTAACGTTCTGACGACACAATCTCAACACCCCACCATTCGAATGAAAAATTTTTAGTGACGCAAAAAAAGTTAGTCAACAAAACCCCCAGTCGAATATGCCCTATGTATACAGAGTATCACGGTTATTCAGCAACCATTCAGTAGTTGTTTATTTGTGTTTAAGATAAACTTGCACAGTTTGCGAGAATTTATGGTAAATCCATCGAAATTTGATAAATCTAAAAATAGTAACATTTCTGGGAAACACCGTTTTGTATAATGGGTTCTTTGTATTGTTCGAAAATGTGTCTTTTAGCCTCGCAGCCACGTTAAAAGAGTGTTATTGTCTGGCAACATTGGCCTGAGACGGATTTATATCGCAGTACCCATTTGACAATATATATCATAGTTATTCTCAATTATTTTATTATTATTGGGTGAGTGGATTGATGAATAATGTGTTGAATTTTCCTTTGAATTTAATTATTTCGAAGATTTCTTATACGACATGTTTAATCCTGTATGCGGTCGAGCATTGATAAACTAACTAAACTCGTGCAATGTGTGATTTGCATGTGGTACATTATTAAACAAAGTAATCAAAATTCATTTAAAAAGGAGAAAGTTTCACATCGTCTAAGCTAGATTCGAACCCACAACCTTCAGTTTCGAAATCCAGCACATTATCATTCAGATTAGCAGGGCACGTGATACACGTGCTTCTAAGTAATACATATACATGTTGTACCATACATTTATGTCCATGTTTTATCTCGAAAAATTGACAATTGAACCTTTGACGTGAAGAAGGTCTCTGGACCTGACAAGATTCCAATCATTATTCTCAAGAGCAACTGTGAAGTTATTGACACTGGAAAACTGCTAACGTGTTGCCCATTTTTAAGAAGGGCGACCGTTCAAAACCCTCAAACTCTCGCCCAGTTTCTTTAACTGTTTCCAAACTGCTTGAGCATATTGTAGTGTCTAACATCATGAAACTTTTGGATTGCAATAGCATTCTCCATGAAAATCAGCATGGCTTCCGTCAAAAGCGGAACAACAGACGACCTCTCGAAATATCTTGATACTGGCAGACAAGTTGATATGGTTATTTTTGACTTCGCCAAAGCTTTTGACAAATAATCACGTCGTTGCTTGTCATCTAAACTTGACTTTTATGGAATCCGTAATGGCATAAGGAGGTATGTTGAATGTTTTCTATAGAGACCGATGTGAGTTATGAAAGCTTAAAGCTTAAAATATATTTTTAATTGATCTTTTTGTATTTTTGCATGCTGACATTGCTCGCTTTAATCACTTATGCATGTGTATATTGTCACAAAATAATTTTGACGTGGCCTGAAAATGTGTAGATTTAGAGTACGTTGTATTTGTCACGTAGGCCAGAGTGGAAGGTTTATCACAGGTTTCTTTTATTACCTTTTGTTCAGAATGAGATATGATTAGGGTTTAAAATGGTTATATCAACTGTTTTGCTAAGTTCTAAGTGTATTAAGAGAGATGTTTATTTCACGTGATATTTGTTTTTTAAGAGTAAATCGTGGGGTTTTAGTATATAAGTTGATTTGAACTTTGATTATAGTATTAATTGTGTTCATTTGCGATACATGATTAAGTTTGTTTGTTTGTTTGGTTTAACGTCCCACCGACAGTATTTCAGTCATTTGGAGACGATGTCTACTTGAGACAGATATAGTGCTGCCACACTGTAGTATCATGCCGTAGACATGTGGCATGATACCACACCCAGTCACATTATCCTGACACCGGGCCAACAAGTCCTGCAACTACCCTTATATGCTGAGCGAAACCAAGGGAGCTTTAACAGTACCATTTCTTACGACTTTGGTATGTAACGGCAGGGGATCGAACCCACGACCTCCATACATGATTATATAAAAACGCGTCTGTAAAACGATATTTGACAAACCTTGTAATTCTCCCTACCTCCTTGTTCCCATTCATTCTCATGTATAAATCATTAAAACCAAATTACGTTCGAGTCTTACTTCCAATAAAGTATGTACTTCATACATTATTTGGCCATCCATTTAATGATACTTATCGTGATGTTCAATCCAAATGTTTTAATCTTGAAAAAAAATTAAAAAAAAATTCAAGATTAAAATTGGATAAGCGAATATTTTGTTGGCATTGAATGATACATTTCAACAAAAACACGTATAAAATAAAATAATAAACATATGCTACAAGTTAATAAAATAAATATTAAGTCACTATCAGTCAGTGGGGCCAGCCTGATCCGGTGTTTTTGTACAGGTCCTGGGATTAACAAACTTGGGACCATCAGTTACACATGACCCTAAATATACGCTCGAAATGAATGGTCATGAAACAAAAACAGGTTCAACAAGAGGGTCATGATGGCCCGAATCGCTCACCTGAGAAACAGTGCCCTCAATGCCAATTACTGTATTACGAGTCATAGTGAATACATAATCTATGGAGAAGTACAGCAACACCATCTAAATTCAACCAAAAACTGTACTTGCTATCCAAACATTTAAGGTCATAGCTTTAACAGTCTATATAAAATCAAGTGACCCCTAGGGCGGGGCAAATTTCGATCCCAAACTTGGTAATGGTCCATAAGACAATGCCACACACCAAATGTCTAAGTTCTAGGCCTTGCGATTTTTAGCTCCTGTGACCCAGATATGCAACGGACCGGAACCATTTGAACAATTTGTTTAGGAGGAGATGTTGTTTAAAGAAAATTATTAACGCCAGACACACGGACGACGGACGCCGGACAAAAGACGATCACAAAAGCTCATCATGAGCACGTTGTGCTCAGGTGATCTAAAAACAAGTTTACAGAAAATTAATTCCATAAGTTTTCATTTTAAGTATATTTAATTTTTTTTTTGGCAGCATTCTGTAAAATTTCTTCAATGATTTTTAAAATGAAAAAACGTTGTTTTAGGACCACAATAACGCAGTACCCATTTGACAATATATGAAATACGGACCTTTTTGTAGAGTTCATCCTTAAACCTATGGAAGAAATATCACTTGTCTTTCATTTCCTCGCCAAGGTCCATCTTGGTACAGAAACGTTGCTCAGCCAGGCCGCCGATAGAGTCCACCTTCTTGTTATTGTCAAGCAATACACAGGTGGTGGTCTTATGTAGCTGTAAAGTCAGGATGGACATGTTGAAATAATCTCCCGAAAAGAAAATCCACACACAAAACGTCTGTCACTCGAACAATATCGCTTTTTAGGCGTGTTTTCTATCACAGTGACTGAGACGACCTTCTATACGATGTTGTTAGATTCAGTTAGCGATACTGAATCTGATTTTAATGAAATTGCATTGTCATAAAAAGATATATGCACCTTTAAATAATAACTACATAATCAACCGGGGGGGGGGGGCAGTATTAAGTGTGAAAAAATGGGGTTGATGTCCCTTTAATCGGAATGTAAGCTATATAAGGAATATTTGTGCATTATCTGAAGCAAGGTTGGTACTGACAATTGGGTTTGCTCCAAGTCTGCTTCAGGGTACTGTGTTCAAGCATTGCTTAAAATCAGTGGTCAAACCTAGGTTACCCATTTTTTGGAGCATGTCATCGTCAGAACCAACGGTTTATATTCCTGTATCACTACTGTTTATTCCGTGGGATTTTCAGCTGATATAACTTCATTTTAATGAATATTTATCAGCTACTGCTAACCAATGTAACCATGTGTAGTAGTTTGAATATTCTTCATTGATTCTACAAAAGCATAAGGTGACTTTCAATATCTGAACATGTCACGAATTCAATACGAAGTTTTGCTAATCAAATAACCCATCGTCGGTTAAGAATCAAAGCATACTGAGCGAACGCGGGCTCCGACGGTGAGACAAATGTGACAAACTTAACGTCGAGTAGTTTGTTAAGTTGGTGCTTCAGCTCAGAGTTTCAGGCGAAGCCTTGCGTCTGGGCACGGCTTATATCTTGATGAGATATGTTGGAACACGTTGTTTTGAACTCACTGTGGTTGAATTTGTCGTCAGTGCTCCAAGTCAGGTCAGTATCGTATTACTTCAAGGGTATGATGATTTCTATAAATTATATTCCATGATGTCTCAAATGCAGTTTGAGAAGAGTTTTGATATGTTTTACTTTGGTTTGAAGCAAGTGTTTGAGAAACTATTTTGAATACAGTTTTAAGCATCGTTGTTTTGAATATTTCGCTCGGGATGGATGATACGTTTCACAAAGGGTTGTGAATTGCATGTGTATATTTAGATTGTTGAGCTCAATAATGTTTGGAACAAGTTTTATCGTTGGCTGTAACAAATATTGTTTAAATAAGTTTGTCTTATATATTATATATTCCACAGTAGATAAGTTCCAATGAGAATTTGCATTTTAAAGTGTCTCAGATATACGTTTGAGCTTACTTGTTCAGTTTCAATATCTCTATGTTTTGTCCAATTAGCTTACATGTAACTGAAGTGTTGGATAGATACCAGGTTAAAAATCAGTGGTGTATATGCAGGAAAGGGAAGTCTGGGGCATTTTAATGATTATAAAATTCTTATTCTTTGCCCATATCGATTTTTTGAAGTCACTCGCAGCCAATGAGACTTCAACGAGACCCGGACGAGATTGGAAATCAAATATATGTTCATGGTAGGTTCCAATGGATATTTAAAGTAATATGGTATTGATGGTTAATTTGTTTAGTCAAATACTTGTTCGATTACTTTTGATATAAATAGACGTCAATGATTCTGATCGACCACACGACGAGACGCAATTAAGGGGACCAATAACATGAATCAGTTAACAATCATTCTACATGTTTGTGTCACTATCACCAATTAAAAGAACAAGAAGACTCTAGCCGGCAAAAATCACGGGTTATTCCTGCATGTGCACGAGGCTATCATGTATCTCGACATTTTCTCATGCCGCGCTGAGTCATATCGGACTAGTTATCTACCTCTCTCTTCATTATGAAAACAAATACCCTAATAATGCATCCGTCCTCTTCTTTCCTTTATTTAAACTCATTTTAGGTTAAATCAGTAATTGTTGTTTTGCAAGATTACCCAAGCCCCACCGAAAAGTCTGGTAACCGTGTGACGGGTTGGCGCGCTCTCGTTTACTCTCGATACACGCGATAAAGTGCGTTATTTTTGAAAGCTGTTTGACAGAAAGTTGTATGTTGAAACACTGTATAAAAGTTTAACGTGCAATATTTATATTCCCAGAAGATTGAAACAAAGTAATATTAACATAACAAAATCTTTAAAAAAAAAACAAAAAAAAAAAAAAAAAAAAAACGACTTTTAAATAACGAATACACACGAAGATTACCGAAACAAGCCGATCGCATTCAGAAACGCTCGGAATGTCATGAATACTTGTGAGCTAACAAGCTAACAAACAGGCTGCTATGGTGGCATATTTCTGCCAGCCACTTATCCACTTGTCGTAGGGAGAAATAAATGAAATTAAAATTGTTTTTGAATATTGTTGCTTTTTTTTTTTCCCACTGCAAACTACAAACTGGGGCCGCCGTGGTTACAGTCGTGGACTACAAATCTCTCAGCCCCTCACCGCTGTGGGTTCGAATCCCGGTAGTGACACACAGAGATGACATGAGACATGGTCACAAGTTGACAGGACAATAACACCACAGTAATATAAACATACTTTATGTAAACAAACTATCAAATAATACCCTGTCTACACTTTTAATCCTGTTTTTATGTTCAAAATCGTGCAAGGTTCGAATCCCGGAAGGGACTTCGGATTTTTCATGTGAGGAAGCCTTCCAGCTGGCTTGCAGTAGGTCGGTGGTTCTACCCGGGTACCTCTGTGTACTCGGGCTCTTCCTCCACCTGGACGTCGCTATATGATTGAAATACTATCGCAGTGACGGTAAACCCCAATACAACAACAACAACAAACTACAAACAAAGACGAGAATAATATTATAGTTCTAACCCTTATTTATACTAACTACCTAGTCACGTGTTACTTTTCGCGTGTCTTCATACAAAGCCACTACTAACACCGCACGTGAAGGCCGTCTTTCGAAGACCGGGATAATTTATATAAATTCCTGAAATTAACTATCATTCAGGTAATGATTATTTAGAATATTTTGTGTATCTTTGTATTTAATGTATTCAATTTGTGTTTGTCTTTTCATTGTCAAAGTAATTAAGAAAAAAATATAATTATTCCACTCTCTGCTTTTTCCGCACACAGTGAACCAGATTTAAATGTGTAGAGTTTTAGTTTACATAAAAAGGTCTGTTAGTGCTCACTACTGCCAATCACATATTCACTTATTTTAACTGGATACCATGCCTATTTCCAAATAATTATGTGAAAAAATGCTTGTTATCCACATAATTTAACTAACTTGAAAAAAGGCGAGATATCCAGTTGACTTAAGTGAATATATGGCTGGCAGTAGTTGGCACTAACAGGCAGTTTTGTCCTGTTTAGATACCTAAGAGGATAACACGAAAGTTCTCTACTTGCCAGATACTAACTGACTATGTGACAATTTTTCAGAAAAGTTTCAACATAGCTAAGTGGATAAGTGGCTGGCAGAAATTTGCCACCATAGCTGGCAGAAATATATGCCACCATATTATTATAGTAATCCCACATATATTTTAACGACTTTGCCATGTAAGTAATTACTTAAAACCTCAAATTATTTGAAATTTGTGATTAGTTGAAATATCCATATTTTGCAAAGATTCAAAAGTTTAAGGAATAGGATAGGAGCTGGTCGTGGACACAATGTAGATGGTAAGTTACATTTTATTACAACCATCAGCGATTAGTAAATTATAGCTATCAAATGATAATTGCAATTGTTCGATTATTACAAATTAAAATCGTTTCATGGAGATATGTAAAATATTGCCTCTGTAGTTAAAGGATTAGCACGATTGATATTGAAAGAATAATTAATTCGCACCCCCCCCCCCCCCCCCACAAAAAAATCGAAGTTCTGTCACATGGTCAAAATCATACACTTATTATATAATAAGACAAAAACGCAAAAAAAACGCAATCGTACTGAAACAAACATGAAAATTGTCACCATTTAGTGTTGAGAGAGGAAACAAATTTTAGAGTTTTTTCTCAGTGAGGTAAATAAGATGGAAATATATAAATATAAAATTTCTAAATATAGCCCCGAATTGTTGTAAGATTCATAATGTGTGCAACTCTGTTCAAAAATGGTTTGTAAGCCTATTCGACATATTGAAATGTAAAGAGTTATCAAGAACATAGCCCTCATTATGTTTTATTATTTTATACAACGAGACAGACTCATAATTATATTGCCTAAGTACTAACTTTCCAGGATCTACCAAAGCTGTTACAGTGATTTTCTGTTAACAATGCACGGTCCCGTGAATAATCATAGAAGCAATGTTTTTCGCTGTGGATGCGTTTTGAATTCAGTCACTGGATGAATTTCGGGGGGGGGGGGGACTTTTGAAATCAAAATAATACGGACTTTCAGTATTGGGACTGTTTAGCCTAGGTCTAGATGAAAGTTCCGGATTAGTGATCTGCGCCTGCGCAGAAATGATGAATATAAAACTTGACAGTGTTGAAAGTAACATAAAATGTTTAAAAGATCTAAAAAATATAAATATGAAATACTTTATTTCTAATATTTTACTAACTACATAATTATATTTCGGAAAAAGAATGTGTATTGAATAACGTAAAGGAACCTTCGCTCGTCAATGTCAATTTTTGGTATATATGAGGTTCCAGGGGGTCAATGCATAAATTGTTGGTTATTTTCTGTGTCCCAAAATATACCGGGACCCTTTCAGCGCCTTTTACACCATCCCCTGTGCACATGGCATCTATAAATCAGTTGCAAAAGTCCCCCGAATATGATAAGGTAAGGCTGCCGACTTGCGGACTCTTGTCTCGTCACTACTGGTAACATTGTCACCTGAACATTTTTTTTTTTAAATCGCAATATGACAATTTAAAACAAATAGTTTTAATTTAAACAGTTTTAAACTTTATTTTATCTTTAACAATATCAGTATCACTTTATTGGAAAATCTTATAAGTCAATATTAACACAAAACAAAGACATATCATCTTCAACTAAAGTCTTAAAACACTCAATTTCATTATGTTTAACACTTGTCTAATTACCTAGCAGTTTCGCACAAGGTTGATTTTAAATTTCAGCAAAAGTAAGAAATGTTGAAAAAATCAACAAAAAATGAATACTAGAAGTCGTTTGTTTAAGATACAAACGAAGCGGCTTTCCGTTTGCTTATTTCAAAGGTATAGTGATGCATAATAATGTATGATTTAATATGTCAATAATCATCTTAAATATATACTTACGATTATGTTCAAAAATAAGCTTTAATTCTTTTTTTTATTTTCATCTTAAGAAGATATTGAGAAAGCATAAATATGGATCTTATTTGATTATGCACCCGTTTTCTATCATTCAGAAAAAAAAAAGGAAAAGTTTAAGATAATAATATCCTCAAGAATTGTTTTCTTACGTTATTCAATCGATTTTATTTTTTTTTAATTGTAAAAAAAAAACAAAAAAAAAACTTTAAAATCGATTATTTTCAACCTTTAAATTGATTGAGTTTTACATTTGCAAAATTAGATGGAAACAAAGGCAAAATAATGAAAATAATTTCTTATTTCTATGTAGAAAAAGAAACCGTTAAACATTTAGAAAAAATAAAAAATCGATAGGAAGATAAACATGTATTTGTCATTCTTTCAGCCGTGATAGCAAATGCAATAAGATATCCGTAAAGGTTTTCTGGCTCTAGTATAATTATACTAATTCATCGTAAATGCGACTCATTTACTCAAAAACGTATCACAATTCACTATTCAACTCAGGCATTCATTCCTGCAAAAGAACAATCGGATCTTGCTCAACCAACCCAATAACCACTTACATTTCTTTCTGCAAATTAATAGATTTCCATGAATAAGTCATGTTTGATAACGTAATCACTTGAAATTTTCTGGATTTTTTGCGTATGCTAGGGTACGGCATTATTACTTATTTAAAGTTAATATATCCAATCTTTTGACCTTTTTAATATATTTTGCTTACACATCAATGTTGTCATAAACAAGTGACACAACATAAATTCTTTAAGGTATGCTTAAGATTGGCATCAATACTCATGACACTGGAGCGGGAATACGTATTGAAATGAATGAAAAATATCTTTTTTGCAAAGACAAAAAAAAAAGTATCTTCGAGAATGCGAACAGGTTTGTTTTCACATTTTCAAGTAGGCATTCCATCAAACATAATAACTGCCTTTAATTAAATTTGAAGCCCATTTTTGAAAAGTTTAAGTTCATTAGTCTAATTGGCGATTTTATATTTTTTTAATTCTTGCTTAAGTATGCATGACGTCATAATCACGTGACAAAACTAACATTTCTTGCAGTATGCACCACTTCAATTTAACTCTATCAATTGTGAAGATATAATTAAGATTGACTTTAAATTCATGATACCAGAGCGAAAGAAATCTTTAAAAAGATTTTTGTCTTTTTGATGACGTCATAACCACATGACTTAAGAGAAAATCATTAAGAAAATAGAATGTAAACTTCTATGCCGATATGCTGTCCAATTTTCATGTTTGTAACGCATCAGGGGGCTTTGTAACATTTAAATTTAATTTTTGACTAAAGTTCGAAACTTGGTATTGCCATGAAATCTTAATCTTTTCGAATTTGGAAATTTGAATGCCAAAATCCTAAAATACCTCTTTTTGTAAAAATATTAAGATAATCGGACCAATATTGAAGGCTCTAGAGCGCGAACAAACTTTTGAAGCTGACGTCAAATCTGACGTCATATGACGCCAATGAAAATTGAAAATGATTGAATGTATAAAAAGATACTTTTTTATCGCGGCAGTTTCAATTTCATTAAAATTGACTCAAAATGTATGATGCCAGAGCGAGGGAAATCTTTGAAAAATTGGATTTTGTCCTTTAAATGACGTCATAACCACGTGACTTAAAAGGAAATCTTTCAGAGAAAAGAAAGAAGACCTCTGGGCCAATATGCTGTCCAATTTTCATGCTTTTATCTCATCAGTAGCCTTTGTAACATTAAATAATAGTTTTAGGACCAAAGTTCGAAAATCGGTTTTGTCATAAATTCTTAAATTTTTCGAATTTAAAAAATTGAAAAACAAGGTGCACATCTACATCATAACATACATCTTCTGTGAAAATATCAAGATAAAATATCAAAAAATAAAGGCTCTAGAGCGCGAACAAACTTTTGAAGCTGACGTCAAATCTGACGTCAATTGACGTCATTGAAAATTAAAAATTATTGATTTTAAAAATTTATACTTTTTTGTCGAGGCAATTTAATTATCATGTTGCTTAGACACTGACAACTTACCGAAATTAACTCTTAGATTTGGTTGGAAAAAAAGGAATAATAATAACTAGAATCGCAATCGCGATATCATCGGTTTTCGCAAAAGCAATTCCATTAAGTTCACGAGTCGCATGATTCGAAAAATATTTCTTCGTTCAATGCCTTGTTTATAATGTTAACAGCGATCTTTCAAACACTTTTGTCGCAATGTTTAAGAAGACTTTTTACCCAAAAGAAGATTTTTGAGTATTACCTTCAGTTATGTAGTCGCGATATCATCGGTTTACATGAAAGCAATTCCATTCAGTTCACGAGTTGCATGATTCGAAAAACATTTCTTTTTAATTTTGTTGATACTGTTAACAGTGATCTTTGAAACGTTTCTGTCGCAATGTTTAAGCAGACTTTTTACCCAAGATAATATTGTTGAGTATTACCTGTCAGTTATGAAATCGCGATATCATCAGTTTTCATGAAAGCAATTCCATTCAGTTCATGAGTCGCATGATTCGAAAAACATATTTCTTCGTTCAATGGCTTGTTGAATACTGTTAACAGTGATCATTCAAACATTTTTGTTGCAATGTATAATCAGACTTTTTACCAAGAAGAATACTTTTGAGTATTACCTGTCTGTTATGTTGTCGTAAACTTGAAAACATTTTTTACGGACTTCGGGTACTGAGACAAATGACAAATGTATTCGATAAACAACAATTGCAAACGACAAACAACAGTATAAAATGACACACGACAATGCAATATGCCAGTCAACACTATTACGAACAACTGTTGCATTGAATTACTATCATTTTTATGAAATATCGCATTATCTTTTTTGTGTCATTTCAAATTGAGTCACCGAAGAACAGAATGCAAAAAAAAAATCGCATAAAAATCAGACTTCATTTTTTTTTAAATTATTAATAGTGATTTCAAGCTAATCGCCCCCAAGCGGCAAAATGAGAACCAAAACTGATTAAAATTTTACTATTAGGTACCTAGCAATGCAGCAAATGGTTCAATCAAGTATACAAGTCGCACTAGTCAAACATTCTATTCCTTATATATCACAATTTGAAGCATAAAAACTGATTTACAATTGTTCTAAAGAGGATCAAAACTTGGACTGCCGTAAAATGACCAAATCAAGTCCGATCTTCAAAAACTAAACATCACTGGAAAGGGCTCTTTAAGAAATAAAACTTTTGTTAATATACTTTCAATGAAATATTTTTTGTTTTGGAGCTATTTGGAGCAAAATAAAAACACAATAATCGTAATATGCCCTTGAACTTTGCAATTTCTTTTACCTTTTTAATTGTGAGGTCCTTTCAGACATAACAATACATAACTTGTGAAAATATCATGAAGAATGAACAAAAAATAAAGTCAGGAGCGACAAAAACATGTTTTAGAAATTTTAATTTTTCCTAAAATTTAGTGAAGTTTGACCGTTTCTAGAGGACAAACCATGCATTTCTTAAATTCGCCACCCCAAATATTTTGTGCGTTTATGTCTTGCAAATCATTTGCAGCAAACAGAATTCTTCTATCTGATCTCTAACAAAAATGGATAGGTTTTTCGTTGACCTACCCTCATCTGCACAGTTTTTTGCGAGGTTCGAACTTTCAACCTTCCGTTAGTAGCTTAAAAAGTTTTAGCCACTCATCCACTCATACCTAGAAACTATCATACTTTATTAGGCTATCAACAAGGAACACAATGCAACAAACCGCATATGGATCAGACATTTTGAATTATAAGTAGAAAAGTGCTTTCATGCTATGCGCCCCCTAGCAGCAAAATGAGAAACAAAATTGATTAAAATTTTACCATTAGGTACCTAGCAATGTGGCAAATAGTTCAATTAAATATACAAATCGCACTAGTCGAACATTCTATTTCTTATACATCACATTTTGAAGCATAAAAACTGATTTACAATTATTCCAAAAAAGGATCAAATTTTGGACTGCCGTAAAATGACCAAATCAAGTCCGATCTTCAAAATCTAAACATCATTAGAAAGAACTTTTCTAAAACTAAATCTTTTGTTCATATATTGTTTATGAATTGTGGCCTTTTTCTATCATGGTGATATGCCGTTCACAAAAAAGGGTTAGAAAAATAATGCAACGGTTTTCGTGATGATCAACAGTTTCAAACCTAATCAGCCAAGTTAAAATACCAGAAAAACAACAAAATGCAAAATGCTTTATATGTGACCAAGTCTTAAAGGCATCTCGAAAGGAATGTGATGTCCCCATCTGCTGTGATCAGACCTGCTAATTGCTGGTCATCACTGCAGGGAGTCTTTAGCCAATATAGTACCTATATGTTACGGTAAAACCTCTGATGGGTTGATGCATAACTAAATTATCTGCTACAATGGAAGTGAGATAGTAGGCTAGTTTTACACAAAGCAATAAACATATAATGACTTGACTTGACTTGACTATTTGAGTTTACCGTCGCTTCGACAGTATTTCAGTCATATAGCGACGTCCAGCTAATTACAGGTGGAGGAAGGACACGAATGCACGGAGACATCCGGGTAGAACCACCGACCTACCGCAAGCCAGCTAGAAGGCTTCCTCACATGAAAATCCGAATGACCCTGCCGGGATTCAAACCCACGCGGTGAGGGGCAGAGTGAGTGTTAAAGTCAGCGACTTAACCCTCTCGGCCACGGAGGCCCCAAACATATAATGAATGATAGTGATAATATGTGGGTTGTTTAGTTTATGATCCCTTACATAATTATTCTTTATTACATTTATTACTTGGAGTCAATTTTGTAACTGCATGATTATAGGATCATACGGCATTTATTTCAGAATTAAAGTTTTGATATTGAAAATATAGAGATACGCATTTTTGTAGTAATTAAAATGAGCCTGAAGGACATAATTCTGACAATGCAAGATCTTTTTGTTTTTTATTTGCTTTTGCTAGAGACATTTTGTTACATTTTATTCAACAGAATTTCTCTTATTGAATAAACAATAAAATTTGTGTTGATTTCCGACATATAAACATGTGTTGAGGGAAGAAATGAGAGAATGAAAGTAATGAGTGATACATAACTTATTTAAAAAATTAATGTCCCTTTTTATGATAATTTTACAACTTAAATAAAATAAGAAAGAAAGAACAAAATAAATGAAAAAATGAAAGAAAGAAAGAACAAAATAAAGTAGACAAAATAAATCAACAGAGAAAGAAAGAAAGAAGAGGAAGATTTATATTTGCTCGAATAAAAAAAAAAAGAATAATAGAGAACTTTTAGGATCATTTCTGGTATTTGGTATGTTCACAACTTTTTTACAAACTGTGAATGACTACATACAACCCCATGTAGCAACATATGCACTCTTGAACAATACCTGTGACAGACTGTGGCAGCCTGCCTAATCAAAAACAGATGCCCACACAACGGCGGGTGGGTGAATTTTTGCTTGATGATATATATTATTATACTCAATACCATAATTAATTGAAAACAACCGCCATAACCAATATATTTTGTTACTATATGCTTTGTCCAATGTTATTTACTATGTAAATCTTGGAAATAAACTATTAAATTGAATTGAATAAATGGGGGGTGGGGGTCACTTATATAAGGGTTTTGAGATGCCTTTAAGCATCCATATATTGGCAATGAGCCAATATGATCTAAGTGTGGCACATTGAACGATTTGATTAATGTTGATCATCACTGTGCGCTCAAAAATGTCTTCCAAAGTGTCCCACTTTTTATACTAAACAGTTAAAAATCAGGTGAGACAGTTGGGAATCCTGCTTATTATTATAAGAACAATAGTTTTCAGTAGTATAAATGATTTACAATTTATTTGTTATCAAAAATTTTGGTAACGTAACAAGCCATTTGGTTAAACATATATCAGCTTTCACTCTATGCCTCAAAGTTCAGTAATGCACTAGAAGGAACTTTTGGTAAGCTAAAACTTGTTTAAAAGGTGGATGTTTGTACATGTACTTAGTTGTTTTGCTATCCAATTCAATAGTGAGTGTGTGGGAGGAATAATAATACATGTAGAATATAGACACACTTCATCCTCTCTCTCTCCCTCTCTCTCTCTTACCCATGATTCTTTGAGCGCTTTTACACAGGTCATTCAGACCAGTGTTGACACATTGCTCTCTGCATCTAATTATAGAACATAGGTAACTTCTGTCAAATTTTCTCTGTTTTTATTCTGGGTCATGTATTGTAATTCTGTATAAATTCATCAATTCTTGACAGATTTTCAAAATTCTTTTTTTGTTGACGAGGTAAGACATTCTTTTTTCCAATGATGACAAAATATATCACACATTTAAACTTTAAAGGCTTTAAAATCAATTCAAAGTTTGACCAAACTTCATACTGCCACCAAACAACCAAATCAATCCCGATCTGAAAAAACTAAAATTCTTCAAAAAGTACTTTTTAGAGGCTTTTGATTTTACCCATATTCTTTCGATAAAATATTTTTAGATTTTTGAGATATTTAAGGTCAAAGAAAAAACCAATAATCACAATATGACCTTGACCTTTGCATTTTTTGAAAATTTGAAACTGTGAAGTCCCTGGAAACAACAAACAATACAATCTGTGAAAATTTCATAAAGATTGCTTCAAAAATAATGACAGAATCCTCCAAAAACTAAAAAAAATGCCTATTCTCGAAAATTTGTTTCCTCCATATTTTAGTGCACTTTGACCGCTTATTGAAAGCCATTTTATGCATTTTCTGAAATCGCCACCCCATATATTTTGTGCGCAAAGATCTTCGGAATCAATTTCAAAAAACAGAATGAGCGTATCTAATCTCTAACAAAAATGGGCATGTTTTTCGTGGACACACCCTAATTTGCCAGATTTTTTCAAAGATTCAAACATTCAACCTCTTCTAGCTCAAAAGTTTCAAAGATATGGATATTGCCACTCATCATATTTTAACGGGCAGTTGACAGAGAACAGAATGCAAAAAACTGCATACAAATAAAATGTCAAATGACAGAGTTATCGGCAATTATATGTTTTGATGCTAAACGCCACCTAGCGGCAAAACTTAGTACTAAAATGAAAAACAAGCTTAGTGGTGCACAACTTCAGATACATGTGAGTATGCATGGAAATTTTCATATTTGTAGCACTTCTAATCATGTCGCAACAGCGGCCACAAAAAAAGTGCAAAGAATAATAATAATGGAAAAAAAAAAAGGGAAAAAGAAACACAAGAAGAACAGTAGGTTTTCGCGGCTGCTTTGCAGTCCACGAAAACCTAATAAAACAGAAGAAGAACAATAGGTTTTCGCACTGCGAGGTGCGAAAACCTAATAATAACTAGATTTAATTTGTTGATACGAATGATAGGACTTTCTGCAACATTTTGAAATGTAACGATTAATACCGTTAGAAAGAATATATATTATATTTCCTACCTTTTACTTTTTTTTTCGTATGGACTTCTATGCATGAACTTTGTGAAGTAAGCCATATGTCAAAAATAAATAAATCTTTATTTTGATATCGCTTTCTTATAACTTGACCAATTTTAGTTGTTGTTGTTGTTGTATTGGGGTTTACCGTCGCTGTGATAGTATTTCAATCATATAGAGACGTCCAGCTTATTACAGGTGGAGGAAGACCCCGAGTACACAGAAATACCCGGATAGAACCACCGACCTACCGCAAGCCAGCTTGATTTTCTTCCTCATATGAAAAATCCGAAGTCCCTACCGGAATTCGAACACACAGCATGAGGGGCTGAGAGATTCCAATTTTAGTATTCTAGGTACCAAAATAAATGTCCTGAAAATCCCTACAATTCAATTGTAGCATATTTGGGTCTAGTTTTATAGGTTTTCAAAATATAAGTAATTAAACTTAAACCAATTAATTCTGCATATCAAAATTCTTTTTTTTTTAATTTCGTGTACAGCCGCGGGAATAAAACCGTAAATGCTACCATGCAATAGATTGCCTCGTGAGTTAAATTTCAATAATGCTTGTACATACGATGGAGACGACTGTAGTACGTTATAGTTAGTGTTTATTAAGAGAGAATTTAACAGTTAAGAAGCCAGAACGAGCGAAATTATATTTTGTCCAATGAAATCATTCCATTTTTCAAATTTTTGTCTCCATTTAATTCATTTAATCGGCATCAACTTGTCACTAAACACTATTCCGTTAAATCAGCTGATCAATTTAAAACCAACTTCAAGCACCTTCACTGCGCATGTGCGTCGAGTTGTGACGAGAGGCGGAGCTTTATGTGTTCACCAATATGGACTCAAAGACCACAATTACCTGCCCTTGGTTACCCTGTATCACAGAAAATAGTGACCCTATTTAATGCTGAATTAAGGTGTGTTTTTGACTGAAAGACATGCAATAAAGGATTAAATTCTATAGAACACAGTTAAAATAGTCATAAAATGCCCAATTATTTGGAAGTCTTACTGCACAGCAATCTTAATAGTTTAGTATTACTGAGAAGGGAATTTTTGAGATAATTGGTGTGAAATGGCCGACCGGTGCACTAAATTCATACGCGTGTTATTTGGCCTTAAATAGGCCAAAAAGTAGTCGGGTGACCCCAAGTTTAAAATGTATTTCTCTTGAATAGATCTATCTAATGAAGGTAAGTTTGGATGTCAATTTCTCTTACAGAAATTGTCATTTGTATGTATGCTTATATAGAACATATAGTAAATTTAAATTGTGGTCTTAGTCCATATCACGCATGTGTAACGTGTTACAGGGATTTTTGATGTGATCGCATGAACATCGACAAAAAATAATACACAGCAACCATAGAGAACAAACATTTACTCACTAGCATTCTGATTAATCCAAAATAACAAAAGAACTCTAACCTTCCGCTTAGTTTAGTTTAAACATGTATTATTGCCTAAGTAATGATGATACAACATTGAAGATTTTAAAAAATAAGTAAGAGGGTCTGACCACAAGTTCTAACAACATTAGTATCGGTCATCGCTTTAAAGACACTTGTGTAATTTCAATGTCTACACATGTTAACACAGAATGGGCAATATATAACTAATTACTAAACAAAGCAATTAAGTAAATATCCGATTAAATAAATTCAAATTGAAAAATGTATATAAATAATGAGAAAAGAAGAAAAAAAAACACTAACAAACAATGATTACTTAAATGAAAAAAAAAATGTCCAAAACACAACATATATAGGTGCAGATATATGAACCTTTCTAAACAGTATCTTTTATTCAAGCTAGAGCGACGCATTGACCTTTGACATAACATGTTACATGTCACGTGATGTAATTCACGCTGGGAACAGGTTGATAGGGCGGAGTCTAAATAATCAATACTATATTTGAAATGTGCGACTGCGTTAAATTTCAAAACATAATTTCAAACACTAAGTAGGTTAGTGTTATTTAGTAAGCATTAAGTCCATTAAATCGGTCGCGCGGCTTCGCCGCGCCTGACCGATTTAATTTCATTAATGCTTACTAAAAAAACACTAATCTATACTTAATTAACACTGACAACTTAGAGTTTACTGCGTTATGTTGCTATATTAGGAGATGGCGCCATATAAGTGTTACGTCAGCGTGTTGTTAAAGTATTCACACACGTGCACGTGCTTTCCAAATATGGATGTAACACTTAAATTTCGCGCATTTTTTGACCGTCGGCTCATTTCTTTTTCAGATTTCAATCAATTTATGTGATGGCTGTTTTTTTATTAATTTATCTTGTTTTAATTACTTAAGACATCAGAAAAATCAACTGATTGACATTAAGGAAAGAACGAAATATGTAAATAATAATCGTTTAAAAAAGTCGGTGTCAGCGGAAGATATCAAGGCTAGGAATACCCCGGAAATACCAAATCAAACGAGTTAATACATCATGACCTGTAAGTTCTTTGAAAACGTTATATCAATTATTTCAATTCTTGTATTTACCAAATTCGCAAACATAGGTACTGGTATAGCTCCCTTGGTTGGCGCTCAGCTTAATAAGGATAGTTCCATGACTGATGGCCCGGTGTCCGGATAATGTGACTGGGTGTGGTATCATGCCAACTGTCTACGACGTGATATTGTGCAGTGTGACAACACTACATTTGTCTCAAGTAGACATTGTCTCCAAAAGACTTAAATACTGTCGGTGGGACGTTAAACCCAATAAACTGTACTTATATTTTAGTATTTAATTTAGCATCTTTTTTTTTTTCCTTAGGAGTCCATTTGCAATAAATATTTCCGAAACTCCTCATTCTTATGTAAATGTTTATCTATAAACATGATTATTTAAGCAACTGTACTAAATGTTTACAAAAGACGTCAACATCCGCCAGTGTGCACACCTCGTGTGTAGGGATCGGTGTAGTAAACACTGCCATATATGATATCACGTGAATAGGGCGGAGAATAATTTGAAATAATGACATGCGCATTTCGCCGTTAACTCTTAACAGTTAAATCAAAATTAAATAGACAAGTCTCGCGAAATTTCGAACTCTTAACAAATTAAATCGACCAGGAATTTGAAATTTTGGGCTCACTGATTAGATAGAAATAGGGGGCAAACTCTAAACAATGTTACTCCATTTGGCCCTTTTAGCTAACGGACAAATTAGCTTGCAGCGTCTTGAACGGATGACATGTGTTGATCATTTTGTTTCAAACGTCTACACTATACACGCCCATTGCATCTCAAGCTGGCAATTAAATTACATTGTACTATAACATATATTTTCACATAGCTTATCATTTATCATAAATTTGGATTGATGCAACAATGAAGTAGGGAAATTGCAATGTTTCAACAACGGTCTAAATGACATGTGTCAAAACGCTCAAAGGATTATGGGTAACGCAATGCTGCAACTGATATGTATATAAGTAACGTAAATAAAATGATTTGACACAACATTAAATCATTGTCAACACTTGTTAAGTTTGTTTGTTTGTTGGGTTTAACGTCCCTCCGACAGTAATTCAGTCATTTGGAGACGATGTCTACTTCATGCGGGTATAGGGCTGCCACACTGCAGTATCACGCCGTAGACATGTGGCATGATACCACACCCAGTCACATCATCCTTATACCGAGCTAACCAGTCCTGCAAATACCCTTATATGTTGAGCGTCAAACAAGGGAGCTATGACAGTACCATTTTTTACGTCTTTGGTATGCCGTGGTCGGGGATAGAACCCACGACCTCCCGCTCCCGAGGCGGACGAAAGGGTACGCTTGTTTAGCTAGTAATATCAATATGATATAAGTAAAAAGTTTTTTTTTGCAATTTATATGACTAATACATAGCTGTACACTTACATTTTCCGAAAATGCTTCAATTAACGTGAAAGCGAAAGTAGGATATTTTTCGAAAATTCTCACACTTTGGTTTATATTCGTATTTTTGATGTAACTTCCTTATTCTTTAATCAATTTCAAAACTTTAAGTACCAAAATAATCGTCTTAAAATTCTCTACATCTCACTCGTTTGTTTTTATTTCATAAATTAAGATATAAGCCGTGAAACTCTTACATAACGGTATTGGTAAATGACCAATTTCAAAACTTTAGGTACCAAAATAATCGTCTTCAAATTCTCTACATTTCACACGATTTATGTACAGGAAAATCTTTAATACTTTTTGAGATACAAGCTCTTAAACCTCCTGAAAAAAGAAAAAAAATCAGCAAAGCTATATGCACGAATTTCGTTTTTTTCCCCATTACTCCATAAATTTAAGGTCAATCATTAAACTTTTAGCATCAAAATAACGGCCAAACATTGTTCTACAAATAATATTCATCATCATATTTTCAAAAATCAAAAGCTGCCGAGATATAAACCGTTAAACACACTGAGGGATACCAAATTTTCGTTTTTCCGCCATAACTCAACCGATTCAACCCAGATCATCAAAAACTAAATATCATCTGAAAGGTCTTTCTAGACACTACAAATTATACGCATAGTGTCTCGATAGAATATTTACCGTTTTTGAGATATTTAAGGCCGAAGAAAAACCCCATAATTGATATATGACCTTGACCTTTGGGATTTTCCGGAAACGAAAGTGACATGGCTCCATAAAATCTAATACTGCATCTTCAGACACAATTTCAAGCAAATCATACAAAAAATAGAGCCTAAAGGGATTAAAAACCGTTACGTTTTAATACGAAAGTTTTATTAGGATTATGACGTCATATGACGTCATATGGCGTTCATCTTTTCAGAATGTAAAGAAGACCTAGAGCCTAATATTCAGTCCAAATATCAGCTTTCTAGCTCTTCTGGAAGCGATTTTAAATTCGACGTCATTAGTTCGAATCTTGGATTCGCCATAAAACCTTTGCCTTTTCGAATTTGGAAACACGGACACCGTAAGGCACAACTACAGCTTACATACACATTCTGTGAAATTTTGATGAAAATCGGTCCAGAAATAATGGCTGTAGACCGCGTACAATCTTTTTCACCTGACATCGAATCTGACGTTATATGACGACATATGAATATGAAATTCATTGCATCCGAAAGCTCAATGTTCTGAGTCAATGGCAACACCTCGAAATTAACACAATTATAAGAGGAAGAAAAAAAGAATAATAAGAAGAATAACTAGATTTCATTCGTTGATACGAATGATAGGACTTTCTGCTAACATTGAAAGAAATAAAGATTAATACCGTTAAAAAGAATATATATTATTTTCCCTACCTTTTACTTTTTTTTTTCGTATGAACCCCTATCATGCATGAACTTTGTGAAATAAGCCATATGGCAAAAATAAATCAATCTTTGTTTTGATATCGCTTTCTTATAACTTGACCAATTTAAGTATTCTAGGTACCAAAATAAATGGCCTGAAAATCCCGATAATTCCATTATAGCATACAGCGGTCACGCGATTCCTCGAGGTTTGACGGGATCTGCAAAGAAACTCGAAGAATCGCCGTATTTGAGGAATCATTTATATGTAAAAATTCAATACACTTATATTTGCTGTTAAACCCGGCCTTTGTACTTTCCATTCTACTTTCAGAAATAGACCTGTTAATAGCTTAATTGATTACGTAATTACAAATAAAAATAAAATTCATTCTGTTTGCCACATGCAAATACTAGATGTTACTGAGTTCTCTGACCATTCACCGATTGAGTTTTATATTTTGTCATCGACCATAGATAGATTTAGCATGGTAAAAATTTACAGCTTATTAGATGAATCAAAACGAGTTTTAATTTAAATGATTGCATCAATTCTATGAATTATACACGACATTTTTCATACATGTTATGGTAGAAAATCGATGACTAAGAAAAGTAATACTAGTACTATGTCATTTTAAACAACCCCATGGTTTGATAATAAATGTCGAAAAGCGAAAGGTTTATTTCTTGAAACAAAAAGATTTTTCAAACAAAATCCAACAAATAATAATAATTAGCATTCCTAGAAAGTAAGTCTAAATTTCGTTCTGTCAAAAGATTTGCAAAAAAAAAAATTTAAATTGGCTAAACTAAGTAAACAATCTCCAAGAAAATTTTGGAAATATATTAACAAGTTTAAAAAGAAAAGTGAAGATTTGTGTGAAATTGAATTAGATGCACTTTATGAACACTTTTCTAAAATGGGCAATAAATCTGAATCTCCTTTCTATAATAATCAGTATGATAACATTTCACGAAGTGAACCATTACATATTCACGAGTTAGATGCACCATTTACAATTGATGAAATACAAAAAACAATAGCTTGTTTAAAACGTAATAAGTGCAGCGATATAGAAAATATTGCGGCTGATTTCTTCATAGACGCAAAATCTTTTATCTCACCATTCTTATGCACCGTTTTTAATAATATATTTAACACACATTTCCAAAATCATGGGCTAACGGTTTAATTATTCCTATTCATAAAAAGGGAGACAGAAAAAATGCAGCTAATTATAGAGGTATCACTATTGTATTTCAAAAATATGTTCTCTAACTTTACGTAATAGGCTTAACCTTTGGGCGGAAACCAACGGTGTCTTCCCTGAAGCACAGTTTGGTTTCCGTGAAAAGCGATCTACAGCTGATGCAGTATTTATATTACATACATTAATCCAAAAGGCAAACTTTGGTGTGCTTTCATTGATTATGAACGTGCTTTTGATTCAGTAATTCACGATGCTCTTTGGTTTCAATTACTAGAAATTGGTGTCAGTTGTAAATTGATAAATATCATTAAATCCATGTATAGTGTTGTCAAGTCATGTGTAAAATTGCCATCTAACAGTTCTTTTTGTAATTCTGAATATATGTCCGAGTTCTTTGATGTTTCTATAGGATTAAAACAGGGCGAACCCTTGTCGCCATTGTTATTTTTACTTTTTCTTAATGATATTCAATCATGTATTGATTTTAATGTTTTGACTGATAAAGATGTTGAATTATTGTCTTTGTATCTCATACTGTTTGCCGATGATATTGTTGTTTTCACAACCAGTCATGATAGCCTACAAAAACAATTAGATAATATATATGAATATTCATGTAAATGGGGTTTAAAAATAAAGTAAAACTAAATTATGTATTTTTGAAAATAAAAAACAGTCATCCAGATTATATTTATTAACATTGAAAAGATTGAAAGAGTGGATGATTTTACTTACCTTGGCTTAAAATTTAAATATACTGGCACATTATCATTAGCTATGAAAACTCTAAAAGATCAAGCCTTAAGAGCATATCACAACATGCTTTATATCTTTGACAAAATAGAATTTGATATAAAAACTAATTTAAAATTTTTCGATAGTATGAAAGTACCAATACTTTTATATAATTCATAAATTTGGGGTGTCTATTCGTGTAAAGAAATAGACTCCCTTCATCTTCGTTTTTGTATATCTTTGCTTGGCGTAAAAAAACAGACAAATACTACTGCTATTTATGGCGAACTTGGACGATTCCCATTGAGTCTCATTTGTAAAGAAAGGGCAATAAAGTTTTGGCTTAAAATCTTAAATAGTGAATACAATTCTCCTATATATTCTTTTTCCAAAATTAAAGGTTTTGCATAATATAATAATTTTAATGAAGAATACATTACGTGACCAATATATTCAGGAATGGAGAGCTTCCCTTATAAACAATCCAAGATTTACTTATTATTCTAAATTTAAGAAAGACTTCTGTTCGGAAAAATATCTTCAGGTAATTCATAATGTTAAATTAAGAAAACAGCTAAGTTGTTTTAGATTAGGATCACATTTTCTTGAAATAGAGGCTGGTAGATTTAATAATATTCCTCGAGAAAATAGAATATGCAAATTATGTAATATGAGGCAAGTAGAATCTGAATACCATTTTTTGTTGTGTTGTCCCAAATATGATGATATTAGACAAAAATATTTTGGTCATATAGCCTGGCCCAATATTAATAAATTTTGTGCTATTATGTCCAACACAAATGAACCAAACTTGCTGAATCTGTCAAGATTTCTATCTCGTGCTTTTGATGTAAGAAAAAATTGTCTCTGATTTCCCAAGTCTTTTAAATCTTTTGATAAACAAAATACCCTGTCTATTTCACTGTTTCTGATCTGGTACATTGCTTTTGATATACTGTATATGTAATACTTTATGCTTATGTCTTTGCCATATTTCCCTATCTTGTAATGGCCAAAGACAGTCATGTCGATTTGCCAATAAAGATGTATGTATGTATGTATGTATGCTGATACTTTTCATTAATTATTTTGTTACGTTATAGTACTATAGTTTATGGTACTTTTTATACATAGAATAGGTTTAACCAAAATTAACACTAGCATAGCTTTCATTGTGAGAATTAATTCAGAAATAAGTTTGTTTTTTTACGATAATTTGATTGAAACCCTTTATTTTAGTTTGTTTATATGGAGGCGTTGCGTATTTTTTACATTCTTGTATAAACACTAAATATTATGCCGTGGTTCTCCAAATTAATAATTACAGAGTAAACAACACACAAACAAATAAAATCGGCACCTTTAATGACAACTGATTAATTATGCAGAACCGTCGCAGTTTGTTACATGATCAGTAGGTGCGAAAATACATTTTACATGTCCGTGTTGATATAACAATTCACCTATGTACTCTACGGAGGCTTGGCGGTATGTGAAAACAAATATAAAACCATCTTGACCAAGGTTTTAATTACAGGGACAGGTGGTCAAAGGGCCGGAAATTGTATTTCTGTATTTCGAACCCACGACCTCCCGCTCCCGAGGCGGACGCTCTAACCACTCGGCCACCGGTAACAGTACACTTGTTTAGCTAGAAATATCAATATAAGTAAAAAGTTTTTTCTTTCAATTTATATGACTACTACATATCTGTAAACTTACAGTTTCCGAAAATGCTTCAATTAAGGTGAAAGCGAAAGTAGGATATTTTATGAAAACTCTTACAATTGGCTATGAATTCGTATTTTTTATGTAACTTCCTTATTTTTTTATCAACTCTAGGTGCTAAAATAATCGTCTTAAAATTCTCTACATCTCACTTGCTTAATGTAAGAACTTTTTTCTAATGATTCTTAAGATATCAGCCGTAAATCTCTGACATGACGGCAAAATCGCTGAAATTCTACTTGTTTAAATTCGTATTTTTGATGTAACTTCCTTATACTTTGATCAATTTCAAAACTTAAGGTACCAAAATAATCGTCTTAAAATTCTCTACATCTCACTTGCTTAATGTGTTGACTTATTCCATATGAGTTTTAAGATATAAGCCGTGAATCTCTTACAATAACGGCAAAATCGCTGAAATTCTACATGTTTAAATTTTTATTTTTGATGTAACTTCCTTATACTTTGATCAATTGCAAAACCTTAGGTACCAAAATAATCGTCTTAAAATTCTTTACATTTCACACGCTTTATCTATAGGAATATTTTTAATATTTTTTGAGATACAAGCTCTTAAACCACCTGAAAAATGAAAAATCACCAAAGCTATATGCATGAATTTCGTTTTTTCCCCATTACTCAGTGAATCTTAGGTCAATCATTAAACTTTAAGCATCAAAAGAACGGTCAAACATTGCTTTACAAATAATATTCATCATCATATTTTCAAAAATCAAAGATTTTCGATAAATAAACTTTTAAACACACTGAGGGTTACCAAGTTTTCGTTTTTCCGCCATAACTCAACCGATTCAACCCCGATCATCAAAAACTAAATATCATCTGAAAGGTCTTTCTAAGCACTACAAATTATACGCATAGTGTCTCGATAGAATATTTACCGTTTCTGAGATATTTAAGGCCGAAGAAAAACCCGATAATTGATATATGACCTTGACCTTTGGGATTTTCCGGAAACGGAAGTGACATGGCTCCATAGAATCTAATATTGCATCTTCAGACAAAATTTCTAGCAAATCATACAAAAAATAAAGCCTACAGGGCTTAAAAACCGTTAAGTTTTAATACGAAAGTTTTAATAGCATTATGACGTCATGTGACGTCATATGGCGTTCATCTTTTAAGATTGTATAGAAGATCTGGAGACTAATATTCAGTCCAAATATCAGCTTTCTAGCTCTTCTGGAAGTGAAAGTTTACGTCATTAGTTCGAATCTTGGATTCGCCATAAAACATTTGCCTTATCGAATTTGGAAAAACGGACACCGGGATGCACAACAAGAGGCTAACATACATATCCTGTGAAATTTTGATGAAAATCGGTCCAGAAATAATGGCTGTAGACCGCGTACAAACTTTTTCACCTGACGTCAAATCTGACGTTATTTGTCGTCGGATGAATATAAAATTCATTACATGCGAAAGCTCATGGTTTGAAATATATGCCATAACATTTTCATTTTTCTGAGTCAATGGCAACACCTCGAAATTAACACAAATATAAGATGAAGAAAAAAGAATAAGAAGAAGAAGAAGAAGAAGAATAAAAAAAACAGTACAAACCCAAAAGGACTATAATAATAATAATAAGAATAAACATAACAAACCCTATACGTTTTCCGCAGGTTGCGGCAAGCCGTAATAAATATTTCAATTGTCTCTTGGAATTTTTGTATACTTATGTGAGTGCTTAAAAAAGATTTGTGTTCATTCTTCATATTAAGTTAAGTCGGTGATTGGCAGCGCCACTTACTTTCTTTATATATCTTTATTACAAATATTCTAGGATTTTCTAGATTTTTTTTTCTTCTAGTTTTAATTCACTTACATATTTACTTATCTGTACCTCTTTCATAGTTATACATGTCTATACTTTGTATGCGATGAATGCGATGAATATCTGTATAGGACAAAATTGAATTAAAACTATGTGTATGTCTATAATTTCCTTCGTCGGACATAGCTGTAAATATAACCAAAATAAATAAATAAAGAAATAAATAAAACAGTAACCAAAAAGGCAGTAATTAAAATAATAATCCAATACAAAACGTTTGTTTTCCATTAAAAAACAATTAGCCCATATTATTTTGGATTCTTACGTTATAATTATATTAAGCAAAGTATAGAGACCGACTACTGAGAACCACAAAATGATAAAACCATAAATTCAAAAGACTATGTCTTACCACATATTTCGAAAATAACATAATCATTATAATTTAATGATATTTCAGCAAATATCTAATGGCAAAAATGGAGTTGGACTGGTGTAATTTTACAAAGTGGTGAAGGTAATTATTTAAAAAGTTCGTACCAAAACACGGAGTCCGTAAGTCGTCAATGGGATCCCAAACTCGTCAATTTTATTTCACCTTCATAATAGCGCTTTTTTCATCCAAAGGTATGTTTTAGTTGAGCCTTTTCTATGACTTTATATTCGAATACAATGTATTTGTAAATAACGTGATTTTATACATAGAAATTAAAATATATTTATCTTTTGAAAAATGCCAGCCTTCAAACTTTATGAAAAAGAGAGAGAATAGGATCGGCGATGTGATTTCACCCTGGAATAATCAAACGTAACTTTAAAAAAATAATGAAACACACATCTTAACTTCACCATACATAGATCTGAAAATGCCTAAAAGTTTCCCATCTACACCTTACCATAGGCGATTCCTGTCAATGCAGTCGTAGGCTTTTCTAAAATCAATGAAACAATATAATTTCTTTTTTCATTGTGGGAATGGAAAAATTGTTCATCTTTATCTTTATATAGAAATATTAAGACTATTTACGAAATGTCAGATTATATATATAATTTGAGAAATACTAAACATAGAAATATTTTAGCTAAATAGCGCCTTTCATCACATAGATTAAACATAGAATTAGGTAGACATAATAATATAGAAAGACAGGATAGGAAATGTACGCACTGCGATTTAAATGATATCGAAGATGAATTTCATTTTGTATTTAAATGCCCATTGTATAGCACCATTCGTCATTTATATATTCCGAGATTTTATACAACTTATCAAAGTATAGCAAAATTTATTTTATTACTTCAAACGAAAAAAAAAGTCATTGTTAAAAAAGTATTAAGTATGTGTATTTCGGCAATTATTTTTCGTATGTATATTGGCTATATGTATTAAGGACAAAAAAGTAAAATATCATCAACTGTTTAAATTATATTTGATTTGTTTATTCTAATTTATATTAGGTTTTTTTCTTCATCTCTTTTTTTTTTTAATTTGTTTTGTTTATTTTTTTTGTTCGCTTTCACATGAACGGTATTTTTTTGTGTTTTTTTTGTGTGTGTGTTTAATATGTGTCAAAACTTCCAATTCATTATATTTATATCTGTGATGTATGACGATGAGCTTATGTATACTTAAGACTAAACCATCGTATGTAAATTTTCGGATTTCAAGGATCGCGAGGCTGTGCGGAAGCAGGCATTCAACTTAAAGGGACTGCCGTTCTTTGTCAGTGAGCAATTTCCACCTGAGGTTAATGAAAAAAGACGTAAACTGATTCCAAAACTAAAAGACGCAAAACGATAGGGGAAAAGAGCCTGGATAGCGTACGATACGCTCTATATCATGGGCGTGCCGGTCGGGAGTGACTAGGAGTCCCCGGGGAATGGTTTGAAAATACGTGTTTGGAACTGTAATGGATTATCAGATAGCAAATTTCATAGTGATTTATTCATAAAATCCGTTAAAGAAAACGATATAATAATTTTAACAGAGTCATGGACTAATGAACATTCAAAAATTGATATTGAAGGCTACCACTGTTACAATTTTTATAGAAAATTTATCCATAGAAAAGCAAAACGTCATAGCGGCGATATAATGATATATGTAAATAAAAAAATCAATAGCGGGATCTCAATTGTCAAAAACCATTTTGACACTATCATTTGGCTAAAAATTGATAAAGATTTTTTCCTTTTGGATAATGATTTATACCTGTGTGGTTTATATATTTGGACGAAACAACTATAAGTAATGTATACGATGCCGATTTGTTTGAGGTATTAAGTGAGGATATATGTCATTTTGAGGAATTGTAGAACAGGCGAGCGATCAGACTTAATTCAGTGCGATGTGTTTAACGACGTCTTAGACGCAGTCGATTACACTCCAGACACCCCCGTGGGTCGGGCCTCCGCAGATAAGTCATGTAATGCACGTGGTATGAAACTGTTCGAGTATAGCCAATGGGCGGTTAGGTGATATTACTTGTTACTACGCGATATCGATTTCCCTATGATAACAACTTTTCAAGTATGTCCTTTCAATGAATTTAGCGACCACGCCCCACTTCTGTTTACCATTAAGATCAATGCACGTGATTCTCACGAGCCGGACTTGACTTGTGATCAAGAAAGAGAAACCTTCTATAAATGGTGCACGGAAAAGATGTCCTCGCTGCGCAGTAATATCATCGGCAACCTAACCGAACTAAATAATTTATTTTTAAACTTTAATTCTTCGGGAGAAACAGATATAATTAATCTTATCGACTCTTTTGTAAATGTTATTTATAAAAGCGCTGAGCCTTATTTTAAAAAATCGTTTAACCCAAAGCGACGTGAACACTATGATAACGACTGGTTTGATAATGAATGTTATCAGATTAAAAAGCGTTAGATGATTTTAACAAGTGTAAAAGTGTAGAAAATAGATATGTGGTATGTAATAAAAAGAAAGCATTTAAAAATATTGTTAAGAAGAAGAAACATAAATATAAATTGCAAAAATCCAATGAGCTTACCGACTTATGTAATAAAAAGCCCAGGGATTTTTGGAGATATTTCAAGAGAGATGTTAAGCAAGTATCAAATAATATTGACATAGAATATTTCACAAACTTATTCAATGACATACCACGGATGAAGAAGTTGAGGGTTTAATCCGTCTTTTGAATGCTTAAATTCTCCTATAACACCAGAGGAAGTGCGAGTCGCAGTAAAAGGATTAAAGCGAAATAAAGCCGCATGTCCTGTAGACAATATTTTAAATGATTTCCTGATAGACACATTAGATATTATTCTTGGTCATTTAACAGATCTTTTCAATATTGTTTTCTTATCCGGATGCTTCCCTCTAGCTTGGCCTCATGGATTCATTGTTCCAATACATTAAAAGGGTGATCCACACAACGTTAACAATTATAGAGGCATAACACTTATAAGTAATCTATGAAAATTATTTACGAGCATCCTCACAAAAAGAGTTGAATCATGGGGTGAAGATATATCGGATGCTCAATTTGGTTTCCGCAAAGGCTTAAGTACAGTTGATGCAATTTTAGTCTTAAAATTATTATTAATTGTGGCCTTACTTCTAATAAAAGATTATACTGTGCTTTTATAGACCTAAGTAAAGCCTTTGACTCAGTCTATAGAAATGCTCTGTGGTTCAAAGTTTTTAAAATGGGATTAAACGGCAAAATTTTGAAAACGTTTAAATCTATGTATTCTGTTGCTAAGTCGTGTGTAAAACAATGCAATTCTGTTTCAGTTTCTTTTTATATATCTATCGGCCTTAGGCAGGGTCAAAATAATTCCCCGATATTATTCTCATTATTTTTAGATGACCTTGAACTATACCTGCAAGACAGAGTAAACTGTGGCATAGATATTTATGACTTATCTCTTATTATTCTATTATATGCTGATGATATGGTTATTTTTGGCAATTCCGTGGAAGACTTACAAAGCAGCATCAACCGATTACATGAGTACTGTCAAACTTGGGGGTTAAATGTAAATGTAGAAAAAACAAAAATCATGGTATTCCGAAAAAAAGGAAACATAAAATCAGAAGAAATATGGTTTTATAATAATTAAATGCTTGGAGGTGATCTAATGCTGAAGAACAAAATCAGGCCTTGCTAATTTGCATATTTTCCACAACATTTTTAATTGTACCTCTCCGCGCTTAGTGCGGATCCATGCAATGCGATTCTGTACTAACGAATACGAATGGAATATGTTACATAGACGTTTAAATCATTACCGTAACCGCTTTTAGTGTGTTATTGTTTGTTAACATGTTTTCTTTTGCCATTATTTTGCACTGGACACGTGACATTTCTTAACCAGAACAGCAACCCATCTTACGAACATGAAGATCTACTCCTGTAAAAAGAAAAAGTAGTGCTCCGTATGTATGTAATTGACCTAAAGTAGTCCACACAATATTTTGCATGATCCTCCCAGAGAATTTCTTAACTTTGAAATAGATAGGCAAACATTCTAGTATCTTAAATAATCAAATACCTGGTCAATTTCTAGCACTAGAGAAAGAGAATGACCTACTTAGGTATGCAGCTCTTTATGAATGAAAGGTTCATGATCTTTACTCCGGATTATTATGTTACCAACAGAACTTCTGTAGCAACAGCGGATGGGGTTTTTGTCGTCATGTGACTGCTTCAATAACTTCAGAAACACTGGGTTTAGAGTGTTAATCCCGTCGCCGTCTCTCAGCGCATTGTGCGCTTTGATTAATTATACCGGCTCTTTTATTTTAAATAATAACTTCATAGTTGGAAAAGCCTTAAGGCTATGAATGTATTAGTGAAAAATATTAATAAATAAGGGGTTCATCCAAAGACTTCTCTTCAGCTTTTTGACGCATGTGTTGGCTCTATCCTGAATTATGCTTGTCCTGTATGGGAAATATCCATTTAAAATTTTGCAAGTTAATTATACATAAACCGATTTGTACACATTATTAAATACTTGTTTAAATTAAAACATTCTAAAAATATTATCCTTTTAAAACTTTATCATAAACTAGAAGAAAACAGCAATAATGGTGTACAAAACTGGGTATATAATGTAAGATGCTTACTTGAGCAGCATGGGTTTGGTGAAATTTGGTTTCATTCAGACAATTTTAACGAAAGATCATTTATATCTATATTTAAGCAGCGTCTAATTGACAACTTTATACAGACATGGCGGTCTGACATTAATAAAAGTCCTGTTCTTAGTATACTATATTCTAATTTGCATAATACTTTTGAATTTTCAAACTATCTGAATGTTTTAATTTGTAAGAGCAACAGAAAATATATAACTTAACTTCGGATCTCTGCTCATGATTTAAGAATTGAAACTGGCAGATATGGAAATAATAGAATACCTCGAAATGAAAGATTGTGTTTACTTTGTAATTCTTTAGAAATTGAAGATGAATATCATTTTGTTCTAAAATGTAGTTTTCTTTCTGATATACGAACTAAATATATTAACAAGTATTATTGTAATGTAAAATCAATACTTATTAATGTCTGTAGATTTCTTAAGTATGCAAGTGAAAGACGTAAACAAGCATTATCACAATTCAACACAAATGTTTAGATATGATATATATATATTTGTTCACTTATTTGTTAGTTAAATTATTCTCCGCATTTTATTATAGGGTTCTATGTTACAAATAATTCATCCCGCATATAAATATTATTCCAATGCACGTAAGGCTACCTTTAAATAATCAATTTACTCATTCTCCATATGCTGACTTTCTTATTTATTTATTTGTACATTTTTGTGATTCTGTTCACTTTTTGTTTTGCCTTGTTTTATGTGACCATGTATATATGTTTGCAACGAATTGTATTTTAGACGAGATGCTGTATGCATAAGTCAAAAAATAAAATTCTGTTCTGTTCTGTTCTAAATAAAATTTCTGTTATGTTCCGACACACACACACGGATCAATTAACTCGGGTAACCCTTTTATTACCCCCTGATTGACCCTAAACAGGAAATTACATAATCATACCAAACCATAAAGTTAATTGTCATCAGTAGATATGTTAGAGATTTTACTAATTTAGAAACATGGCCAATGCAGATACAGGATTTTAATGGAAAATAAGAGGGATCTTTATATGAAGGTATGTAAAACGTTTATTAACGTTACTCATATTTTTGATTTGACCAGGATTTTTATGTCAATATCATCAAATATTGTTTTTAAAATACATACTGATATGACATTTTTTTTTTATAATGCCCCCCCCCCCTCCCCCCCTCAATCATTACATATAGTCACCAGTAAATCCGAATGAGAAATATAATATCTTAATATTTTTATACGAATGTAAATTAATTAATTGAGCTACACATTAACACCCTTATTCGTTCATTGTCATCTTGGATTTAGCTTGAAATTAGTTACAGTAACTGTGAATTTTTCAATAAGATATATAGTGCTGGCAGAGTTTTGTCTTTTGATGACGTCATAGCAAAGGGAGAGAAGTCAGTCAATATTTTCTAACCTGAGACATTTTTGCAACTTTCAATAACCGATATCATACAAACTACAAATAATTTTAACATATTTTTCGTACAGAAGGTCTTACACTCATGCATTCTAACAGATAATAATGAAAATGAAATCTTTGTGGTTGACCTTTAAAATCAGCGACTTTACCCTCTCGGCCATGGAGGCCCCGCAGAATTTTTCTGCTGGGGGCACAATCTGAATTTGATGTGCTAGGTGGTTTCGGGGGCATGCTCCCCCGGTAAAAAATGTTTTTTCTCCCCCGGAAAAAAATGTTTTTAGTATGATGGAGATGATGCATTCTGGGGTATCTGAGGATGAAAGTGATTTTTTCCATTTTTTTTCAAATCCGATATATATTTTTGAAACTTGAAGGCCATGGATCAAATGCCTATGTCCCACCGGAGAAAAATAATCGGCGATGTGGAAATACACAATTTTTTTCTACCTATGGCTCCCGATGTTTGAGCTAAAAAAAAGACTGAGCAGTCCCATGAGAATTGACAATGATTTGGGATTGGTCCGTGGAACGTTCCCTGATGTTTCGGCTACGGTACAATGGCCTTGAATCCCGATGTTCGGAAAAGCACCGGGGGGCCTTCTCCGATGATCGGCGAAGATGCTCCAGGGTTTCGTCGAGTTTGAAACATCATCGGGGGAATATCCCTGTAGATTAGGGAATCTTGCGAACCATCCTAGGTGTCTCGGAGAAGATTATGGAGATTATGAAAATCTGATGGTGGAATAAAGCGACAAAGTCAAAAGAAGACTTTTGTGTGTTTTAAGGGATGCCCTTAGCAATGTCCATTGACTTTTTTGACCGTCTCGGTCTAAGATTGACCAAAACAGAAACACATTTCTGAGTGCGCTTTTCAACCCTTGCCTTTTTTTTTCTTCAAATATTCTGAGATTCAACCACAAGATCGGGAATGTGTCACATAAAGGTCGCCGAATATCCCCGAATGTCCCCTGATACTTCGGCCAGACATCACAGAAGCATCGGGGATTCCACACAATTTTGTATTAGCAAAAAAATGGCCTACTCGGGGAAAAACAATACCGTCAAAAAAAATGAAATTCGGTTAAAAAGGGGGTGGTACTTGGCTGTTACACTCAATCAAGGCCTGGAATCACGTGGTTTTAAGAATGGTACTATGGAGTCAAACAAAATGGCGACCTCCACAAATTTGACGGTAATTCTTATTTTTTATATTCATATTCTAATATTTTGACTTTTAAATGTATCCTATGTTCCAGCCAACAATTTTCCGCATCTATCGATACCAAAAGTTTGCTTATTACTGTCGTAGTTTTTGCAAACACCCTGCAGCCAAATTTGAAGCGGGGAACGTAAACATGAAAAAGGCGATGGTACTATGGGGCAACACATTGTTAAATCATCATTTGAAACACAATTTCAGAGAGTTTAGACTTTATTTCCTCACTTAAAGAGTTGATATAGCGAAGATTATTAGTACATTGTTCAAAACCGCATAATTATTCGTAATAAGGGAATGGTAATAGAAAATTAGAAAATGATTCTAAGGGGGAACACGACGAATTTTATGGTACTATGGGGGAAATTGTCATGCATTCACCATAGTACCATCGCCCTTTTCATGTTTACGTTCCCCGCTTCAAATTTGGCTGCAGGGTGTTTGCAAAAACTACGACAGCAAACTTTTGGTATCGATAGATGCGGTAAATTGTTGGCTGGAACATAGGATACATTTAAAAGTCAAAATATTAGAATATGAATATAAAAAATAAGAATTACCGTCAAATTTGTGGAGGTCGCCATTTTGTTTGACTCCATAGTACCATTCTTAAAACCACGTGATTCCAGGCCTTGTCAATGATTGAATTGTTTCCCTTAAAACATCAATTATGTACGAGCCGAATTTCATCTTAGAAAGTGCTACAAAGTGTCTTGACTTGACTATTTCAGTTTACCGTCGCTTCGACAGTATTTCAGTCATATGGCAACGTCCACCCCGAATGCACAGAGACATTAGGGTAGAACCTGCAACCTACCGCAAGCCGGCTGGAAGACTTCCTCACATGCTACAAAGTGTACACAAAATATGTAAATATAAGGATTGAAACTCCTTTCGGGTGCATTCCAGTGATCTTGACGCAATTCATGGAATTGCAAATTTGACCTGTGCTTTCAAGATCGTTTGAATGCACCCGAAATGAATTTCAATCCTTAATTAACAGTGTCCGCTGTCTTACTCTGACAAACATGAACCGATTTTTACCAAACTTTGTCACTATTGTGTATTGCCTCAGTATCTCTTACGAAATCAGAATGTCCCAAACAATCGAGAGTTGCAGCCCTTGAACTGATAAAATTGCAGAACTGTCGTATTTTGCGATAACCAGCGTTCTTGTTTATCTTAATTATTAATATACGAGAGGCTAATAAATGTTAAACTAGCATATTCCGAACACCCTTGACGGTTTTGTTGTTGTTTGTTTTTAATCTTCAAAACATCCAAAGGGCCATTATTTCAGTCACTTTGAGATATTATCAACTTGGCGCTGGCCACACCGAAGTATAACTACGTAACATATCTTCGTGATATTGAGTATGTGAACGAAATGTTTCTTAAGGAGGTTGGGGCTGGGTGGTATGTGGTACGTGTTTCCTGACTCATGTGATCGGGGATGGGATATTCTATTCGTTTTGTGAATTGTGTTCATTGCATTGTTGGGCTACAACGGGGATCCATGCCCGAGGCGATACCGCTCTTATCAGGTAAGCTTGTATCTCTTAATCCAAAACATTAAAGTGTGTGTGTGTGTGAATGTGTGTGTGTGTGTGTGTTTATCTTACAGTTGGCACGCAGATACTGGGGTTGTATATATTACTAAAGCAAAAAGCCTTACAGACGTGGTATCGATGTCAATTTTAACAATCACAATAAAATATTATTACAAGAAAACACACTGAATTTTTCGCATAAAATTTACACATATTTTATATTGTATTCTCTATAAATTTCTTATGCGTTTTTAAAACAAATGTGGCTTAATCGAATACAGTTGGCGCGCATTTTCTGGGGTTCAACATCTTAAAATTCGTTTTTAGGGGTTTTGTTTGAAACTCTGTTCATTCACATATAATGCAAATTTCAGCATGATATTTGCACACATTTAGCTTATTTTTACTGTAATTCTTGTAAGTTTCAATAAACACAATAAATTTGGGTATGAAATTTTCATACAACCTAGTCTCTTTAATGTATTTGGTAAAATTTCATACCAAAAAGGGCTAGGACTTGATTGGCTAGCATGGTGTTGACTAGCATGACGTATCCGGATACTAGAGTCGTTTAGCTATACGCATAATTTAGCAAAGAACCTGTATCGGTGCGATATCGGACGACTTTCGGTAAAATTTTAAGGAAGAATTATGATAAAAATATTTACTCATCAGCATAGAAAAATCCTATAATTTTGTCGTATATAAGATTAGCACCTGGTGAGATGTTTGCCCGCTCAGTAATGTGTGTGCTTCATGAGTCTTAGATATGAGACGGGATCCAGTCTGAAGTCACATAATATCGAAGTCCGCCATTTTATCGGCCATTTTAGCTATTTTGATGAAGTACAGATTTTCTGTTAAGTTTACAACGAATCAGTGGCAAATAAGTAGGCTACGTGTTGTCCCGATAAAAAAGTCCTTGAATTTTTATTTCATTTCCTGTGCTACCATGATTTAAAGAAAAAATGAACTTCAGAAAGTTTTGACTTGGGGAGAAATGTTCAACCACCAATACAGTTTGTCCTTTTCGCACTCTAAGGTTATCCCTTCCATATGCAAATGCTGAAAAACAGCGTTCACTTCATACTTCATGGTTTAGAAAATGCCCCGAAAGGAACTTTTGGTAGGCTAAAACTTGTATCATAGCATTATGATCATTATTTTATAGAACCATGTTAATTTAAAAAAAAAGAGTAAACAACACACACCAACTGCATGCACATCTCAACTTTAAGAGAAAATACCATTCGAACCATTTGCTTGCTTTTTTTTAAAAGCTAACCTTGTATACACACTACAGTACAACTGAGTTTAGTCACGGTTTGTGATTTCAATACCTGTCAACCCCTATTTAAAACAATAACAAAAACGTGTTATCGTTAGAAAGACCGTGCTCGAGTTCTTTTAATTATTATTCGAGTGAGTGGATTTTCTTTTCGGGAGATTTTGATTACATGTTCAGTGAGAAGGGTTTGAACGCGCTATTTGACTGGTTTAAAATCGAGCACTTGTTTATGCATATAAATTACTTAAAAGGTCAATCTGACGTAACCCCTAATACGATTCTGTCAGATTTTAATCACCGGAGCGCATATTAAGATATGATTTTAATGAGACTGAGTATGAAGAGACCCTGAAACAACTCATCGTTTATTTTAGCTGTAAACAACAGAACTCTATTATAAACATCTATTCGACTGAGCATTTCTCGTTGAGAAATTTTTTTCTTTGCGCACGTTCTCAACGTACGAAGCAACGATTGGACGATGCAAGAGGAAACTAGTCATCCTTGACGATCACTGAGAAGTTGAGTGAAACGCGGTGAGAAGCGGTATGAAGCGGGAAGATTGCGCCGAGCTCATCAGTTCAAGTTGTGTCCTTGGAGAATAAAGAAGACTCATGCGTGGGATGGAAGAAGTCTCGGTGAGTAATCGTTTTATTTTTTATTTTATGTCGATATGGAAACAACTTTCATGGTTCCAAATCCCACCTGACGGTTCTACTAGTACTTGCGCGTAAAAATGGTTTGTTTCCGGTTTCCCCCGACCCTTTTTTTTCGAGGCTGAGACACACAAAAAAGAGAAGAAAAAAATATCCATCTCAATCCAAGATCCTTCTTTTAGACGATGAGATTACGGATTAGTTTCGAATTTCAACTAACCAGGCGCGTGCCTAGGCTTACGCAAATACGCAGTTGCGTATACTTCGTCCAGAAAATCGAAAATCTAAACGCGCTAAAACTGCAATAAAAATCGATGCCTAACCCGGGTACAGACCGAAATATTTCGAATTCAGATGTAAGATATGAAAAATATTTGAAATTGATTGAATCGGAGACTCTTTTTTGCAGACATTTCACTGAAAAATTAAGCTTAAAGTTATATTACTAAGGTTATATGAGGTAATTTTCATTGCCAAAATATATGCAAAATGTGTTTCAATCTTATAAAACATAACATATTATGTCCAATTTTAACTCAATATATAAATGTTTTCAGCAAAGTAATTCACAGTCAAAAGCCAAAACATAATCAAACAGTAGGTACCTTTTCTCCATAGCTATTTATCTCATTATATCATTTTTGCAGCATTACCACATATACATGCACATTGATACAAAGTATGATTGCAGATATATTTTGTTAATACTGAAACTGCACTTTAACCTTAGTAATATGACTTTAAACACACAAATGTATTATGGAGAATACGCAATCTGGAGTACTTCCAGTATCGGGTATGTAGTAACTGAAGTTAATCAAGGTTGCTTCCCTTTGTTTATTTATATCCATTTGCATGGCTGTCAACATGGCATCTGCCAATGACATTCCGTTTCAAGATGTTTTTGTTAATAAGATCACGGAGAACGAGAAGTTCAACCAACCGTTGTGTAAAACCCAGTATTGGGATCTACAACGTATTTGTTTCAGATTTGTTTCAGAATATAATGAAGGTTACTGACAGGCACACGGCCGCGTTTTATCATGCTTATTGTTCAACAATCGGATAATTGCAGAAATATACATGTATCAGAATGGAATCCTTCGCCACGAGTTATGAGAGAACAGTAAAATTATTGAGCATATTTGAACCAGAATTTACCCCCCAGATACCTCTCAGCTCGCACCTACGGCATTCTAGCCCCCATTTTTTTCCGGGGGAGCCCCCTAGCAAGTCTGCGTATCCCGAATTTAGCCCAAGGCACGCCCCTGCTAACTTTCTTAAATACTTAGTCTGAAAAGTAAAGAAAAGTCTTTTTTAAGTGGGTCGTATTAATCTTTAATTTGTGGGATCCTCGGCACACTTTAAATATATACTTGTTAGTAATCAGTCCATCGCACATAACTAGTGAATTCATGGCCTCTACTTTCACTTGAAAAACAAGTTTCTCACCACAGATAACAGACTAGAGAGCATGTAAAATGTAAACAGACCTTGTGCTTTGCGAGCAAACCCCGTATGAGTGATTCCATCTGAGTATTCCGCATTTATTCATAATAAGGAAGCCTAAGAACGTGTGTTGGTTGAATAAAATGACATAGGTGACAGTCATTTTTATTTAATTTTTTCGTCTGCACCCAGCATGTGCTCTCTTATAATAAGTTATAAACACAGTGATACCGGAAAATGAGTTCTCATTGAGCTGAATAAATGGACTGTAAGCTGTAAAGCTGCCTGTAATTGCAAAATACAGTAAAAGGTAAATTGGCATGTAGCATGTTATATTTTCCACATTAGGTCTAAGCTTTCAAAAAACCAGAAACAAAACTTTTTTTTTTTTGCCTTGGCGCCTGAGAAAGCCACACTCTAAATTTTTTTTTTCTTTCTGTGAAGAATTTCACTATTGAAGGCATTGGGTTAAAACAGAGGAGCTCGACGTGACATACTATTTTTAGCTTGACTATTCGAAGAATAGTGAGGGCTGTTATAGTCACCCTGGTGTCAGCGTAACACTCAAGGTTAAGGTTTTGCATGCAAGTGTTTCTGTCTTCTATCCCCGTAACCACTTATGGCTTAATTTTGAAGCTGACACTTGTTATCAAAACATGTCATTCCCCTGTAGTAGTGACTCATCACTTTGAAAATTTGTTGTTATTGAGGAAGTGCAAAATGATAAACATGTAAATTAGCCTGATAACCATGTTGTCAGCCCTAATAATTATTAAGATTTGTAGGGAGAAAACTTGCACGGAGATATCTTCATAGTTTAGCCTGGCCTATTTCAGCTGCAGCATTCCTTATAAAAATACACCCATAAATATTTCAAAGTCATATTATTGCTTTGATACTTTGTATACTTGTTCAGCAACATATATGCAATGAATAAAAAAGAGCAGACACAATTATGTATTTTGACAGATTCATGCATGGCCCTTGAAATATTAAGCATGGCTTTTTATTAAGCAATCATCTTCAAGCTTTATGACAATGTTTATTTCCATTAGATCTTGGCCAAGTTCAATTATGGCTGATATCGGCTTATTAGGTCAAGAGTTATGCCCCTTTTAATATTAAAAAATGCCAATTTCCAGTTTGTATGCACTCTAGCATCTTCATTTTTTGAGCAATCATTTTCAAACTTTGACAATTTTTTTTTACCAAATTCGATTATTGTTGATATTGGCCTATAAGGTAAGGAGTTATACCCCTTTAAATATTAAGAAATGCCAATTTTCAATTTTTTGCACTCTAGCATCTTCCTTTCTGAAGAAATCATCTTCAAACTTTAAAACAATGTTTATAGCCATATTCTTTCGGCCAAGTTCGATTATGGCTGATTAGTTATTCCCCATTTAATGTTTAAATTTGTGTTTGACATCAAATTTCGACCACAGGCATTGTTTAAGTTTGTAGAATTATAAATGATTCTTTGGATTATGTATTAAGTACAACTATGCTATGATTTTGTAACTTGTACAGGCAAATGAAGGTAGTTTTTCTCAGGTGAGCATCTTTAGGGCCATCTTGTCCCTCTCGTTTCTAAGAATATGACTTTTACATCTTTATGAAACTAGGTACACATGTACATCATGGTTGGATGAACATTGAAACATTGGTTGTTCTGGCCCAGGTTTACCATTGCATTTAAGCTTTTTTTTCTATGAAGATGACTTCACATTTTTATGAAACAAGGTACATATGATCTATTTAACATTCATAAAGATTTATGGGTAACTCTCTACAAATGTTGCTAAAAAAAAATTGGTTGACATCTTTGATTTAATTTTCAATCATCATTTTATTGCCCAAAACTGCTTTGATTTATTAACATTTTCACAAAAACAACTGGACAAAATTTGATGAATTTGGCAGGAATGATTCTTGGATGAACCTTCACAAAAAATTGCTAAAATTAACTTTATCCATGCATGTAGAACTCCATGGCAATGGGAAAAAAAAAAGAAGAAAACTTTAAAAATCATCTCCTTCAAAACTACTGTCCAGATTTCAAAATGTTTTAGTACAGACAAAGTTGCTAAAATTATTTTGAATTCGTAAAAACCAGATCTGGGGATGGGGCTAATTTGCCTTATATGTATATAGTGAAAACTATAGAGACCTGTTCTCTGAAGAACCTATACAACTTTAGTCGAGCCTTACAGATCACACAGCAAGTTGAATTCATAAATCTGTCCTTGGTATGGAAAAATGTATGTCCCTTTTGTGCACAATTGTTTTTTCCCTTTCAAAAAGGAAACTTCAAGGGGTGGCTTCATTGTATTGTTGTATAAAACATACCTTTGTGTATTAATAACTACAAGTTAATGATTTGAGTTCATAACTTCTTTATTTGAACATTGATTCTATTTAGTGTAACCAGGCCTTCTCCAGTAGGGGACTTCTATTACTTGTTTTCCCTAGTTAAATGGCGGCTTGCCGCCTGTTTTTAGTAGCCACAAATGCTTAAGATGCCTTGCTGATTTGCATATTTGATACAACAAGTTTAACTGTACCTCTCCGCGCTTAGTGCGGATCTATGCTTGCGATTCTGCACTATTGAATATGAGTAGAATATTCTACTGAGACGTTTAATCATAACCGTATCCGCTTTTTATGTGTTCTTGTTTGTTAACATTTTTACTTTTACCTTTTACTCTGTAAACATCCATTTTAAGCATAAACAATATATCCGTGATATTTATAAATCAGAAAAGTAACCAAAAAGATCTACTCTTGTACTACTCCTGTAAAAAGAAAGAAAAGTTGTGCTTTGCATGTTTGTAAATAGTCTAAAGTAGTTCATGCGTAATTTTGTATGATGGCGAGTGAGGTTTCTCCAAGAGCATTTATTAACTTTGAAATAAGTAGGCAAGCATTCACGTAATTTCAACAATCAAGTACCTTGTCAATTTCTACACTTAAGTATCAACAGATAGAATACATAAATCAGGTCTTGGTGAATTACCTACTTTTGAACGACCGGATTAAGTGACTATAGCAGGAAAGTGTGTGTGTGTGTGCTTTTTTTTGTGTGTGTGTTGTTTCTTGTGTCATGTGGCTTTTGTTTCTGTTCTTTCAATAGTTAAGAATTATAGCTTTTTCCTGTTAATCCCGCTGCCGTTTCTCAGCGCTTTCATTTTAATATGTTTGTCTTGCAACATCGCTCAAACTTTTTACATATCTAATGAAATAGCTGATTGTTATTCAGTACATAATTACTGGTTAT
>CM037785.1:49716606-49766606 GCA_021229015.1 Solen grandis | reverse complement strand
ACATCAACACATATATATTAATGTTATAAGATATATGTGCATACGGTTAATATTTCCGATGTGTAAACAATGGATCAAAATCTATAGTCTATTAAGTAAACCAGCTAAAATAAACCCAGTTTAACATCGTATCAGATAATGACAATTTATTTATTACAGTCAAATATACACTGACGGAAAGTTCTAACTCTAACCGATCATTCTAAATTTATGAAATATCTCAAAACCTTGGAAATTGTAAGAACCATTTCATTTTCGCATATGTAAAAGGTCAACAATATATGCTAAATTTCATTGAAAGTGGTTGCGAATTACAATGGCGGTAAGCTATGATATAAAGCATCCCCAAAAGTCAGCGTCAATACAGATAATGTAATAAGTGATCGGTTAGAACTTTCCGTCAGTGTGTGTGTATATATATATATATATAAACAGCGATTTATCTCAGTATCAGGGGGCGGGGGTTAAGCCAACTCTAAAAATTCTGGAATTCACCTAGGGGAATGTCTTTCAAAATTGTCGTACGTAGTGGGATTTTACATCAATTTTTCAGGAGGGGGGTCCGGGGTTCTTTTCTTCTTTCTTTCCTCCTAAAAGTGTGGATCCGCACGCGTAAAATCATAAAAACCTTCACTGGAATCCGTTTTTGTGTACACTCAATATGGTATTTCATAGGCCTCTTCCCAAGGTACTTAGAGGGTCATATATTCTAAATACCAAAAAGAAAAACATTTTTTCAATTATGAGGAATTCCCAAATTTAACATCTAATCTGAGGATTCCTTGTTCCCAATCTGAACATTTTTGTGAGAAAATTATGTATCCAAAATCCACCTAGAAAAATGTCTGATTTATTAATAAAAAAGTAAAAGCAACATTCTTATAGATGTGTGGATGTCTCCGAATTATTGTCATGAATACCCCCATTAATTGTATTCCCGCCAGGTTTATCTTCCCCTACTACAAAAACCTCGGATGTTGTCTTGACTTCTCCATTCTTTATATTATCCTCTTTCTGTATCTCAAGCTCAACGTCAAAGAACTTGTTGACCTCTCCGTTACTCATATCGGCGGCTGTATGGTGGGTCCCGCGGTAATCATCATCCCTTATCTGGAAATCAAAGTGAGAGTATTGATATTTGAAAATGAATATTAGCATATATTTACATAAACATGTACTAGTTAGCATAAGCATATACAATAACTCACCATATTAATTACCTCTTCATACTGTTGTAAAAATAGAACACTTTTGAGGAGATTGACACACATACATGTGATTCTCTCTGTATGGAGTCATCCTAATAATACACGTGTAATTGTGTATGCTACAGAGTTCAAGTGAGAATTAAGTGCTCTCTTAAGTGTTTGCATGAAAAGACCCTCAAACTAGTCACGATATAAAAATAACAGAAGGTCACAATCTAGTATGGTACACAAAACCCTGTATACACCATCAATTTACCACAGAGTATCAAATTTGAAGTTATCAATAATTCTTGCATTTACATATAATTCAGCAAAATGTTTGGGATATTTGCTGATTTCTTTGCCATATTTTCAGGAGGTTACATATCGAGGGCTGACTGCGAGTTTTTCCTTCTTCTCCTATTTACATATGCACTTCTACAATTTCACCGTCAGCCCTTCTACATATCTATAGATTGAAGGACACCATGTCAAGCAGAAGAGAAAAACTCAAATGAAACAAACATATTTTATCGCTATACTCACAATATGCGCACTGTGTCAAGAAAAGTTAATACATTCAATAAAACTTTCTAGCAAATTTCTGAATACGTTTTCTATTGCTTAGTCAATTAAGATACGAAAACAAGAGGGCCAAGATGGCTCTAAAAACGCTCACCTGAGAAAAACTGCTTTCATTGTCTGTACAATTAGTAACTAAATTATAGCATAATTGTACTGAATGCATGATCCACGAGACCATTTCAATTCCTAAATTGACATTTAGTGCCTGTGGTCAAAATTTGAAGTCAAACTTGATTGTGGCTATTAACATTACAAGAAACTTTGAAAATGATTGCTTAAAAAATGAAGATGCTAGAGTGCAAACAAAGTTAACTCTGGCAATATTGAACATTACAAGGGACTTAACTCCTGGCATAATTAGCCATTATCAGTCATACTCGAACTTAGCCGAAAGAATATGACTATAAACATTGCTCTAAATTTTGACGATGATTAACTGAGATGCTAGAGTGCAAGCAAAGTGAAATCTGGCATTTTTTAAATATTAAAAGGGGCATAACTCCTGACCTATTAGGCCGATATCAGCCACAATCAAACTTGGTCGAGAGTTTATGATAATAAACATTGTCATAAAATTTGAAAATGATTGCTTAAGAAATGAAGATGCTAGAGAGCAAACAAACTTACTGTGAACGACGGACGGACGACGGACATTCATCGATCTTAATAGCTCATCCTGAGCACATGTGCTCAGGTGAGCTAAAATATCTCAGAAATAATATAAACTTCATATGATTTGCAAGGGTGCCACGTAAAACAAAAGAACCAGTTGAAGACAAGTATTAAAACATTGTAAACCACATACGATCTACAAAGAACACACCCTAAACCAAACAGGGTCAAACAATACACCCCGAAGGTTTTGCAATGTGAAGAAACCCTGTAAGATGTATGATCCTAGATTGTCGAATATAATCGTCATATATATTCTGCGTGCATTTTGTATGCTGAATCTATCACGACCTGAATCAAACTTGAGGTTGAAACTAGCTTCTATGTGAGGGATTTCCTTTACTAACTCTTCATAGGTAACAAGTAACTGGTGTTGTATGCAACACATAAAGTCCCCTACCGGCTCCACCTTGACTCAATATGGTAATCAATCCCATTATTTGCAATATTTTCACTATTTCCGTTACCATAGCAACCACAATTTTAGTCGACGAACAAAAATAAAATGACGTGCATAATCTACACATTGCCATCTAGTCATATACCAAGTTTCATTAAAGTTGCTTGCTTAGTTATCGCGGGATCCCATTTTTTGCCATATTTTCACTATTTTCGTTACCATAGCAACCACAATTTTAGTCCAAGAACAAAAATAAAATGACGTGCATAATCTACACATTGCCATCTAGTCATATAGCAAGTTTCATCAAGTTAGCTTGCTTAGTTATTGCGGGAACCCATTTTTGCCATATTTTCACTATTTCCGTTACCATAGCAACCACAATTTTAGTTGAAGAACAAAAATAAAATGACGTGCATAATCTACACATTGCCATCTAGTCATATACCAAGTTTCATCAAGTTAGCTTGCTTAGTTATCGCGGGATCCCATTTTTGCCATATTTTCACTATTTCCGTTACCATAGCAATCACAATTTTAGTCGAAGAACAAAAATAAAATGACGTGCATAATCTACACATTGCCATCTAGTCATATACCAAGTTTCATCAAGTTAGCTTGCTTAGTTATCGCGGGATCCCATTTTTTGCCATATTTTCACTATTTCCGTTACCATAGCAACCACAATTTTAGTCGAAGAACAAAAATAACATGACGTGCATAATCTACACATTGCCATCTAGTCATATACCAAGTTTCATCAAGTTAGCTTGCTTAGTTATTAAGTTATCGCGGGATCCAGATTTGAGCGGACAGACGGACGGACGGACAGACGGACGGACGGACTGACGGAGGGCAAACCTATAGTCCCCTCCGGTGTGAATACCGGTAGGGGACTAAAAAGTTACAAAGGGTCTTAAGTCCTGAAATAATTGCGTATAAAATTACTACTATAATTACTGTGTCTTTTGAACAGCAACACACATAAGAAAGAAAGTATATTTGGTAAATCTGAAACAAATCCATACAATAAGAGGAGATGCGTTCTCATAATTCTGCCTAAAGAAAAACAAATATAAGAAAGAAAAGTGATCAAGGGCCATAACTGCAGAAACGAAAGTGTAAGCATGAAATGCTGCCTTGCTGGAAAGCCGCATGTGGAGACTAGTGTAACTGATAAGTTTGAAACAAATCCCTCCTGTTGGGTATTGAAGAGGAGTTGTGTTCGTAAGTTTCTCCTTACATAAGTCTATTTAAGACAAGAGGGCCAAGATGGCCCTAATGGTCGCTCACCTGAGAAAGATGATTGCTTAAGAAATAAAGATGCTTGAGTGTAAAAGTGAAATCTGGCTTTTTTTTTATGGTGAAATGGGCATAACTCCTAAATTTACAAGTCAATATCAGTTATAATTGAACCCGATTGTGAGATTATGGGCATAAACATTGTCTTAAAGTTTAAAAATGATTGTTAAAAGAATGAAGTTGGTAGAGAATAAACAAAGTGAAATCTTGCATTTTTTGTATTAAAAGGGGCATAACACCTGACCTAAATGACCCATCTCAGCCACAATTGAACTCAATCGAGACATTATGGTCATTAACAATGTCATAAAGTTTGAAGATGATTGCTAACAAGAGTGCCAGTGATGCCACAATATACGCCGCCACAAAATATAAAGACCAAGAGGGGTCTTTTAATTATTGCTTTTAACATTTCTGTAAGCATAACCTCATAATGAAGTCTGTAAGACCAATTAATTTAGCTGAACAGAGATAGAACCCTAAAAATGCTTCCAATATGACAGTCAAATAGTAGTATCAATTTGAATCCTTTTTTCTTTCTCCCCATAACTCTTGCAAAAATCACTGTACCAGAAAATCCTTGCCTTATGCACTTTTACCTGTTTAGAAACTTGAGTTGTGTTTTAAAGAGACCATGTTTAGAAAGGCATAACTATTGCAAAAATTGATGAACATCAAAGCCCCTGCTTTGTGCATATCTACCAAGTATAGTTATGACATTGCCCAAGTTTTAAAAAGATTAGGTCAGAAACATACAAGAAATTGCATTCCCAAAACTGAAATATCAATCAGCTAAAAAGACTAAGTTTCAGGGGACACAAATCTTGCAAATATTAATGTACCGGAAAATCATCACTTCATGCACATCTACCCATTATAGTAATGATATTGACCAAGTTTTGAAAAGATTCATTCAGAAATGTAGGAGGAGTTGCGTTCACAAGGCTGCAATATCATTCAGCTACAGAGACTAAGTTTCAAGGGACACAAACCTTGTAAAAATCAATGAACCGGAAAATCACCACTTCATGCACATCTACCCATTATAGTAATGATATTGACCAAGTTTTGAAAAGATTCATTCAGAAATGTAGGAGGAGTTACGTTCACAAGGCTGCAATATCATTCAGCTACAGAGACTAAGTTTCAAGGGACACAAACCTTGTAAAAATCAATGAACCGGAAAATCACCACTTCATGCACATCTACCCATTATAGTAATGATATTGACCAAGTTTTGAAAAGATTCATTCAGAAATGTAGGAGGAGTTGCGTTAACAAGGCTGCAATATCAAACAGCTACAGAGACTAAGTTTCAAGGGACACAATCATTTAAAAATCAATGAACCATAAAATCACCACTTCATGCACATCTACCCATTATAGTAATGATATTGACCAAGTTTTGAAAAGATTCATTCAGAAATGTAGGAGGAGTTGCGTTCACAAGGCTGCAATATCATTCAGCTACAGAGACTAAGTTTCAAAGGGACACAAATCTTGTAAAAATCAATGAACCGGAAAATCGCCACTTCATGCACATCTACCCATTATAGTAATGACATTGACCAAGTTTTGAAAAGATTCATTCAGAAACGTAGGAGGAGTTGCGTTCACAAGATATGGACGTACGGACGTACGAACGTACGGACGGACGGACAGACGGAGAAGATGACGCCAATATACGACCGCCTCCGGCGGCGTATAAAAAAAGGAAGATGCTAGAGTGTAAACAACGTGAAATATGGCTTTTTAATATTAAAAGGGGCATAACTCCTGACCTAATTGACGGATCTCAGCCATAATCGAACTCAATCGAGACATTATGGTCATTAGCATTGTCATAAAGTTTGAAGATGATTGCTCAAAAGATGAAGATGCTAGAGCGTAAACAAAGTGATTTCTGGCATTTTTTGAATATATAAGGGGCATAACTTCTGAATTAATTGACGGATCTCAGCATTAATCGAACTCAATCGAGACATTATGGTCATAAACATTGTAATAAAGTTTGAAGATGATTGCTCAAAAGATGAAGATGCAAGAGTGTAAACAACGTGAAATCTGGCATTTTTTTATATTAAAAGGGGCTTAACTCCTGACCTAATCAACTGATCTCAGTCATAATCTAACTCAATCGAGACATTATGGTCATAAGCATTGCCATAAAGTTTGAAGATGATTGCTCAAAAGACGAAGATGCTAGAGTGTAAACAAAGTGAAATATGGCATTTTTTTAATATTAAAAGGGGCATAACTCCTGACCTAATTGATGAATCTCAGCCATAATCGAACTCAATCGAGACCTTATGGTCATAAGCATTGCCATAAAGTTTGAAGAGGATTGCTCAAAGGATGAAGATGCTAGAGTGTAAAAAACTTGAAATATGGCATTTTTTGAATATTAAAAGGGGCATAACTCCTGACCTAATGGTACGATATCAGCCATAATCGTACTTGGCCGTGATTTTATGGTTATAAACATTGATATAAAGTTTGAAGATAATTGCTCATGAAATGAAGATGCTAGAGTGCAAACAATGTGAAATCTGGCTTTTTTGAATTTTAAAAGGGGCATAACTCCTCACCTAATGTTCCGATATCAGCCATAATCGAACTTGGCCGAGATTTTATGGTTATAAACATTGTTTTAAAGTTTGAAGATAATTGCTCATAAAATGAAGATGCTAGAGTACAAACGAACAAATTGTGGACGACGGACGACGGACGGACGGACGGACATTCATCGATCCTAAAAGCTCATCCTGAGCACACGTGCTCAGGTGAGCTAAAAAGTTAACACAATTTTGAAAGGTTCGCGTGAGTACAAAATCCAGCCATCATCCATAACTTCATATAAAGGTTAGTATTGTGGAATAAGTTTGAATCAAATCCCTTGAACAGTGTCAGGGGAGTTGTGTTCACAAGGTTCTGCTTAAATATTAGTGACAATGGGCTATAATTCCTGAATGTTTCCTGTGGACACATGCACGACTGAATATATAAAGGCACCTATTGTGGGTAAGTTTGAACCAAATCCACTTATAGTGTACGAGGAGGATCGATTACAAGGTTCTGCTAATGAACGCAAAGACAAATGGACGGACAGAAAGTCGACTGGGAGATTACATAATATGTCCCTGTGGGTGGATAAAAAAGAGGACCAAGATTTGCCCTGGTGACCTACTTTTTGACCCCATGTGGCCCAGTTTTGAATTCATCCGAGACTTGATGTAAAACAAGAGGCCCATGATGGCCCTAAATCGCTCACCTGAGATAAATAGGTTGACCCAAGGAACATCTGTACCAATTTATTTTAAAATCTGGCCACTAGTTTTGAAGAAGATGATTTTTAAAGTTTTCTTTTTTTTCTTCTTTTTGTTGCCATGGCAACCAGAGTTCTATATGGATCAAGTTTATTTTAGGAACTTTTGTGAAGGTTGACCCAAGGATCATTCCTGCCAAGTTTAATCAAATTCTGTCCAGTGGTTTCAGAGGAAATGTTGATTAAAGTTTTCCCTATATACATATAAGGCAAATAAGCCTCGCCCCTGGCGGCCATGTTTTTTACGGATCAGAATAATTTTAGCAACTTTGGTAGAGGTTGACCCAAGGAACATCTGTACCAATTTATTTTAAAATCTGGCCAGTAGTTTTGAAGAAGATGATTTTTAAAGTTTTCATATTTTTTTTCTTCTTTTTGTTGCCATGGCAACCAGAGTTCTACATGGATCAAGTTTATTTTAGCAACTTTTGTGAAGGTTGACCCAAGGATCATCCCTGCCAAGTTTAATCAAATTCTGTCTAGTGGTTTCAGAGGAGATGTTGTTTAAAGGTATCTCTATATACAAATAAGGCAAACAAGCCCCGCCCCTGGCGGCCATGTTTTTTTACGGATCGGAATAATTTTAGCAACTTTGGTAGAGGTTGACCCAAGGAACATCTGTACCAATTTATTTTAAAATCTGGCCAGTAGTTTTGAAGAAGATGATTTTTAAAGTTTTCATTTTTTTCTTCTTTTTGTTGCCATGGCAACCAGAGTTCTACATGGATCAAGTTTATTTTAGCAACTTTTGTGGAGGTTGACCCAAGGATCATCCCTGCCAAGTTTAATCAAATTCTGTCAAGTGGTTTCAGAGGAGATGTTGTTTAAAGGTTTCTCTATATACATATAAGACAAATAAGCCCCGCCCCTGGCGGCCATGTTTTTTTACGGATCGGAATAATTTTAGCAACTTTGGTAGAGGTTGACCCAAGGATCATCTGTACCAAATTATTTTGAAATCTAGCCAGTAGTTTTGAAGGAGATGATTTTTAAAGTTTTCAAATTATTTTTCTTTTTGTAGCCATGGCAACCAGAGTTCTTCATGGATCAACTTTATTTTAGCAACTTTTGTAGAGCCTCACCCAAGGAACATTTCTGCCAAGTTTCATTAAATTCTGTCCAGCGGTTTCAGAGGAGATGTCGTTTAAAGCAAATTGTTGACGACGGACGACGCACGACGGACGACGACGGACGCCGGACGAAGGGCGATCACAAAAGCTCACCTTGAGCACTTTGTGCTCAGGTGAGCTAAGAAAAATGAATTCGTGTGTTTTTGTCTTGTGTGAGTCATATAAATTTAAAATTAGAATTGGATAAGTCCACAATTTCTGCTTTTATACTTTTTGAGTTATGCTCAGGACAAAAATTGGGACAGACAAACGGATAGACAGACAACTCTGACAAAAACAAAACATTTCCCTCATATAAATATGGGAGGAGATATAATAAAAAGGAAGTACCATATAAAAAGCCCATATTAGCATGATATCTGATCATGAGCAGAATGCATTACACCGAGAACACCACAGATACCTGCCAGTTAATTGGCCATTGTGTATAATTACCAGCATATCTGTGTGAAAGCAACACCCTTTATATTGCTGATGAGGAAGTCATAATTTAAATTGATAAGATTTTAATGTACACTTCCGTCATTAATGGGCATGCATCGCTACGTTTGTAGACAGGATAAGGCTTGACTTGACTATCTGAGTTTACCGTCGCTTCGACAGTATTTCAGTCATATAGCGACGTCCAGCTAATTACAGGTGGAAGAAGATCCCGAATGCACGGAGGCATACGGGTAGAATCACCAACCTACCGCAAGCCATCTGGAAGGCTTCCTCGCATGAAAATCCGAATGACCCTGCCAGGAACCCACGCGGTGAGGGGATGAGTAAGTGTTAAAGTCAGCGACTTTTCCCTCTCGGCCCCGGAGACAGGATCATGATTCATAATCGAATCATGAGTAGGTTAACGTAAGTTCATCGTCCTCCTAATGCTCATCATCAGCGGTAACAGCATCGTGTGAAGGGTCAGGAAATTAAGAACAAGATGTTTTGTTTAATGTCCGCACAATATCTTCAGTAGAAATAAGCCTAGGTTTGTGAAACTTAGTAGGGACAGTGCGTATGCTAAGTTGATGATCCCTTTTAAATTTAATGGTCATTAGGTCAAAGGTCAAGATCAAAGTGACACTTAGTAATAAAACTTGTCCGATCAATAACTTGAGAAGGAATAAGTCTAGGTTTGAGAAACTCAGTAGGGACATTGCCCTTTTCCAGTAAATGACCCCTATTATTTTAAAAGTCATAAGGTCAAAGGTAAAAATGTCACAATGACATTTAATATAAAATCCTTTTTAAATTGATAACTTGAGAGGGAGTAAGCCTAGGTCTGTGAAACTTGGTAAGGACATTCCCAATGGCCTGTAGATGATCTCTATTATTTTGAGGTCATAAAGTCAAAGCTCATGGTCACAATGACACAAAGGTCATTAGAGCAGAAAACCCTATCGTTTGTTCGGGACAAACGAAATCTAGTGCTTCTTATATATGTTAAAAATTTAAACGCAGATACTTTAGATACTGAAAATATATCGATATAATGATATCGGCCAATTAGGTCAGGAGTTATGCCCTTTTTAATATAATAGGGCCTCCGTGGCCGAGAGGGTAAAGTTGCTAATTTAAGACTCACCCAGCCTCCTTACATTCGGGGTCTTCCTCCACCTGTAATTAGCTGGACGTCTCTATATGACTGAAATACTGTCGATGCGACGGTAAACTCAAATAGTCAAGTCAAGTTTAATAAATAAAATGCCATATTTTATTTTGTTTACACTCTAGCATCTTCATTTCTTAAGCAATCATCTTCAAACTTTATTACAATGTTTATAACTATAATATCTCAGTCGAGTTCCATTATAGCTGAAATTGGCCTATTAGGTCAGGAGTTATGCCTCTTTTAATATAAAAATGCCATATTTTACTTTGTTTACACTCTAGCATCTTTATTTCTTGAACAATTATCTTTAAACTTTATGAAATGTTTTTGACCATAATTTCTCATTCAAGTTTGATAATGGCTGATATTGACTATTTAGGTCAGGAGTTATGCCTCTTTTAATACAAGAGGCCCATGATGGCCCTAAATCGCTCACCTGAGATAAAAAGGTTGACCCAAGGAACATCTGTACCAATTTATTTTAAAATCTGGCCACTAGTTTTGAAGAAGATGATTTTTAAAGTTTTCATTTTTTTTTCTTTTTGTTGCCATGGCAACCAGAGTTCTATATGGATCAAGTTTATTTAAGCAACTTTTGTGAAGGTTGACCCAAGGATCATCCCTGCCAAGTTTAATCAAATTCTGTCCAGTGGTTTCAGAGGAAATGTTGATTAAAATTTTACCTATATACATATAAGGCAAATAAGCCCCGCCCCTGGCGGTTTTTTTTTTTTTTACGGATCGGAAAGTTTTTAGCAACTTTGGTAGAGGTTGACCCAAGGAACATCTGTACCAATTTATTTTAAAATCTGGCCAGTAGTTTTGAAGAAGATGATTTTTAAAATTTTCATTTGTTTTCTTCATTTTGTTGCCATGGCAACCAGAGTTCTACATGGATCAAGTTTATTTTAGCAACTTTTGTGAAGGTTGACCCAAGGATCATCCCTGCTAAGTTTAATCAAATTCTGTCCAGTGGTGTCAGAGGAGATGTTGTTTAAAGGTTTCTCTATATACATATAATGCAAATAAGCCCCGCCCCTGGCGGCCATGTTTTTTTAAGGATCGGAATAATTTTAGCAACTTTGGTAGAGGTTGACCCAAGGAACATCTGTACCAATTTATTTTGAAATCTGGCCAATAGGTTTGGAGAAAATGATTTTTTAAGTTTTTATTTTTTTTTCATTTTGTTACCATGGCAACCAGAGTTCTACATGGATCAAGTTTATTTTAGCAATTTTTGTGAAGGTTGACCCAAGGATCATCCCTGCCAAGTTTAATCAAATTCTGTCCAGTGGTTTCAGAGGAGATGTTGTTTAAAGGTTTCTCTATATACATATAAGGCAAATAAGCCCCGCCCCTGGCGGCCATGTTTTTTTAAGGATCGGAATAATTTTAGCAACTTTGGTAGAGGTTGACCCAAGGAACATCTGTACCAAATTATTTTAAAATCTGGCCAGTAGTTTTGAAGAAGATGATTTTTAAAGTTTTCATTTTTTTTCTTTTTGTTGCCATGGCAACCAGAGTTCTACATGGATCAAGTTTATTTTAGCAACTTTTGTGAAGGTTGACCCAAGGATCATCCCTGCCAAGTTTAATCAAATTCTGTCCAGTGGTTTCAGAGGAGATGTTGTTTAAAGGTTTCTCTATATACATATAAGGCAAATAAGCCCCGCCCCTGGCAGCCATGTTTTTTTACGGATCGGAATAATTTTAGCAACTTTGGTAGAGGTTGACCCAAGGAACATCTGTACCAATTTATTTTAAAATCTGACCAGTAGTTTTGAAGAAGATGATTTTTTAAGTTTTCATTTTTTTTCTTCTTTTTGTAGCCATGGCAACCAGAGTTCTACATGGATCAAGTTTATTTTAGCAACTTTTGTGAAGGTTGACCCAAGGATCATCCCTGCCAAGTTTAATCAAATTCTGTCCAGTGGTTTCAGAGGAGATGTCGTTTAAAGAAAATTGTTGACGACGCACGACGACGGACGACGGACGCAGGGCGATCCTAATAGCTCACTTGAGCACAAAGTGCTCAGGTGAGCTAAAAACATTCTGACCAAGTAACATTAAGGTTTGGCTGAAACTGTGGCCTATAGAATGTTCACAAGGTTTTTCTAAGATTTGACCTGGTGACCTAGTTTTTGACCCCACGTGACCCAATTTCGAACTCATCCTCCAATATATCATGCAGACAAACACCCTAACCAACTTTCATGAAGATTGGGCCAAAACTGTGGCCTCTAGAGTGTTCACAAGCAATTGTTGACGACGGACGACGCACGTCGCACGACGGACGTCGGATAAAAAGCGGTCACAAAAGCTCACCCTGAGCACAAGTGCTAACGTGTATCAAGGGTTCAAAAAGATATCCTTTTTATTTCAATGCACCTGTTTGTTGGTTGACTAAGACAAGTGCATGTAAACATAAATCGACATAATCTTAACTGAATGAAAGATCTTACCTTTTCGAACGGGACACCAAACCGGAGTGGTTTCCGTATTTTTTCCGGGAGGAAAGGAAACATAATGTCAAAAAGGGGAACCTGTAGACGAGGGTCCGCATCCTTTGGCTTCCGGACACCTGAAGAGTTAAAATTTGTTGATGTTAATATATTCCGATTTTGTATGGAAACATCCGAGTTGTGGAAAACAAAAGAGGGCATATCAATGACCTATTTAACAAAGATTGGCAAATAATCTAAATATCACAAAACACGCAGCATATTCTCGCAAAGTCCCGTTTACATCTCCAATTCTTTTAAAGATATGTGAACGTAAATTTTATGTATGTAAATTTTGTTATTTACCACACTCTTGTTAAAATTAAATAATTATTCAAAAGAATCTTTAAAACATATCAAACTGGAAATAATTACTTGCATAAGAGAAATGATAATTTTACAGTATGGTTACATTTTGCATAGTTTTTTTTAAAAGTTTGAAAATGTCATTGATCTACTGGGTGCATAAGCAATATATTTCATGAGCTTTTACATGAGTTTCCTATCTCTGTATTTTCGGATATAGTAAAATCGAGCGGTATTTTTCTTATCAAATACCTTTTCATTGCCTTTGCCTGTGCAATTGCATGAAGTAATATTTTTAATTATCAACAGTATTTTCAGTATTATATCTTTAATAATTTTAACTTTGATGAATTGTATTCGATTTTTAATATGTATTTTCATAAAAGAATAAAACATATTTTCAAAAGTGAAGAAGCCGCTGACAAACGTGCCATACATTTATTTTTGATAAATGTAAAAATACAGTACATGTATATCCTGGACTCTCATTTTAGCCACATAAATACAAACTTGTAACGAATACATACATTATTCAAAGCGATTCAGATCTACGTTTTATCCATATCATATTAAACTTGTCATCGCTGATCTTTATACAAATTTGTCATTTATGTAAGGTATAACGAAAGAATGATCCCCCGATAAAGTTATTGTCATTTCATGCAAAAAAAGTTTCAATTATCATATTTTTAAAGCAAAATGGAAATATGGGCTGAGAACTGGAATACCTTTTTTATCTAATGAAGGACTTGGTTACTTATGTATGCCATATGATGATTTTATCTCACTTTATATCATCAATTCTATAACATATTGATATTACCTCCTCAGAAAGGAAACTAGGTCACGACCTCAATTTCATGCATACGGGCAACTAGCTATCGGAATATGAAATTATATTTCAGAGAAAGACATGTTTATCCTGTTGTAATATATAAGCTTAAACGCTGCAGTATATATCCAAATATCATCGTCAGTAATTGAAGAAAACAACATGACTAGATGTTATCTTCCTTATATGCTTTTTAGACTTCTTGTTGGACATATGATTCCAATTGTTTTGTTTTAATTGATTTTGGATTCATGTCCTTAGGTATATACTTTTCCTTTAAGAGGAAACTGCCAATTGTCACAAGATATTATCAAATTACAATGAAAATAAGAGAGTATGGTTTCTATATTATTTTGTTTCCTTGATATTGGTGTGCTTTCATGGCATGTGTAATGTTATAATCATTTTGTCTCTGTTAATGATATTATCACATTTTTTTTTTCCGAAATCAATCAATCAATCAGTAAGTTTACCTGTGATGATGCTGACCACGAGTCCCACCCCCACAACACAGATTACGGCAGTGAAACTGTACCAGAGGTACGACAGTGCGTACAGGTCATAGAACAGCCCGCCACTGAAGGAAATACAGGTATACAAGAAATGGAAATGAGTTAACAATATCGGTGACTATTTGTATTCTGAAATTTTTACATTTTCATTTTTCTCTTCCATTGCTCGGTCACTGTGTATATATTTTATTTGCGGAAATAAAAAAACAAGACACCAAAATGCTTTGCATTTTTATAGACCATTTTAGGAACATCAATATTTGTAAATGAAAAATCTGTCACATTTAAATGATAAATAACAGATGATTGTTGTTCATTTGATAAATAATTACAAAAAAAAAATGCATAACGATATATTTTAACCCTTTCCCTCATAGAGGAAACCATGAAAAGACCTATGCGAACAACATAAAACCAGTAAAACGAGTAACTCGCAGGCTGATCAGGTTTTATGTTGTTCGCTGCTCCTAAGTGGTCTGGAAATGAGGACTTTATAATTAAATTTGGTAAGGTTTAACTGTGGTTTTCTGCAGATCAGGCTTTATGTAGTACCTATTGAGTGCGTCAAAATGAGTCTTTATGAGGTAAAGGGTTAAACTAAAAATACTTGGACAACAATGTATCATGCAGTAAAAATATAGGATATACCATTTACTTCATTATCAAACTTTATTCCAGTGTACATACTTTATACGGTATATAAAAAGGTACTTTGTCCTTACTTTTCCCTAGCAATTTCCTCGGGACTCATTGTTGTAACGGCCGATGTTGCATTGGCTACCATGGCAACAGTGGTGGTCAATGTCGTTTGTGTAGCGGCAATGGAGGAGTTGGCGGTGACGGCGGCGGCAGTGGTCGTCAAGTTCCAGTTACAACCAACTGTGCTGACCACAGCCTTGGGAATGTACGGTTTCACCACATAGGCCCCGATACCGATCCAAAACATGAAGATGAGGCCAATGAAAAGACCAGCAAAAGCTCCCTGAAAATAAAAAAAAATCCACTCATAATAATATATTGTCTATCCAAAGGCCGACAAATATCTCCTGAGGGTCCCATGAGTTTCATAGAACACCAAGCCAGAACTGGTATTTATTTAGGGGCTATATTGCATATTTATTTACGGTGTCAAATGCGCAGTTATTTAAACACGAAGGCCGTATTCAAAGCATCTGAAAGCATCACTGTGTATTATTCAGCAATATAGTACGAAAAACGAAACTCCATTTCCATTCTCTAACACGTTCACTAAACTGCGAGGCAATTGTGTCTGTTAAGTTTTTAGGAGTCATTAACCGTCATATACGAGTAATTAAACGTCATCTATTTCGGAAAATAACGCACGCAACATGCCCTCCATGTTTGCATTGCTTATTTTGTTGATCGAATCAGAATATCCCTTTAATCATTTAACAACTATCAACCAGTATTTATCACCGTGTTAACTAATGGTTAAACACGACCAGACTGAAAGTAATTACTGTAAAATCATTAATGTTCGTTGACATTAAATATCGTCATATACCTAAGGGAATTTCGTGGGTACATTTATTCGTGGATCTATGTTCTAGAATCGTGACATCTATATAAGAGACAAGTTTTTGGAGATTAATATTCGTGGATAAAACCCTCCACGCATTCGAGGAAAGTTAGTGTCCAACGAAAACTAACGATTTCACAGTAAAATACTGGGTTGTTCCCATCTTCAAGGCGCTAAAAATATGAATTTAGCAAATTCAAAAAGTCTCCAAATGATTGATATACTATCGGTTGGATGTAAAACAAAACAACTAATCGAGATTACTTATATTTTATAATGTGAAAATGAACTATTGAAATATTTTACTTTCAATTCTTGTTTCCGCTGCCAAGTGAGTTTTTCTGAAGTATTGAATTCAAACCTACAACCCAATCTTTTTTCAGCAATATGAATCTGTTTTTAATCTTTAAAGGTCTTACTCATGTACTCAATGCAAAACCTAAGGAACATGTTGAAAGTAATTCAGCATGAATTCACGATGATTTTTAAGCAGTTAAAACTTAAGAACTGCATTAAATAATTTCCATTTTCCGAGGTCAGCTGCTCGCAAACAGTACATATTGATTTTTTGTATAAGCCAGGTCAGTTGTTGACTACATATTACTCCAGTATACGAGCTATTGGATAGTATGTAAGGCAATTTGTATACACCTTATAACACTGGGAAGGTCCATCTTATCATCATTTATAACATAACTATTATTTATGAGCCCTATAACATTTAAAGAGGCTTTTTCAACAATACAATGACGATTTCAATGAGCGGGCCAATAAAATAACATCACTGCCGGACAGGAGCCAAGAGTGATATTATTTATTGGTTCTGCTTTTCCTGCAATTTGATTGGCTAAATACGTTGTAAATGGCGCGTAACTTTATACGGGGTACAGGTAAGTAAATTTTACAGCAGTGTCTTGAATTAATGCAGCAGACAAGAACTGTACCATGTCTTCAAAGGGTAAGCTAATGTTTGAGTTATTAGCAAAAGGTTTTCTAAATTCTTTTGACACCAATAAATAATAGTTATGTAATAAAATTGTCATTAAAAAAGTGATTTGAAATTAAGCCTGATATTTTAACAGGGTCAATATCAAACCACTTATATAATTACATATAATATACTTACAGCTGTGTTGGCCCAAGGGAAGATCATGCCAAGGGTAAAGACCCCAAGAAGTGGTCCCCCGATCATTCCAAACAACGAGAGTGCAGCCTGGAGCACGCCACCGAGCTGGGAAGCCACGTACGTGAGGCCAAGACATATGACGCCAAAAATAACCGCTGAAATAGTAGGCATACTGATGTGATTAAATTTAATTTCATATACACATGTACTAAATGAAAAGCAGAAACAAATGAACAAGTCTTGATTTTAATTAACAATGTTATGGCGAGTAGTATAGGTATTGAATGTGTCTAGCTCACTGCGGGTCTAACACACTTCAAAACCCAGACGCGCTAATCCGCGCGTCTGGCTTATCATGTGTAAACCCCCAAAAAGCAGTCACATTCAATACCTATACTACTATTAGTTAAAAAAAATCAAAAAAATCACACTAATATAAAATTTAAAAAACACATGTGTAAATTTTTAAAAAAAACAACAGTGAAAAAAAAATAAAAAATTTTATGCTTGCGAACACATAAAGGTTTTCCCAATATCTATTTATAAACTGAAAAATCCAATATTAGGCAAATAACACTTATGGATCGAAAGCAAATAGACAGCGTAGTATGAATAGACTAAATCGATTAACGTTGCCAGGACGTTGTCATAACATACCTGTAAACATAGAGCGATCAGACTGGTGCGGTCTTTCGTTTCAAATTAACAGTGGTGAGAAGACGTTTTTACCTTGCCTCTTAACTTCTAAAAAAGGCAAATCAAAAGCTAAACCATGTAAGTACTGCATTTTATTTAATATTTTGTGTTCTGTTAAGATTAGAATGCAATTGCTTTCTAGAACGTATTTACGTGAATTTGGCGTCCATTCATTGTTTGTAGGTAATTATATTTATTAGTTTAGTGTATTTTTTAATAACAGGCTATATTTGAGTAATTATATGTCTACACCGTTAAGTTTCATAACGGTGTTACAGTATATTAATACCCGGAAGTTAGGAAATTTGTACAACCCCTTAATTTCATAACGGTGTCACAGTACTTAAGAGAATAATTTACACCACCACCGTTAAGAAAAAATAACGGTGTTACAGTATATTAATACATTATTTTCAGGGACAACACAGAAGCAGCACAACTTCGAGTAGACTTACATCAACTCACCAACTATCTACGCACAACATATCCAGAAGATGAAATGATAAACCAATGGAATGTAACCTTTTTACAACAATACGACGGAATATTAAATAAAGCAGCCAATTCAACAACGAAACAACGAAAGACTCACAAACAGACAAAGAAAGATAAAATTAAACAACGCCTTCAAACAGCATTTTCCACCAATGGACATTATGATGGAGAAGTGAACATTGACCTGAGTGACCTCACAAATGAACAGACAATCATACAAAATCTTAAAGACTTAAACAAATTAGAAAGTAGCAACAATAGAAAAGCAATTCATATAGCAGCACAACAAGGACAGCTTCTCCTGGTCATTAAAACCAACATTCCCAAATCACAACAAATACATGAATATTTATTACAGCACAACATTACTTACAGTCCACAAAAATGCAGGTCACTTGTTATTTTGTTTAATTTAGTTACAGAATTTGATACTCTACTTCAATGTGATGTTCCTGTTAGTTTTCTTACACAAAACAGTAAAATAATAAAAGAGATTTGTAAAGAATTAAACTGGTAAAATAAAATGTACATTTGTGATTTTATTCTATATTTATTCCGATATAATTACGCTATATTTAGTAACGGTTATGCATAACTGGGTAACTTTCTCATAAAAGCTGGTGAGAAGTGTTTATATGTATATTTTAAAACTCAGTAATCTGTAATTCTTGTTCATAAAAACTACCTGTAATGTCTTCACCTTTTAAATCTTTTATTTTATAAGTAACAGGATTTGTATTTAAAACTTCTTCAATTACAAATATTTCTCTAGTCCAACGAGTAGTATAACCCTTTTCAAATTTACCTTTCTTTTTTGTTATTCTTACTCTATCTCCAACTTTAAATTTAGGTTTCTTAATTTTCTTTTCTTCTTCTGGATATAAATTTTCATACACTGTTAATGTATTTTCTGATTTACTTGCTTCAACAGGTGTCATTTTAATTGAAGAATGAATTGTATTATTATAATCTTTAACTAATTGATCTAATACATCATAATATTTAGTAGTTTCATGAGCAGTAAAATATTTAAACATATGTTGTTTCATAGTTCCTATCCAACGTTCTACTACACTAGATTTTTCTTCATTCTCAGTTGAATATAATTTTATGTTATTATCATTTAATAATTCTTTTACTTGTCGATTATAAAATTCAGATCCTTTATCTGACCAAATAAAAATTGGTTTTCTTTCTTCAAATAATGTTTTAAATGCTTCACTTACTGTTACTCCTGTTTTATTTTTCAATGATTTAAAATATACTAACCCATATTTTATCTATTGAATAACAAAAACAGTCTTTTAGGAAATTTCTTTATAACTCTATGATGTAATTCATCTGCTAATTTATCCCCTTTGGTGAAACCATTTGTTCCTATAAATCTATTTTTCTTAGATCCACACTCAGAACATTTAGCTTTTAACATTTGTCTATTATTGGTTGTTGTTACTTGTTCTACTGAATTATTTTCAGTATTCTTTTTACAACGTAAACAATATATTTTTGGGTGATCCATTTTTAAATAGCTTAAATTTGTTTTCTTAAAAAATGGAGATCGAAAAGTTTGTACAAAATGTAAAGAATACAAACTACTAAGTGAATATTATAAAAAACAGGAAGAAGATTTGTTTAAATCTGTATGTAAACAATGTCTTAAGCCTAATCAACAAAAACATTATCAAAACAACAAAGAAAAGTATAAAAAAGCGTATCAAGAGTTTATTGTTAGAAATCCTGATTATATGAAAAATTATCATATGGCTGCGGAGCATTATGGAACAACTCGGGAACCGCTACAAAGTACAGTGAAACACAGTGAAACACCTAATTAAAATTTATTTCTTTTAAAATGAGACCAAGAAAATTTAAAGATCTCATTGATGAAAAAACTATTGATGATATAGATGAAGAAGATATAATTGAATATATTAAGTTATTAAGAAAAAGAATAGTTATTAATCAGTTTCCTTTGAAAATAAAAATAATAATAACAAGTGAATTTTTAACCCCTTTAGCTCTTGATATAATAGAAAGTCATTACTCTCACCCTGTTCAAGTTATTCAATCACAAAATAATATAAAAGAATTCTATAATAGTTTAATAGATAAATTTAAAGCTTGGATAGATGAATTTCAAGAAAGTGGATCTGGTTTTGTTTTTAGAAATATTAAAAGTGTAGAAGTAAAACAATATAAATATAATTATCAAAAAGCTTCATCTTATATACCTCTTCAATTTAAATCAAGTAATATTATTAATGTTCAAAATAAAAAAGATAATAAATGTTTTCTCTGGGCAATACTATCAAAGTTATTCCCTGCAGATGATAACAAAGAAAGAGTGACAAAATATAAACCATATGAAAATAAACTTAATATGGATGGGATTGAATATCCTGTAGCTATAAAAGATATTCCAAAAGTAGAGAGACAAAATAATTTAATTATAAATGTTTTCGCATTAGAAGATCAATCTAATAGACAATCTTTATATCCAGTTTATGTTTCAAACAATGTTTCACAGCTGGAAAATGCAAAGCAGCTGGAACAAAGTTCCATACAAAGTTCCGAAAATGTAGTTGATCTCTTATACATTGAAAGTAATGAAAATACCCATTATTGTTTAATTAAAAATTTAGATAGTTTTCGTTATAAGAATAATCATAAACAATTTACATGTAGAAATTGTTTACAAGGATTTCAAAGGGAAACAACATTAATTAATCATAAAGAAATATGTTATAATAATGAACACTGTAAATCTAAATTACCTGAACCAGGAAAAAATATTCTTAAATTTAAAAATTACCATTTCAAAAATATATAATTTAAAATTTTTTAAATAATAAAGAAGTAAATAGTTATGGTATTTCATTCAGAATATCCAAATATATTTAAATCACAATACTTTTCTTATATTGGAAATGATGCAATAGAAAAATATGTAAAAAAAAAAATTTAAAAGATTTACATTAGTGAACAGAAAAAACCAATATTAAATAAGTATGAAGAAGAAGAATTTCAAGAAGCAACTGAATGTTATATTTGTGAAAAAGGTTTTGAAAAACATGTTACTGGTAAAGTAAGAGAACATAATCATCTTTCTGGGAAATATAGAGGAGCAGCATTCAATCATGTAATACAAAAGAAGGTAAAGTAACAAAGTTAATACCTGTATTCTTTCATAATGGTTCTAATTATGATTTCCACTTTTTAATTGAAGAACTTATGAAATATGAAGATGAATATAATAAAGTAAAACTTCTTTCAAAAAGTTCAGAAGAATATATTTCTATAGATTATGGATCATATTATAAAAAATTAAGATTCTTAGATTCTTATAGATTTATGAGTAAAGGGTTAGCAGGGATAGCTGAATCAATGGATGAATTTCCCATTTTAGAAAAAGAGTTTAATAGTGTTTCACTATTAAAACAAAAAGGGGTTTACCCATATGAATATATAGATTCTATTAAAAGATTAGAAGAAAAACAATTACCACCAATAGAAAAGTTTTATTCTACACTTAAACAAGAAGGAATATCTAAAAAAGAATATCAACATGCTCAAAGAGTTTTCAATCATTATAAATGTAAATCTTTAAAAGATTATCATGAATATTTAAAAACAGATGTTTTAATCTTAGCTGATGCATTTGAAAAGTTTAGAAAATTCTTCTTAAAACATCATGAAATAGATCCTTGTTATTGTTACTCTGCTCCAGGATTAACATGGCAATGTGGACTAAAATATACTGGAGTAGAGTTAGAATTATTAACTGATATAGATATGTTGCAAATGTTTGAAAAAGGAATAAGAGGAGGATTTTCAGGAGTATTAGGTCCTAGACATGTAAAAGCTTTTAACAAATATACTCCTAATTATAATGGAGGAAAAAGAATTTTAGATGAATATGAAAAAAAAGAAGCAAAAGAAATATTAAATAATGGTGGAGATTTATCTACATTCTTAGAAGAAAAATTCTTATTATATTTAGATGCTAATAATCTTTATGGATGGGCAATGTCTCAAAAGTTACCAACCAAAGATTTTAAATGGGAAAAAGATCCTAATTATTATAAAAATATCAAAAAGGTTTATAATTGAATATTTATGAATGTAAAAAGAAAACAAAAAATCCTTTAGCACCTGAAAAGTATAAAGAAAAAGAAATGAGATTAAATTACTTACCGATAGAGAAGAAGTAAAAAAATATATAAATAAACCTAATTTTAAAGATTCAGTTATATTCAATGATAACCTTGTTGCAATTGTAAATAATGTTACTTCTGTTACATTTAATAAACCTATTTATTTAGGACAAGCTATATTAGATTATTCTAAATTATTAATGTATCAACATTATTATGATGTTTTTAATGAACTATGGGAAAAGAATGAATTAGTTGCTTCAGATTCAGTTTTAGGTGATACTCCAATAATACTAAGATATAAAAACAAAATATATATTGATAAGATAGAAGATATTATAGATGAATATGAATATTCAAATGGTAAATTTTATTGTAAACTTATAAATTTAGAAGTTTGGACGAGTAAAGGATTTGTTAAATTAAAAACTGTAATTAAACATGAAACAGAAAAAGAAATTTTTAGAGTTGTTACACCAGTAGGATTTGTTGATGTAACTGAAGATCATTTTTAATAAAAATGATAATGAAATTATTAAACCTAAAGATTTAACACTAAATACAAATCTTTTATTTAACGATAATTATAAAGAAACATTAAATCCACCATTAAAAGAAGAATTTTTAAAATTAGAACCAACAACTTTAGAAGAGAAAAAAGCTTTTATAGAAGGATTCTTTTTAGCAGATGGATCTAGTGGAATTTATCCAAAAAATAAATATTGTTGGTGTTTAAATAATCAAGACTTAAATCTTTTAAATAAATGTTTAGAATGGTGTAAAGAAATCCAAATATCCAACAGATTTTAAAATAATAGATTGTATGAGATCATCTGCAGTTTATAAAGTTATCCCTAAAGGAAATATTAAAGTAATGGCAACACTTTTTGAAAAATTTTATACTGATAAAAAAGAAAAAATATATTCCTTATAAAATTCTTAATAAAGACTATAATTATAGATTATTCTTCTTTAGAGGATTTTACCAAGGAGATGGATATAAGAAAGGAAAGAAATCAAATTTCTCTTTTTCACAAAAAAGTAAAATTACATTTTCATGTTTACATTATCTTATAACATCTCTAGGATATAATGCAAACATTAATACAAGAATAGATAAACCAAATATATTCCATTTATTCATAACAAAAAAAGAACAAATTGCTACAGTAAAAAAGATAATACCGTTAGGAAAAGAAAAAAGTAATAGGTATGTTTAAAGATGAATTAAATGGTTATATTATGAATGAGATAGTTTTCTTAAGAAGTAAAGCTTATTCTTATACTTTATCTAAACCATTGAATGGTTGTGAAATGTTAAATGAATTAATAGAAACAAAAATTAAAAAATAAAAAAAAATAAGATGTATACATTAAACTCTGATAAACATGAAATGTATATTAATGAAGTTAATAAAATAAGTATGTCTCCATTTGATGATAAAAGATATATATGTGAAAATGGAATAGATACTTTACCATTTATGTAGCTTCCATGCAACAAATCCAGTTAATGTCATTCCACCAATAATAAATATAATCTCTCTATTTTTTTGATCTTCAGAAGGAGTATAAAAATCACTTAATGTATGTTCTTTACGGACAAGGGAACCGCTGCTCTGCACAAAGTCCGGCTGTGAAACATTATCAGTTTTATCACCACCAGTTGCATAATAATATTCTTTCATTGATTCATCAACATCTTCAAAGGTTTGTTTAGAGTGTTGTTCTTTTTGTAATTGTTCATTTAAAAAATCTTGTCTTTCTAATCTTTCTTTATTCCATTCATCACGTGCAGCTTGTAATTGTTCCATTGCTCTATCATGTCTTTTTTTCTCTTCATCAGCATCCTTTTTACCAATATGAGAAAATAAATAATTACTACCTGAAAATGAAAATGCATTAACCACTGCTCCACCAATCATCATTGCTATTGCACTTGCCATTTTATATGGAACAAAAAGTTCCACTACTTCATAATATCAGCAGGAATAATACCTTGTTTAACTAACATATTTCTTGTATAAGTAGCTAGAAGAATATCAATAGTTAACATTGAAACATCACTAAAATTTAAATCTACTCTAGGAGCAGGTTTTCTTAAAACCTTTTTAATTATTTCTGCATAACCAATTGTTAAAACAGAAACTACTCCTGCATGATAAGCTGTATTAACAATTTGTTTTTCATCCGCCATTTTTTAGAAAACAAATTTGTGTTAAGCTACGGAATATTAAAGATCAAATGGATCAACTTTTTCTTGCGGATCAACTTTTTCTTGTGGTTTAATTTCTTTCTGTATGGGGTTTACGGAACGGTTGTGAAACATTACTTGTTTAGAATTATATATAAATAATCCTAATCCAAAAACTCCGACTAAACATAAAGGTATATAATTTTTGTATATATTTACACGGATGAAATCCAACTGTGAACTTTGTCCACTATGTTGAACTTCTTTAACTTCATTATTGTGTTCCGTAGTGTTATACAGCCGTTCCGTAGCCGGACTTTGTGCGTCCTCTTTTGTAATAGATTTTAATTGAATGTTTTCTTTCTTCATTTTTTCCATTTCTTTTCTTTTTAATTCAGCTTTCATTTTTTTTACTTCTGCACCTTTCTTACCAGCAGATACTCGTTTTGGATTTTTTATTTTTATTTTAACTTCGGAACTAGTGTAGCCTTCAGGGTTTCTTCATTCATTTTTATTAGTGATATTTTCACTTTTTTCAACTGGTGTATTTTCAACTGGTGTATTTTCAACTGGTGTAGTAAAGTGCTCCGCAGTGTTATACAGCCGTTCCGTAGCCGGGCTTTGCCCGAAGTCAATATGACTAGCAGTTGTTATCATAGTAGTAAAAGGAGCAAGATACATTCCATATCTATAATACAATTCACAACAAGTGTTATTTAAAGCATGATTGATAAATGGATCTTCTTCTAAATCTTGTATTAGTTTTGGTGGATTAACAACATTAAAATATTTTGATACACCCATAACATATAAATTAATAAAAGAATTACCTATTGTCTTAGTCATACTTGCTCCTAATCTAGCTTCATATCTACAGTATAATTTGTTTATTTGTTCTGGTGTTATTTTATCAATGTCTGACATTTGTAAGTCTTTACCAAGATATTGTTTACTTCCTCCACCAGCAACAATAGCTGATAATCTTTCACGTTTTGTTTCATCTATAGTGCTACGGATAAAGTCCGGCTGCGTAGCATTACGAACTTTGTCTGGCTGTGGACTTTGTGCAGAGCAGCGGTTCCCTTGTCCGGCTGCGGAGCATTGTGAAACACTATTTTGATTAAGAAATTCTTTGGCATCCATTTTATATATTAATTTTTTAAGTTTACTTATAAGTAAATTTATTTTAAATATTCCATATCCAACTATGGAACAGCTGCAGAGCAATATTGATAAGAATATAATATTTGTTATCACCGATGTTGTTTGATAGAGGATTGTTAACATTTTTTAAGCATTATTATGTATAACTTAAGGTATATATAAGCATTACTTTTACATTACTTAAGCATTACTATGTATACCTTAAGGTAAACATATTAATCAACCACATAATAATTAGTAGGTTGATCAGTTTTCAAAATTAATTTACTATGTTTCTTTTTTTTCAATTCTTCTTTAATTCTTTCTCTTTCTTCTAATGTAGGTATTACATCGTTTTCTCTTAAACAGTTTTCAAAACTGTCTCTATCTTTAGTATAAAAAATACATAACCATTTTGTTTTTCCCTAAGTGAAACCCTGCATGTCTACCTGAAAAAGCTAACTCTGATAACATATCTTTTTTCTTTGTTAATTGTTTAGTTGCACTACAGTCATCTATAATATATAGTGTTGGTTTTCCTTGATATTTATTAAAGAATATTCTTAATAATTCTTGTATTTTTTCTTCTCCATTAACAATAGGATTAACAATTAAATCTTTGTTTTTGGATTTCTAATATCACCAATCCATTGTCTATTTTTATAAGCTTTATTCCATTGAATAGTAGGACAAAGAATAATAATATATTCAAATACACCTCTATAATCATTTTCTAAAAGATCTAAAACAAATTCTGTTTTTCCACATCCAGTTTGTCCACAGATAATTGCACAGTGTGGATATTTAGGTAACTCCATTTTTAATGGAACTTTGTTCCAGCTGTGGATGAAGTCCAGCTGTATAACACTATGAAACACTAATACACAATTTCTTTAAATCTTCCATCTTCAAAATTAATTTGTGCATCTTGTATAACAAACAGATAAAGATTTATTGGCTCATCCGATCCTGCGTCTTTTGTTATTTGTATAGTTATACCTTCTGATGCATTTTCAATTCTTCTCCCTGAACCATGTAGAGAGTTATCATCCGTTGAACGTAAATCTAACCATAATGCATAATTGGTTGTTAGATATTTTTCTAATGTTGTATAGGTAAAATTTAATTTTTTTATCATCTTACTAATTTCTTTATCATCTTTTGAATTAAAAGCAAAGAATTTATTTATCTCATCCCACTGTTGATAAGCTCTCATTCCTTGACTGTATAGTTGATTTGGAACTCCTTCTATTGTTATTTCTACTTTTGTTATTTCAGGATTAAAATAATGTTCTGTTGATGCTCTATCCGGATCTTCAAATAACATTAGAATACCTTTCATACTTCTAGCCGGAACATTTAGATTAATATTCCAAAGTGTATCAGATTTATTTTTTGTTATTTTCCTATGTCTAAGTATTCTATCATATAAAATAACCATCTTACCACTAAATCTATTTCTAATTATTCTAGCTAATTCAACATCAGAAACACTTTCAAATTCTAAACAAATATTCTTAATAACATAAGAAGCATTATTATCACTAGATTTAACTACATTATTATAATCATTAAATGTAAGTTCATATTCAAGTCTATCTCCTAGACCCGCTTGATAAAAAGGCATATGTGATTCTAATAATTCAAAATCTAGAGGAATACAAAATCTATTTCCATAAGCTTTTACAATAGCTTCATCTTGTGTATCTGAGGAAGCATTACCAGCTCCAACTCTATGTCTTAACATGTTTATTTTACCAATTCCTTGGTATGCCATATTTTCACGTTCTGTAGTAGACTTCCATAAATCAATATAACAATGATATATATCACTATCATCAATTGACATTACTTCATTTCCTGATATTTTTATTACAGTTTTCTTAATTATTGATCTTCCTATGTTTGGATATATTGTTGCATTTGCATCACTATCACTTTTGATTTCAATTTCAAATGCTAATCTTGTTGTTCCAGGAACAATAACATCATTACCACTTAGATTAGGAAATCTTACTAACAATTGTTGATTTTGATCAATAGTTGAAGGATTATTGCTTATTACAACACTTTGACGAATACCTCTAATACCTCTAGGTTCTCTTATTCTTCTGTATGGGTTTAGTTTTTCTCCGTAAGCTGCCATTTTTTAGAGGGAAAAATGGAACAAAGTTCCAGCTGTGAAACATTTTTTTAATGTTTAAAATGGCAGAAGGAGGATATGATTTTGAAAATCCTGTATATGATGAAGATGATTATGATGATTATGATGAGGAAACTCCTCTTATAGATGATAATGATGAACAAAGTCAAAGTAGTGCTATTGATAATGTTTATAATAATGTTGATACAGGAACAAACCCTGAATATTTATTGAAACATATGACGAACTTGTTTTATGAAAGAAACCAAGAACCTATGAGGGAAATTAATACCTTAATAAAAAAGGATAAATTCAACAGACCTGTGTTATATGTTTTAGATGGTAATAAAGAATATCCTATATCATATTATGAAACAAACAATTATAATGAAACATTAAAATATTATTCACTTGACACACTTCAGAGGAAATATCGTATTGATTTTGTTCGAAGGGTTTTAGGAGTAGATGATTTTCAATCTTATTCTACAAGGGTTAGTCATGGTAGAAAAGAGTTGGCTCAATTAATTGAGGAACGAGATAAGATTAATAATATAGAAAATAACATTAATACTATAGAAATGATTGATTTACCTAATACAGCTGAAGAGGCTGAAACTTTGGTAAAAGAAATAGTAGAAACATCGTTTACAGAACAAGGAACACAAACAATTATAGAAAAAAAGAAAGAAGTAAAATTTATAAAATAGAATAAAAGAGACAATACATAAAGTATTAAATGAAGATACAACATTAGCAGAAAGAATAAAAACTTTATTTAGAGAACAAGGGATAACAATTGTTAGTATTTTAACTGCTTTTGGAATGATTATTGGTGTTATTGTTGAGACTTTTATTCCTGGTGGTGGTGGAACTGTAACACCTAAACCTCCTGGGAAAGGAGGAAATGTAAGAGATTGGATAAAAAAACAATTATCAAATATTGCTAAACTATTAGCAAAACTTGCAGGAAAGGCTGCAGCTGCATTACCTGGTATTATTGGAGCTATTGTATCTTGGTTGTTAAAAACAACAGGAAATGTTGTTGCATGGTTTGGAAATAATTTATGGGCTTTATTAATTTTAGTTATAGGAATGATTTATACAGCTGTTAGTGCTCCGCAGCCGAACAAAGTTCGTTAGAGAACATACTCGTAAATAAATAAAGCTAAAAGTCCTACTGTAATACTTCCTGTTATAATAGCTGTTTTATCATCTTCATGTTCATCCGTTGTTTCAATGAGATCACTAGGTTTTCTACGGACAGAGTGCTCCGCAGCTGTTCCATAGTCCGGCTGGGAAACAATTGGTTTACTTATTTCTGGTAAAGATTTTTTTGTTGGTGTACCACTGAGAAACATTTACATCATTATTTATTCCAAGTGTTTGAATTTTTTCTTCTTCTGCTACTACAATTTCATTATTATAATCTTGTATTGTTCCAATTCTTAATTCCATATCACTAGGAGACATATATAATCCTATTCCATAAACATAATCAACTTTGCTTCTTGCATATTTTAATACACTTTCATATTTTTTTATTTGAGTAGGTATATCAATTGGACTGTCAACTGCATCTTGAACATTTGCTAAAAATTGTTTTTGAGCATCAAATGCCGTTCCTGTTCCTAAAATATCTGTTTTAGTTTGAGATTGTGCTCCAAGAATAGCCCAACAATATATTCTTATAGACTCATTAATTCTTTCAACTCCTGCTCTTGTAAAACCTTTTGACTCATCAAGAATAAAAGTTGTCCATATGTTTTTAATTTCATCTGGTTGTTGGAGATAATCAATATGAACTTTTTTAGGTGGGAGATATTCACATTTTGAAATACCACAATGTCTTCCTCCAGGTACTTCAGGACCAAATGTCATTTTTGATAAATCTAAAGTTTGAGAAGTGCTGCTTTTTATATGTTGTGAAGAATTATCTCTTCTAAAATCTGTTCTTTCCCAAGCTGTATGACTTGTTGTATATACAATTCCAAGACCTTCTTTATGTCTCCAATCTGTATTAGGATCTACATTAAACTCACTACAAATTTTTTCATAAGCTTCTCTATCATAATTATTATTAAAAGCATTCCAACTTTTATTTTGTGGAAGAGAAATAGATAATTCTTTTAATATTCTTCTTGTTTGATAATAAATATGGAATAAGAATAAAGAACCTGTTAATCCTCGGACTTTGTGCGAAGCAGCGGTTCCCTTGTCCGGCTGTGAAACACTACCCACATTTATATGATTTTTTATGTCAACTCCACAACCTGTAGTTGAACACCAAATAGCAAAGTTTAATTGATTCTGCCAAAATAACATCCAATCACTTTCCCACCTTTCTACTATTTCTTCTGATGTAACTTTAGGTAATAAATATTTTTCAAATATATTAGGGAAATCTACATTAAAACTTTTCATTCCGTTTCCATCTGATGAAATTATTATTTCTTGTTTTATAATGTTAATATTCTTTTTTTTAAACACTCCTCCATATAAATAATTAACATCTTTATTATATTTAAAAGCTTCAGGGATCATTTTTTATCAGTAAAAAATGTATCATATAATTTCCAATATTGATAAACCTATAAACCTACAACAATATATAGATAATAAACATGGAGATAAGAAAATTAGATTAAGAAGTTTTAATTATACTATAGGATGGTATAATATAGAAAATATTCAAATAAAGGGTTTTTCAAATTCTCCACTCAAACATTTAAAAAAAAGAGATGTAGGTGATTTAGAATTATTATTAGAAACATTTAAAAATTATATAGAATTGCATGAAGAAAATTTAAAACTAACAGAGGATGAGGAAATGAGAAAGAGAATAAGAGAGGAAATAAAAAGACTTAGAAAGGCAGAAAGAGATTTTTTAGAATATAGTAAAGAAGAGTTAGAAAGAGAAATATTAGAAGAGTTTGAAAGAGAAAGAGAAAGAGAAATATTAAAAGAGTTTGAAAGAGAAAGAATAGAAAGAATAGAAAGAGAAAGAGAAAGAGAAAGAGAAAGAATAGAAAGAGAAAGAATAGAAAGAGAAATATTAGAAAGAGAAAGAATAGAAAGAGAAAGAGAAAAAATGGAAAAAGAAAAAATAAAAGCTAATATTATTAGTAATTATAAACAATTATATATTCACCTTGAACAAATAAATAGTACTTATAATTTTCATAATGGAGCACCTAGTAAAATCTTAGGAGTTGTTCCTGTTGAGAGTAATCAATTTGGAGATATTGTTAATATTATTTTTGATAATTCAGAGTATAAAAAATTAACTATAGGAAATATTTCTGAATTAACTATAAGTGTTTGTGATGAATGGGGGAAAAAAATAAATAATCATGGATTACCAATGAGTTGTGTTTTAGAAATCATCTAGGGAACTTCTGGAACTTTGTTCCACTAAATTATATAAAATTTATTTTTTATCAATAAAAATGAATCATATAATTTCCAATATTAATGAACCTATAAACCTACAACAATATATAGATAATAAACATGGAGATAAGAAAATTGGATTGAGAGGTTTTACTTATACTATGGGTTGGTATAATTTAATTGGACAATGGATTGATACTAACATTCGTAAATCCCCACCACCCAAAAAAATAATTTCAGATGGTTTTTATAATTTTCAACAAATAGTTGATGTATTTAAAAATTTTGACAACAGAATAACATTAACTGTTGATGAAAAAAATGGTATTGCTTGTTTAAAAGCAGAAGAATACCCAACAATAAGTTCAGTTAGTGATATAACCTATGGATTAATAATAACCAAAGAATTAAGAAAAATGTTAGGATTTAAAGAGAGTCATTATTTGGAAAATTCACCTCTTCTTAACCTCCCATGCCATGGTGAACAATCAATAGATTTAGTTCCTTATAAACAATTATATGTTCACCTTGAACAAATAAATAGTTCTTATAATTTTTTTAATGGTACACCTAGTAATATTCTTGGTGTTATTCCTGTTGAGAGTAATCAATTTGGAGATATTGTTAATATAAACTTTAGTAATCCAGAGTATAAAAAATTAACTATGGGACATATTTCTGAATTAAATATATGTGTTTGTGATAAAAAAGGACAAAAAATAGATAATCATGAATTCCCAATGCATTGTGTTTTAGAGATCATATAGGGAACTGCTAGAACTTTGTTCCACTAAATTATATAAAATTTATTTTTTAAAAATGAATATATTCGGTTCTAAAAATTTTAATAATTTAAACTCAAATTTAGAAAGTAAATTATTTAATAATTTAAAGTCAAATTTAGATAGAGAATTACTTAACACTTTAACAAAATTAGACCTTGTGGTAAAAAGAATAGAGGAATCCTTAAAAAACATTACAATAAGTGCTGAAATAAAAGGTTCTTTATATAAAAGTAAGGTGTTTTCATTTGGAAATGCCGGTAGAGAAAAAGATGTTGGTTATGTTGTGATAAGGCGTGGTTATATTACTGGTATTGGTCTGTCGAGTAAAAGGACAAGTGGTGAAGTGCGAGTTGGTGTGTTGGTTGATGGAGAGCTTTTAAGTGGGTGTGATATTACTTTACAAACAACAACAGCAAAACATGATAATTTTGAACGCCCTTTTTTAGTTGAGGCTGGAAGTGTTATTAATTTTGTTAGTCTGGTAGATAATACAACTGTAGTTAATACTGTTGCCTCGTTATTGTTTGAATTCAAATAATATACTTAAAAATGAAGCAACCAACGGCCCCAAATTTATACCCTGATTTAAATAGTAAAATACTAGATTCACAGCCAGACTATGGAACAGCTGCAGAGCAGTCGGAAGTAGAACTTCATGAACCAAGTCAAAATTATAGATTACAAAAAATCTCAGAGATTGAGAAAACATTAATTAATGAGAGAGATACTCGTAAAGCATTATATAAAAAATATAAAAGAGGAATAAATATAACAGATGGAGTAGACACAGCTTTTATGTCTGCTAGTATAATTATAGGAACTATTGGTTTAATTGTTCCTATTCTATTTCCGTTAGAAATTGTAGCTCTTGTATGTGGAGGAGTTGGAGCCTCTGTAAAAATTGTTAGACGTAAATTTATGAATAAAATTAAAAAACATGATAATATTAAAACTATTGCTAACAGTAAATTAAATAGTATAAAAAATTTAATCTCTAAAGCTTTAACAGATGGAGAGATATCTGAACAAGAATTTAAACTTATATTAGATGAATTAGAAAAATATAATGAGCTTAAACAATTAACAAAAAACTCTGCGGTTCCAAAAAACTATTCAGAAGAAGAAAGGCAAACATTAATAGAACAGGGGAGAAAAGAGGCAATGGAGATAATATCCAAAAATATAAAAACTGTATAATATTGAATTTTTATAATACGTTAGAAAACCCTCCTCCTCCATATTCAGAGTGGTAAAAAATGGTTCAGGAAAAAACATAATTTTCTTTATTTTTTTCATTGTTGTTTTTTTTTAAAAAGTTTACACATGTGTTTTTTTAAATTTTACATTAGTGTGATTTTTTTAATTTTTTTTAACTAATAGTAGTATAGGTATTGAATGTGACTGCTTTTTGGGGGTTTACACATGATAAGCCAGACGCGCGGATTAGCGCGTCTGGGTTTTGAAGTGTGTTAGACCCGCAGTGAGCTAGACACATTCAATACCTATACTACTATGGCGATGATGATGATGATGATGATGATGACGCCGCCGCCGACGTCGATAATGATGATGATGATGATGATAGCGACGTAGACGAAAAGATGGAAAAAAATGAAATAGAGATGCCGTTTAAATGGATGAATAAAGTTATATGTCTATATAGTTTCACGTCAGTGATTATGAATAATATATTACGAATTATATAATCTATATTTTTCAATATATGTATTTAGACGTTCGGAAAGAATACATCTACTATGGCTATAGAGAGATCCATGATTACCTATGATACGGGAGACCAAGGTTGCCCGAGACTCAGACATGTCCTTTATAAAGTAAGCTCGGATCACATCCTGTAGTATACATGCCGCTATCGAGTTGAGGCCCGAGGAGATCGTGCTGTAACAGAGAATACTGGTGATAACTGCCGCACACCAAGGGATACAGTCATTGCTTAGCAACCTAAAGAGAGTTACCAATGCAGCTGTGTTGCTTAGGAAGGACAAGGTACGATGGGCGGTTATTTTTAATATTAATTAGATTATATGTAAAATAAGCTTAAGCATGTTTTTGCACGAAATGTGATTATTATTATTATTATTATTACTATCGACAGTTACGAAGCTGATTTGTCCATAACGTTTGTTAACATAAAATTAATCTCCAGTTAATATGATGCTGATAGGGCTTAAACTATAATTAACAATAAACAGACTCGAACCAATAACCTGAAGTGTGTACCTTAGAGCGCCACTGAAAAGTGAAGCCACAAACAAGCCTGGTATCCCGTGAATATCACCCAGCACATCCATCACAAAGAGGGGAAGTAACTGTGAAATATACACAATCAGTAATTCCCCTTTACTCAAGCAAATTACACAATATATACATTAAACAGTCAGTTATGAATAATGTCAGATCAAATTATTTGAACTAACACGTGTTATTAAAATTACAATGTACTCAGTATTATATCTTGCATAATAATATCTAACATAATGGCATGTCAAACTATTGGGTTAAAAATAATACTGATATATATATATATATATATATATATATATATATATATATATATATTATTATTTTTTATATGGTGTTTGTACCAAAAAATGTTTTAAATTCAGAAAAAAAAATTTGTCACTAATTTAATGGTTCCTTCTTATTCTACTTTATATTCATATTTTAAGCATATTTATTAAATTTGACATTTTTGCTCAGATCCTAAAGAGCTTCTGTTAGTTTTGAAGGATTGTTGGCAATTTATCATTTTAGAAATAAAGAATTGACATTTTTGCTCAGATTCATAAAGAGCTTCTGTTAGTTTTGAAGGATTGTTGGCAATTTATCATTTTAGAAATAAAGAATTGACGTATAAGTGTGCACTCAATATGACACAGCTGGTCACGGTGGCCGAGTGGTTAGAGCGTCCGCCCCGGAATCAAAGGGTCAATGGTTCGATTCTCCGGCCGCGACATACCAGTCAGACAGTGGTACAGGTATAGTTCCCTTGCTTCGCGCTCAGCATGTAAGGGAAGTTCCAGAACTGGATGTCCCAGTGTCAGGATAATGTGACTAATGTGGTATATGCCACTTGCATGATATCGCAGTGTGACAGCACTATATCTTTTTCATGTAGACAAGTCTTCAAATAACTGAAATATTGTCGAGGGAACGTTCCTTAAGCTATGAGAATAACAATGATATTCACATTTGGATAACACCTGCATGAACGCAAGCACACATATGAACAAAAATGAAGGATATCTAGTAGTCTTGAGAGAGAGAGAATGATATGAAAAATGTGTGTAAAGAAACCCAACCTGATCGTTAGCGGAGATAAGTTTAAACTTAAGCGGGTCGCAGGTTCGGTATAGGTTGTAGACCGCGATGCCGATGAAACAACCCAGGTACAGGATGAGGCAAAGTCCGGGGAAGTTGATCCACATAGCACTGTAGGAAGATTATCTTTAATCTTTCACCAAAGTTGTGAAAAAGACTACTAATTTACCATACAGGTCAAAAATAAAAGGAAAAAAAAAAGGATTGTCCGCCGAAAAGTAAAAGACGGTATGGGTATTTTTCCCCCGTTTTTCCTTGTATCACTTCCCGTTCTTATACAATAGTACGACGTATTGGAACGAAAGGTACATACTGGTTTATATGTACAAAAAAAAAAAGAAAATACAGCAATCTCTACTTTAGCTGATTCACTACTTCTCAGATAATAATACCAACAATATCTTCTACTATGACAGCAACTACTATAATTACTATTACCACTATCGTACCTTTTATTTAACCATTACATCTACAATTCCAGCACCAAGAAGTTGTGAACTCAACTTGGAGTTTTCACCTGGCTTGTGGTAGGTACAGTAAAACCTGTCTAACACGGTCAGTCAAGGGAACAAGAGAAAGTGACCGCTTGGCAGCGGTGACCGCTAAATGAAGGTTAAATTTATTACAAAATCCTATAATTTGGTAATATTTGAATTGACCTCTATATGGAGGTTATACGCTTAAAACAGGTGGTCGCTACCCCAGGTTCAACTATAGACTGTTCGTACCGGTGCCTCTGTGCACTCGGAGTCATCCTTCACATGAAATGAACTGGACGTCGCTCGGCCACAGTTAAGGTAAACACTCTAGCACGACAACTACACTCGGTAGCATGTCACTTACTACTGTTGCACCCCGTACGTTTACTACAACAATTATTATTCTGTATTACTCTCTCTACACTTCTTACCATTCCGCCAACTCTAACCCTACCGCAACTACAAACACTACAGATGTAATTACAATTCAATTAACTTCATCTGTCGGCCCAGTGACCTGGCCTGGTCTGGGAAGACGAGTCGCGATATACCATAGCCGTCCATGGCTTTCAGCATGTAAGAGAAGTTACAGGGGGTTCCCCCGCTGTCAGGATACCTAGATTGAGGGAGTGACACAGCTCTTTATTTATTCCGTTCAACACACACACACACAAACACACACACACACACACTTAAATGACTAATTCTGTTAGTGGGATGCTAAAACCAAGCAAGTTACTCCCCTATCAGTGTAACAACTGTAGTGTTACTTCCCCTACTACAACAGCAACGAAACTTTTCTAAACAGTGATCAAGGATTCAAGGATTGTTAAAGCATTTATTACTTCACCGGTGACCTAACATTTCTCATACATATGGTTTATCTATGACACTATATATGTCGATAAAACACTTCAAGTACGAAAGGTTATCACTTAAGAATAAATTATTTAGCCTTCAATTGCATGATGATAAAGCTGCTTCCTTATGTGATTTATATAGATCTTTGTTGTTGTTGTTGTTTTTCGATATTTCTGAAATAGCAAGAAAGAAAAAGAAATGAATTGGTGGGCGGATGAATAGTTCAGATGGAAGGAGGGATGGATGGACTGACGTCCATAAAAGTTAATCAGAAGTTCACAAATTCGAACTCAATCCCTTTCATCTTTACCACGTGACTGTTTGCTATACACTCTAAATTATATTTATACATTTAGCTTGCTTAACATTTCAATCAAATACTGCGTATTTTAAACATTTCCGTGAACAGCAAACATTTACCGTATGTCCATTCATTAAAAACGAGGATGGTCTGTTAAATTTACTTCTTTCATGCGCGGATCCAGAACGAGGAGGGGTATAGTGGGTCATGAACATTTTGGGATTTGGCTATAATACTAAGTCTAATGAAGAAAAGCACCCCTACCTCCTTTGGAAAAACCGTTGGACCCCCTCCATTGTAACTCTTTTAAAAGATGAAGAGGAAAGTATGGAAGAAGCAATGACCCCCCCCCCACACACACACACAAACAGAGAGTTTATTTCACATTTGGCTATGCATGGTAATTTTAAAGTGTTGGCTAACATATCTCTGTTTGACCCCCCCCCCCACCCTACCTCACCCCACCCCGAGATAAGTGGCTGGATCCGGAATGTCTTTTCATACTGAAGTTAGACAGGTAGACCTGACAACATTCTTAAAAAAAGTCACATTTACATCTTAAAAGATAAATCTCAAGGACACTTTAAACACCAAATACACGAATTAATAATGATGTACCATGATTCAGTGGTGGCCTATGTGGCAACGGATTCGAATGCTGTAGGTTCGAAACATGTTAGAGGGGGGAGGTGGGGGGGGGGGGGCGAGGTCAAGGCTCTTTGATATGCGCTGCGTAGTATTTCAACCCTGGGACCGTCGAGGGTGATAAGTATAAGTTGAACAAGTAACTGATGTTTCACGCAATACATGAGTCCCCTACCAGTATGTCCAGCTTCATTTGTGATTAAAAAAACAAAAAAAACAAAAAACAAAAACTTGTATCCAAATAAGTCTGAACTACTTATTTTTTATCGTCACTTTTATTATTAAGTTTACTCTACCGCTAAGTATTTTTGCTCAAGGGAATCAATTATTCGATTGCTAAATTGTGCAAGTTCATAAAATACCAAATATCAAAGATAAGTACGATATAAAAAAAAGTTTCATTCTCCTTCACTTCATATTGTTCATAGGGACAAAAAATCGTAATTCTGCGGTTCTAGTGCCAGTGTAAAATACCTGATAAATACCTGATAAGTATAAATAAGGCAGATCCTTAAAAGCGATTCTGTTTTTATTGGATGATATATTCACATCATCATTTGAAAACTTAACCTAGTATATAATCAATCAATTTTCATATCTTAACTAAATTTCAGTCTAGCCATTAATGCAGATATACGTATCTGCAGAGAAACTTACACCAATCGACGTAAATAGCAAATTGGCAAAAAAAAAATAAATAAAATAAAAAAGAATTAAAAAAAATAAAAATAAAAAATAAGGTGTTTGTTTCCGCTATAGGGTCGGTACAAAAATAGGGTCGGTACAACACCCCCCCCCCCCCCGAAAAAAAAGGGTCGGTAAACAAATAGGGTCGATAAAAATTAGGGCCGGTCGGGTCGACTTCTAAATAATTCATATTATCTTTCCCAACATGTCATGTATATATCTATACATGAACATACAGACACTATTAAATATGTGCCCACAGCAGCCTTCCTATTGTAAGGAAATACAGCAATATACTTTTAACAAAATATGTATTCTTTTTTCCAGCCACCTGCACTGTGCGGTCAATTCTTTTCTTTCCTCGGCCAACCGCTTAGGCCAGGTTTGACCATATGAATATCACTGACAGTCAGTTGCATTTCTTTAAAGTAAAGTACAATTTCTTTTTACTTATCTTACACTGATTTGGGAATACGGTCATTACAGTCCGTCTAGACAGTTGCTGGGTTAGACCAGTGCTTTTCACCAGTGGCTCAAACTCAGTATTTTAAGATACGTAGTCAATGACGTAAAAAAACACACAAAAAAAAAAACAAAAAAAAAACGAAACTGCGAATGTTGTGAAGACACCAGGTTGCATGTATTAGTCGATTATATTTGGTCTACCGCTTTGCAAATGGTTGAAATTCTAGTCACTAAGCACTAATCCATATGAAAACTTTGAATGTAACCAAGGTGCTACTTGTTGAAGTCCATGGTTTAGTTACTTCCGTGTATTTTACATAAATAGACACAAGGTTCTTCCTAAGGGCGTCGAAAACTTCATGGTATGATAAATATATAAATAAATTGTGATCATGGTCTATCAAGTGACACAACTCCAGGTCAATAGATGCTTGCATCTGCACTACACTATTATTAAGCATTTGAAGGACCATGAATATAATTTAATGATGGATGGATTACCTTACATTTGTTTACAAGATACATAGTATGACTATTAAGATATGTGCTTCTATATGGAAATAACAGGGAATCTATTAGAGAAATACAGATGCTATTCGATGAGATAACAAAGAACTAATACCTGAAACACCTTAAACTAGATACAAAAAATGCTTACAGCTGGGCTTCCTTTAAGGTGGAACAGGAACAAGCTCTCTGAATCTGTGCTTGGTTCGTTCCATATATGGCGACCCACGTGAACATTCCGCCAATCACAAGCGCCCAGGCTGAATGGCGCACTTTTGGGTCAACCCTAAAGCTGAATAAAATCAAATAAAATCAATATTAGACTGATTTTTATTTCTTTCTTGACTTTTCAGAAATTTATCTTAAGGTTTAAAATCACCGGAAAGTGAGATTTTTGGCCGTTTTAATTACTGAACCAGGCTGCTCCCGACCCATCCCCTTTAAATTAGCTCTCCCTGATCAATCCTTAATTTAGCTTATCACGAGGCCATTGCATGACATAATGTTTACCTTTATTAGACCTATTTTCCCCTAAAATATACGAAATCTAGCTGTAACCAGCTTTTCCTTTTGAAAAAAAATGACATAGTTTGTGTTGCCCCAAGTTAAGCGTTGAACAATACTATTTGTTATGAATATCCGGTGTTTACTTGCAGTATTTGGATTTACGACGTAAAAAAAGTAAGATTCAGAATAGTTATTTAAGCCTAGCATGATAACAGATATTATCTGATACGGTTTATCTAGAAATAAGTGGTTTTGTAATTTAATTTCCTTGTTTCTATGTTGGCCTCGTACAGAAATCCTAACCAAATCTCGATGGTCGATTCAAAGTCTAAAACAGCAGAAATGAGGGAACAAACCGAAAGTACTTAATCAAAGACCTTTTAAACAAAGATTGGCAATCAGTCTAAATCTCACAACAGCACGTAACTAATTGTCCATTTCTTGCAAAGTCACGTTTTCAAATATCTCCTCTCAATATCACGTTTTCAAATATCTCCTTTTCTATTGAAGATATGTGAAAGAGAATTGTATTTTACAAGAGAACATTACATTACTATCAAAATGATATATTTCGTACTAAGTCAAGAAATGAAAATGCCTACATAATATGGAAAAGTATCTGCATGATTATAGCTGTGTAGGATGTGTTGTTTTTCTGCTACAGTGGTTGACTTTAAATCACAATTTGGAAAAAGAAAAACAAATAAACAAATCAAACTGAAAATAATTCCTTGCAGTAGAGAAATGATTATCTTATCATTTAGTTACATTTTTCTCTGATTTTTCGATATGCAATAATCAATGGTCTGCTGCGTGACTTTTACAGGAGTTTCCTATATCTGTTTAATATGTCTTTGGCTTATTAACCAGAGAACTTAAAAAATAACTTGCACGTTGATTGGCCGAAACGTGATAACCAATCAGGAATCAGGAAACACTTTACATAAATTAGAAATAACCTGATGTTTTCATTGCCTGAAATATGTGACATTAAATATTGTATTATATATTGTATCAAGCACCAAGAGTTTGGATGGTATTCTAATGTAAGATGATAATGACACTAATTATAATTGCTATGAATATAAAGGAACTGCTTACTCATCCCAGATTACTCTGCCGCTGTCATCGAAGTTTTTCCAGGCTTCAGAAAGTCCCCCGACGTCGGATGTCCCTTTAATGACGATTGCAAAGAGCCCAGCGAACATCACAAAGACCTGGAAGGTGTCAGTCCATAGCACAGCTTTCAACCCACCCTGGAGAGAAAAATGAATATTGTCGATAATCTTCGTAGTTGATAAATGTTCGAGGAATCCGTGAATGGTATCACAAGTGATCAATTGTCCTTCGAAATTTATGTGGACATTAATTTTATCGGAACATACATCATTTGAATATGTCTTCGACAAATACGTTTAATGCAGTATGGGGGTCAAGGTACTTAAAGTGACAATTGAACAATATGTTTTTATTTGGAAATTTTGCCACAAAAATATCATTTTGTACTTTATATCTTTTTTATTGATACACATGTAGTTGTTGAGACTGACAAATTGTAGCTGCAACATGTATGTGGTATACCGTATACTTATGTTTCTTTATACTTTGAGGCAGACTTACATGGGAGATGTCGGTCAGACTACAGACCCAACTATTTGATATATAAATATATAGCTGGGTGATGTCGGTCAGACTACAGGCCCAACTATTTGATATATAAATATATAGCTGGGCGATGTCGGTCAGACTACAGACCCATGTGATATATAAATATATAGCTGGGCGATGTCGGTCAGACTACAGGCCCAACTATATGATATATAAACATAAAGCTGGGCGATGTCGGTCAGACTACAGACCCATGTGATATATAAATATATAGCTGGGCGATGTCGGTCAGACTACAGACCCAACTATGTGATATATAAATATATAGCTGGGCGATGTCGGTCAGACTACAGACCCATGTGATATATAAATATATAGCTGGGCGATGTCGGTCAGACTACAGACCCAACTATGTGATATATAAATATATAGCTTGGCGATGTCGGTCAGACTACAGACCCATGTGATATATAAATATATAGCTATCTTTATTTGTATACATATATGATGCAGTTAAACTTTGATAGTCCGAAAAAGAATTTCCGAGCACAGTGCCTATTTGAGATAATTCCATGTCCGGATAAAGAGAAACAGACAAAAGCAAAGGAAATAGTCTCGGATTCTGAGCCTTGCAATTGCCAAAGCACGTCAGTAGTTAGATTATAGAAATCTTACTTGTGCGATTTTATTATGTCGTCAACTGAAAGTCAGAAGGGCTTATCAACCTTTGTATATATGCTGACGAGCCCTTCTGACTTTTAATGGACGATGTTCATACTCATGTGTATATAGCTAAATTTAAGTATTTACTATTGATACAGACGGAATGTTTGCTTTGTTTTGCTAATGTGAATTTTTTTTTGTAATTTTCATTTCATTCGAGTAACCTACCATTTCTTTTATTATTTTATTATTTTGACCAAGGTCAACCTGCCCATCCATGCAGTCTGATCATGGTCTGCACTGTTCAATGTTCAGTCAATAAATAAAAACACCCCAATAAACAACAATTGGTACAGTCCAAAATGAAGAAAGGACAAGTCCAATTAATAAATTTAGCATACCGTAGTCTAAGTATGGATATCATTTCATTGTTGAATATTGAAAAATGAATCTGAACTATATAACGATTTCCACCTTTTTTCATCAATAATATTCGCATAAATTAAAATGAACTATCTACTTAATTTTAATATGAGATAAAGTGAGATTCGTCTTGTTGATAGACGCACGAATTCTGGCGGTAGAATTAAATGACCTTTCTCGTGTTTTATCTGTTTTATCATTTTAATCATCAAGGGACTTCTTGTGTGCACGAGACAGATACTGTGAAATCACGCCGTAGACAAGTGGCGTGATACCACATCCAGTCACATAATCCTGACACTGGGCCAGTCAGTCCTGGAACTACACCTTATATGCTGAGCACCATTTTAACGACTTTGGTATGTAGCAACCAGGGATCGAACCCACGATACTATGTAACGAGGCGGACGCTCTAACAACCGGAGCCGGTGGTTCCTTTTCTCTCCGCCCCACTCTCAGTCTGCAAATCTGTATACGTTTCATTAAGGCAGTAATTTTGTTCTAAACTATAACTAGCCATGAGGGTTTGTAAACAGCTGGAATTTTATACGCAACGACTAGGTTTATTATAAAAAAAATCGTAATGTACTTTGCCTCAAGGTAACCAAATTACAAATTAAAACGGATTAGCCTTCAGAAGTCACGTTCACGGGGATCTTTATTAAAATATGATGTGTACACGCCAATTAAAATAAAGCTCAAAACCCCATGACCAGATTTATTGCAACTAGCTTATAAATTGAAACTTTCTGATTCGTCATTGGGTACATCAGGTGTCAATATCACCACAAAATAGACTTGTTAAAGTGCAGCGCAAATGTTATTTACGGATAAGAGATGTTTATCGAGATTTACATACCCGTTCATGAAAGACGATCGCGACAGTTTCTATTACCACACACACGTAAATTTAATACCATCACCGGTAATGTAAATTTAACAGTTTTTGTCTAATTAAAAACGCTAGATGATGGAAAAGTCAATGTCGAAGAAGGGTTGCGAGTTATATTTCACTAGCCGTCCGTTATATGCATGCATAGTTTTTTTCTGTTTAAATTAACTCCTTCAGAAGTATATGACTTTTTTTCTTCCATGAATTGGTATTAACCTTTGTTATCTTGTCAGGTCATATAAACATGTGTCTCATACAGATTTCGATCCCTGAACCAAAAAAACATTACAGTTGCCCTCTTTTTGTCCGATAACATTTACCCCTTGTATGCCAAGCCTTGATAATTCTCTACAAATCCCGGTATATATTTTAAGACACTGGCAAAAGTTTGCACGTTACAATTCTACGTGAAAAGACAATACTCAGTCATGTGGATGATCCTTGAAAATACTAACAATCGGTATGTATACCCAACCAAACAAAGGTTTGCTGCACGCCTATGATTATTGAAAAAACAACAACAAAAAAACAACATATTCATATATATATATATATACTCAATTAACTGTTTCGAGATTCAAAGTCGATTATCTTTGGCCAATTCACGGTAGCAAAAAATGCTAACACCTGGACCTGAGTGAAACAGTATCGAATCAAGCAAACTTAATTCACAGATATAAAATAGCAGTTTTTCTTCACAAAAACTGAATCGGGGCCCCAAGACACGGCCTCTGCGAATTTATGAAGTATGGACCATGGACCTTCGTAGCGTAATTAGACGACCGAAACATTTCTCCTCCGCTAAAAGAACTTTGAAAATTGAAAAAAAAACACTACTATTTATACTAGGCCTAGTGATTTTTAGCTTGTTTACTTGTTTCCGCTAATATTGTTAGGTAGTACGGGACAGATTTTTTGTTTTGACGAATATTCATAACATTGTGGGGTCAAAATGTGTTAATTTAATCCACACAAACCTAGTGGTCTGTTCACATTTTCACAAAATTATTTTTGACTCCTCGTTAGCTTTTGATTCAGTCGGTATACAGATTATGTCATAAATTTTTCGGTGAGATCAAGTAAAACACAAAAACTCAATTTATGGAAATTATGATATGTTTGTGTAGCAAACAAATTCAATCTTTTCTTTCCTGTTTATAGAAAAGCCCTGAATATCATTCCTGTTCATAGAAAAGCCCTGAATACCACACTAACTTCCCGAAAACATGTACTATCCTTATTAAGAATGTAAAATGACATTACACACTAGAGGTCTAACGATTTATCGATGTATCGCGATATGCCTTTTCCTCGATGTATGCATCGGATACATGATGCAATACAGATTTTACCTTGTGATGCACCGATACGGCTGACAAGTATCGCAATACGCAAACAATTTCTTACATATGTGATATTCGTTTTTATACAAATGCTGCCGCCTATGTCATTTTCCCGGGGAAAAAAGTCAGAATCCCGTATGTTCTTTTTTTTTATTACTTGCACAATGATAGTTTATTTGATACTTAACGGTATTTATGCTTTGTTCTAGCTGATAACTTGTGTTTTGGAATAAATGCCGTGAATTAAAGAAGTTTTTTTTTGTCACATGCCATAAGCAGATGTGACATGTAGGGGTTACTTTTCCGTCGACTGTCTGTCCGTCCGTCCGTTGGTCCGTCTGTCTTTCTGTCCGTCACACTTTTTCATGTGTTCCAGAGAACACTCTTGTTTTATAAAAATACCTATTGCTTTCGAGTATGAAAGTAAAGTTGCATTGTCACTTAAATATCGCAAAGCTCATCGCATTTCATTTCCTTCTGCAATATGTATTGTGAAATGCATCGTTTGAAATAAAAAAATATCGTGATACTTATCGTGACAGAAAAAATGGAAATGCACAGCCCAAGTAGCCTACACACGAATTAAACCTTTATAAAAAATGAAGATACAAATGCATTTGCTTGTGCTTGCGATTCGCCTCTAAAGATATAACACGTGAATAAAAAGTGATAAAAGGTATTTTGTAAATACAGACCAAAACCAATATTAAGCCGATATAAAATTAGACACTCTGCTGTTTGATAGGTCGGTTTGAATGATTGAGCACGTAATACCGCAGTTGCTAGACACAACATTACATTTAAAGCTATTCAGCACGTAAGAAGTTCATGTCAAATACAAACGCACTTGTCGTATGTGTGTCAAACTGAAAAAAGCAGGTAGCTCAAAAACACAGCAGTATTGAAGATCATGTCATTTACTAGGATAGCATACCAGAAAATGTTCTAAATGTGTTGTTTATAAATAGTTTCAATTTAAACCGAATGAAAAGTACCACACTCGTTTAAAGAGTAACATCATATATTGCACATATCAAAAGAGCAAACTGATAAAATATTGAAACAAATCAGAATAAAAAAATAATATTTCGGTAGAAGGATAACCCACTTTCTTAAAAAAAACTTTTTTTATTTGCGTCGATTGGCAGAGAAGTTCTTGCAACTTATTTTAGTCTATCATGATGGTTCCTGGGTTGGACCAGTACTTGGAGACGACTGGGAATATCGTGAAAAGGGGGTTTCGAACCCATAACTTTCGGCACCGCAGTCGGGTATGTTACCACTGGATCACGGCGCCCTTTCTGAATAGTTGATTTGGAGAGAAGAGTTACTCTGTATAAGACAAGTGAAACCTAGAATGTTGTTTATTTAAGTATGCAGTATGGGGTCAGTCTATACGTACAATAGCCGTGTAGAAAGTACACACGATGCCGACGGAAATGATGGCGGTCCAGAGCGGAAATCCGGTCACTGTAATAAAAACAACAAAAAAAACGTGGTATACAAAGCTGTAATACACAGGTACACTTTTTTCTAAGGTTTGCAACATGTGAGTAAAATGAAATAATTGTCCACTAACAGACAGAAGGGTTCAATCATCAGCATACATACAAAGGCTTGTGAACCTTCTGGCTTTCAATGGACGATATAATTATGTCAATACTGATACATTTATTGTACTGTCATTATGAGTGGCATAACATATGATGATAACGTTACATAAACAAAACATGATAATGTACGTACATACGTAAATACTTAAGAGGGGTCCCTGTGACTGATTGACTGTAGTCATTGACATAAAATCACATAACCCCTAACCGCTGTGAGTTCAAGACCCGGTCTAGACTCCAAAAAGTTTCATGTGCTGAAGTTCTCCAGCTGGCTTGTGGTAGGTCGGTGGTTCTACCCGCTTGCCACTCCTAGACATAAGTTTGACGTCAATAAAGGCCTAATATATATCATGGCACTGACGGTCAGGTCAACAACAACAACAACAACATTGGGAACACACTCAACACTTCTTTCTTAGCCATACTGTATGGGCATACAACAATTCTTTAAACGGGATTCGTGGTATACATTTACGTAATACTGATCTTAGTTGTTCCCAAATAATACCCTTGTGCCAATTAAAGCGTTTTTCTATGTGTTTATGTTCTTTCTAAATTTAGCGTAATAATATGATAATAAACGAATATAGTAAATACATGTATAATATTTAAAAAATATATTTAGAATAAAGCTAAAAAAAACATAGAAAATAAAGTGTCACTCACCTGCATTTAATGCCAATGACGGAGCATACAAAACAATGGCCATGTATAAAATCTGTAAATAAATAAATAAATAAATAAACCATAAAATATATTTTGTCTATGTGATTTAGCTAATGGGACATTACTCTAAATTAAGTTTATAGGGAACATTCCCTGTGACTAAAAAAGATTAAAACGTCTCGTATTTCATTATATTTGATATAGAATGTATGTGTGTTATGTCAATTTTTATTTCACGAGTTGTCATAGTGACAATTTTCTATGGCCACCTACGATATAAGATAAAAAAAATACGACTTTGTGATAATATAAAGATATATTAATTTGATTAATGTAATGCAATGTTATAAAACATGCTTACTAGAAACTTGCATCGTCATGGAATTGACCATACTGTGCTACTTATACAAATATTTAACCCAGAAAAGATAGTATAGCGGAGGAGATAAGAGGTGAACAGTTATTCTAATTGCTGAAACCACTGACATCCTCAGTCGAGATCCACCGATCTTAGAGTGTTTCGGCCCTTTAATCTCGATACACTCTCCTGATGGTGGGCCCGTGTCAGTAGTTAGCTTCCAGCTCCTCTCCTCTCTCCTAAGCCAGAGCCATCGTGATGCTCTTTCGGCTGCATTTCCCAGCCTGCTGACTGCTCTCTGTCTTTCCTTTCCTGTCACACCATATGTTGAATACAGTTGTCGTACTGCATTGAAAGCTAGCGAACATCATCAGCTGGGAACCATACATCATCGAGTGTTTCGCCCCTTTAATCCCAGGACACTCTAGTATGGTGGGGCTACAGTGTTGATCGGGCACTGCACGTTCGTAGCTAGCTCCAGCTCAGGTTACTCCTCCGCAACCAGATCCAACTTGAAGCCTTTTCGGCAGCGTTGCTAACGGCTTGGATAACGTTCTTTCTGTCTCGGCCATATATCCCAAGAGCCGTCAGCATCTTCCACATGGATGAGGCAGGAAACCCTCTACATCCAACCTCTACTGGGAACAACCAGGCACTCCATCCCCTCTGTCTGCATTCCTCCATCAAGCCAGCATACTTGTCTGCTTTCCGTTCGTGTGCCTCATCACATCTCTCTTCCCATGGCACAGTCAGTTCTATGGCTATGATCTTCTTTCCCTGATTTGACCATAATACTATATCAGGGCGGAGATTGGTTTGGACTACGTCAGGGAATAGCAACTTCTTTTCCAAGTCCACCCGCATTTCCCAAGATTTTGAAGTGCTCAGAACTCCTGTCTTCTTCAGAGATGGTGTGACGGTCTCTCCCTCTTTCACAAAAGGGATGAAAGATGTCCTCGCTGTTTCCTGTCTTTTCTTCCGTCTTTCAATGTCTAGCCAGTGGGCCAGCTGACGAAGCACCCTATCATGGCGCCACCTGTATCTGCCCTGCCCTAGTGCAATGTGGCATGATGACAGGATGTGGTCCAGGGTGCCTCTCTTTCCACATAAAGTACAGGATGGGTCTTCTGTAAGCTTCCAGCGGTGCAAGTTAGCCGGTGTAGGAAGAACATCGTAGACACTTCTTAAGAGAAAGCTTATTCGGACGGGTTCCAAACTCCAAATCTGTGTCCAAGTCAACTTTCTTTCTGGCACGTTCCAACGAGTGCTTCTTCCTTGGCTGCCCAGCTGTCTCTACACTGCATTCCCAGTCCTTGTCTCCCAGAGTTGGTTGTACCCACTATATCCTGGTGAGCCAGTCTGCTTTGAGCTTCGTTCACAGCCTGACTCACTGACCACTTCCTCCCTGTCCTAAGCTCAATGCCGGCCCCACTTATGCACTCATCTGGAGAATCCCGAAGAGTCATCAGAAGACGAACTTTGGCTACCTTAAACTCCTCTACTATTGATGAGATGGGCAGTTTAAGTTTTCCTGCTGAGGAGTACAGCCCAAGCCCAGTGAAACTTGGTGGCAGTCCAAGCCATTTCCTGAGATGTTTGTTGATGACCCTCTCGAGGCCCTCAACTGTTGACGTCGGAACCTCATAGAGCATCAGAGGCCAGATCAGTCTTGGAAGCAGGCCGTTCTGGTACATCCAGGCTTTAAATTTCCCAGGAAGTAATGTCCTGTCAATCCTCTTCAAGCTTTCATCTACTTGATGTTTCATTCCCTCGATGGCTTCCTTGTCCTTCAAGCTAGCATCAAACCATTTCCCCAGGCACTTAATGGGGTTGTCCACTATGCTGGGAATTGTTTCACCTTGGATGCTCAGTTGAAACTGACTGGTGACACGGCCTTTCTTATAATCAGACATCTTGACTTCCTAGGTTTGAACTGCATTCTTGCCCAAGTAGCTGTTTCTTCTAGGGACGAAAGGATCCACCTTGCCTGGATGTGAGACTCTGTGGTGATAGTGATATCGTCCATGAATCCCCTATTTGAAGGCATGCGGACACCTGTTTCCATCCTTGGCCCTCTCGTCTCTTTTTCGGCAGCTTTCAAGATCAAGTTCATCCCAAGGACAAACAAGATGACGGAAATGGTACAGCCGGTTACTATTCCCCTCTCTACCTTAAGCCACTCTGTGGTAAAGTCTTTGGTGCTGAACCTGAGTCGGAGGTTGCTGTAATAGTTACCCACCAATTTCTTCACCTTTTCTGGTAGGTGGTAATGGTTAAGAGCATAATGAATAACTTCATGTGGTACGGACCCATAGGCGTTTGCTAAGTCCAACCAAACCACTGTAAGGTCTTTCTTTTGTATCTGTGCCTCTCTGATGAGTTGTGTGATTGCAGCCGTGTGTTCCAGGCAACCAGAGAATCCTGCAACCCCCCCTTTCTGGACAGAGGTGTTAATGTACTTGTTTGCTGTAGCAAATGCACCAATCCTACTGGCTAGCACAGAGAAAAAGATTTTTCCTTCCACACTCAGCAAGGAGATGGTCCTAAACTGCCGTATGGTTTCTGATTTCTTCTCCTTTGGTGTCAGACAGCCTTCGGCCACTTGCCACACCTCTGGTATTA
>CM037785.1:49666506-49716506 GCA_021229015.1 Solen grandis | reverse complement strand
CGGGGTTTCGGTTGCTGACAGGGGGATGAACCCCTTTGTTTCAGATGTATAATCTTTAAAAAATTTTAAGAAAACCCACAAAAGGCGGCGTAGGCGTTTACACCTTTTTCTATTTTTAGCTCAGCGTCAATGACGTCTGGTGTGAAGATGCTTTTTCAAAGGCATCTTTGTTGTCTAACTCGAAAAATTTTCATTATTCTGAAAACTGGTCATGTCGAAATCTTGCCCCAATATGAACATAAGAAATATGTTATGAGTCACTGACGTCTATGACGTTCCGACCGAAAAATTTTTAGAAATTTTGGGAACTGCAAATGTGTAAGTTTCAACTTTCTATTATCCCGAAACTCTTTAATCCTAAAAAGAAATTTTTGGCTATGTTGAAACTTTTTTCAGCACAGAATTCGGGCTTTCAGAATTTGGTTAGCTGAAAGGTTTTGACACCTTTATTCAAGATGTACCATCTGTGAAAAAATTTTAAGAAAATCCGACATAAATGAGGCTGTGACGCGAACACCATTTTTTTAATTTTTTGCTGGACGTCTTTGACGTCATGCGTTGAAGATGCTTTTTTCAAAGTGCTACTTTACTGCAATAACTTGAAAATTTTATTTTCTGAAAACTGGCATCAGTCGAAAAAATTGCCCTAATAAGGGGAAAATTTAAAAGTATGCTTATGACGCACTGAGTCTATGACGTTTTTATGAAAAATTTGTAGTAATTTTGCAGAACTGCAAAAAATGTGTAAATTTCACCCTTTTTATTCATCCTGAAACTCTTTTAAACCTAAAAAGAAATTTTCGGGCCCATGTTTTGAACCTTTTTTTTTGCCCCAGAAATTCGTCTTTTTGGGAAATTTGGTTAGCTGCCGGATATGCAACCCGAATTTCAAAAGTACAAACTTGAAAAAATTTAAGAAAATCCGACCATAAATGGGGGGCTTAGAGGTGAACACCTTTTTTCAATTTTTAGCTCTTCGTCATGTGAGTCATACGGTCTGAAAATTTTTTTGTTCAAAAGGTTACTTTACTTTTATAATCTGAAATTTTCATTTTTCTGAAAACTGGCATATGTCGAAATCATTGCCAAAAAAGAAAATTTAAAAAGTATGTTATGAGTAATGACGTATATGAGTCACGACTCAAATTTTTGTAGAAATTTGCAAACTGCAAACTGTGTAAGTTTAAAATTTCTTCTCATCTGAAGCTCTTTAATCCCAAATGAAATTTTGGTCTTATGTTGAATTTATTTCAGCCACAGAATTCGGTCTTTCGGAATTTCGGTTAGCGACGGATAGCCCTTTTTTTCAAAATGTCCCCTGTGAAAAAATGAAGGAAAAAACCGACCCTAAATGACGGTGTGAGCGCGAACCCCATTTTTCACTATTTTTTGCTGTGAGTATGTGAGTCATGGGTGCTAAAATCATTTAAATCAAAATTTCCTCACGTGATAAAAAGCCAAAAAATTTTATCGTCCCAGGTCCCTTGCAAATATTTAAAAATGGTTTAGTTAGGAAAAGAAAAAAAAAATTAATAATAATAATTAAAATAATAATAATAAACTTTCAAACCCAATGGATTTCTGCTTTAGGCGAAAATCCTAATAAGAAGAAGAATAAACAGTACAAACCCCAAAGGGTTTCTGCTTTAGGCAGAAAGTCCCTTTGAGAAGAAGAATAACAGTACAAACCCAATGGACTTTTGCTTTAGGCAGAAAAGTCCTAAATAAAATAATAAAATAAAAAAACCCCAAAAGGACTTTTGCTTTAGGCAGAAAGTCCTAAAATAATAACTAGATCCCTTTTTTTGACAAAAGAAAAGGGCTTTCTGTAACTTGCAAACTGTCAACTTATTTACTTTTTGACTACACCCTTCAAAAAATTTAAGAAAATCTTTTTTAAGTTGCTTTGACGTACATGACGTCAAATGACGTCCGACTAAAATTTTTAAAAAATTTGCAGAACTCAAAGTGTAAGTTTAACTTTTATTGTTTTGCTTATGACGCCCAATGACGTCAAGTTTAAAAAATTATTTGTAAAAAAATTGTGCGAACTAAAACTGTGTAAGTTTAAAATTTCAAAATTCACCCTGAAGCTTTAAACCCAAAAAAATAAAAATTTTTGGGGCCCTAGGTTCGAATCTTATTTCAGCCCAGTTCATGGGTTTTTTCTGAATTTCGGTTAGCTGCAGGTTATGAACCCCCTTTAGTTTCAAGGTGTCCCATCTGTAAAAATTTTGAAGAAAACCCGACCACAAATGGGGGGTTTTGGAGCGCGAACCCCATGTTTCAATATTTTTAGCTCTACGTCCCCTTGACTTCATAGGGTGTTTAAAAAAGCTTTTGTTCAAAAGAGCATACTTTACTGTCAAACACTGAAATTTTCATTATTTAAAACAATGACTTTCAGTCGAAATCTTTGGCCCAAATAGGGAAAATTAAAAAGTATGTTTAAAGGACGTAACATGCCCAAATTTTTGACGTTCACGACTCAAAATATTTTAGAAATTTAAATGCAGAACTGCAAACTGCGAAATTTTTTCAACTTTTATTTATCCTCAAGCTTTTTAAACCCTTTAAAATGAAATTTTGGGTTTCCCATGTTCGAATCTTTTTTTAACCCCAGAACTTCGGTCTTTGGAATTTGGGTTTGCTAAAAGGAAATAACCCCCTCTTTTTTTCAAGATTTTCCATCTGTGACAATTTGAAAAAACTTCGACCATAAATGGGGGTGTAGAGCGTGAACCCTTTTTTCACTTTTTTTTAGTCTGACGTACATGACGTTTTGGGTTTGTGAAGATGTTTTTTTCAAAAGCGTATCCTTTTTTGATACCTCTAAAATTTTTTTCTTTTATTCTGAACCAACTAGCTTCATGTCGAAATCTTTCCCTTTTAAATGAAATTTAAGATGTATGTTTTGACGTCCTTTGAGTCATATAAACCGTCCGACTCAAAAAAATATTAAGAAATTTTTAAGAACGCAAACTGTGTAAGTTTAACTTTCTATTTTTTCCTAAAGCTCTTTAATCCCTTAAAGGGAAATTTTCGGCCCTATGTTCAAATTTTATTTCAGCCACAAAACTTCGGTCTTTCGGAATTTTCGGTTGGGTGCAGGATATGTACCCCTTTTTTTGGAAGATTTTCCATTTTGTAAAAATTTTGAAAAAAAACCCGAATAAATGACGGCTGTAGAGCGCGACACCATTTTTAAATTTTTTTTAGCTGTGACGTCTGTGAGTAAATGAGTGCTGAAAAATCATTAAAAATAAAATTTCCTCCCCTAAATAAAAACCCCATAAAAATTTCATGCCCTAGGTCCTTTTGAAAACATTTTAAAAATAAGGGGTTTAGTTAGGAAGAAAAAAAGAAAAAAATAATAAAAATAACTAGATGTTTCTTTGGAAAAAGGGGTTTGATGGATTTTCTGCAAGCTGTGTTAATGAAAAAGGCAGGAGTTTAAAAGTTTCATGTAATAAATCCCCGGTAGTATTTTCTTTGGGTTATGCTGAACAATTGCTTTTATATTCCGAAATTAGTGCAAATGAAAAGAACTAAGTATTAGTCTGTGTCGTTGTGTCATATGACGTCGGGGGGAATGACTGAAAATTTGGGATTTTGTTTAAAAAGGCCCTATTTTGAATTTTTATTCAGCCGCAATACTTGGGTTTTTTGGGAAATTAAAGGTTGCTATAAAATTTTCACACCTTATTTTTCAAGTTTTCCATCTGAAAAAATTTTGAAGAAAAATCTGATTAAATGGGGCTGTAGGCGCAAATCCCATTTTTCATTTTTTTAGCTCTGACGTAACATGACGTCTTAGGGTGCTGAAAATTTTTTTAAAAAAGCGCTATTTCTTTTCATAATCTGATTATTTTTTTTTCTAAACAAGGGCATCAGGGAAAAAATTAAACCCCCAAATTTTAAGAAAATTTGGTTTATGTTATGGCCCTTTGAGTCACGATTAAAAATATTTGCAGAATAATTTGGGGAACTGCAAACTTTTAAAAATTTTTAAAACTTTCTTTCACCCTGAAGCTCTTCAACCCTTAAAATAAAAAATTTCGGTCCTATTTTGGGGGAATTTATTTCCCCACGGGAACTTCCGATTTTCGGAATTTTGGTAAGCTAAACAGAATTGCCAAATGTTTAAAGTTTGTACCATCTGTAAAATTTGAGAAAACCCCGCCCAAAAATGGCTGTTAGAGTGCGAACACCATTTTTCAATATTTTTGCTGTGAGGGTTCCCCTTGACGTCAAAAAGGGTGCTGAGGTGCTTTTTTTTCAAAAGCGATACTTTACTGTCAAAACTCTGAAATTTTAATTATTCTGAACAAATGAATCATGTCGAAATCTTTTGCCCTAAAATGTTTTTAAAGGAAGTAGCTTATGGAAATATGACGGAAATTGACGTGGGGACTAAAAAATAAAATTAAAAAAATTCTTTTAGAACTGCAAATTTGAAGTTTCCCCTTTTCTATCTCGTTCTGAAGCCTTTTTAAATCCTAAAATAAATTTTCGGCCCTTTTTTGAATTTTATTAAAGCCAGATCTTCGTTTCTTTGGGAAAACTAGGGTTAGTGAAAGGATTTGCCCCTTATTTTTAAAGTTTGTCCCATTTTTTGAAAATAAAAGGGAAAATTCGTTCAGAAATGGCGGCTGTAGAGGTGAAAACCATTTTCAAATTTTTTTGCTGTGAGTCACAGGGTCGTGTACGGTGTAAAGATGTTTTTTTTCAAAAGCGCTTATTTCTTTTCAAATTTGAAATTTTCTTTTTTCTGAACAATTTGGCATCATGTCGAAATCTTCCCAAAAATTTAAAAATTTAATAAGTATGCTTTTGACGTCACATGACGCCCATATGAGTCACGATCAAAACATTTGTGGGAAATTCGGGCAGAACTGAAAATTGTGTAAGATTAACTTTCTATCTCACCCTGAAGCTTTTTTTATCCTAAAATAAAATTTTTGGGTCCTATTTTCGAATTTATTTCAGCCACAGAATTTTTGGTTTTTTGGGAAAAATTTTCGGTTAGCCGGACATTTTTTTTTCACCTTTGATTCAAGATTTTTCCATCTGTAAAAATTTAAAGGGGAAAAAATCGAAAATAAATGGGGGCTTAGAGCGCTTTCACCTTTTTCACTATTTTTAGCTGTGACTTTACATTGAGGGTCTTTGGGTGTGAAGTTTTTTTTTTTTTTAAAAGCGCATACTTTATTTTCATATTCTAAATTTTTCATTATTCTGAACAACGGGGCTTCTTTGTCAAAATTTCATTGCCCTAAAATAAAAAAATTTAAAAAAGTAGGCTTATAAAGTCACTTGAGTAATATGGCGTCAGGGACTAAAATATTTTTTGTATTCTCCCAAAACTGAAAACTGTGTAAGTTTCAATTTCTATCTTTTTGAAGCTTTTTTTTATTTTAAAAATGAAATTTTCGGTCTATGTTCGATTCTTTTTTCAGCCACAGAATTCGGTTTTCGGAATTTCAGTTAGCTGCCCAGGTATCCCACCCCTTTTGATTCAATTGTACCATCTGTAAAAATTTTTAAAGAAAATCGATCTTAAATTACGGTTTGTAGGCGCGAAAACCTTTTTTCACTATTTTAGCTGTGATTTCATGTGACGTCATTGGGTGCTGAAAATCATTGAAAAAAAAATTTTCCTCACGTAAACAAAATTAACCCATAAAAATTTTCATGCCCTGGGGGACTATTGCAACATAAAAAAAATAAGGGTTTAGTTAGGAAAAAGGAAAAGAAAAATTAAAAATTAATAACAGATGTCATTCTGGAAACAAATTTGATAGGACTTTCTGAAAAGCTGTGTTAATGCAAAAAGCAGGAGATAGTAGTTTCATGAAATAAACTCCCCCTGGTAGTATTTCATTTTAAATGTTTGAATTTTTGACATTAATTCCGAAATCAGTGCAAATGAAAAGGAAAAAGTATTATTTCGTAAAGTAAATGATGAAATTTGGCGTAAGGCCCATGAGAAAAACTTGATTTCAAATTTAAAAGGCCCTATTTTTCGAATTTTTATTCGCCACAAAAATTCGGTTTTGGAATTAAGGTTAGCGGGCCCAAAAATATTAACACTTATTTGCAAAATGTCCCATCTGAAAAAATTTTGAAGAAAAATCTTTATAAATGGGGGGTTGTAGAGCGCAAATTCCATTTTTCACTTTTTTCAGCCCCGACGCAGGTGACTTGGGGGGGTGCTAAAATTTTACTGTTCTCAAAAGCCCCATATTTTAAAGGAAATAACCTGAAATTTTTCATTATTCTGAAAAAATTTGGCTTAATGTCGAAATCATTCCCCCAAAAATTAAAAATTAAGTGGTATGTTATGACGCCCTTATGACGTCCGTTTAAAAAATTTTTGAAAAAAAAATTTGCTGCAAAAACTGAAACTGTGTAAGTTTCAACTTTCTATCTCATCCTGAAGCTCTTTAATCCTAAAATGAAATTTTCCGTCCTATGTTCGAATCTTATTTCATCCACAGAACTTCGGTCTTTCGGATTTTCGGTTAGCTGACAGGATATGCACACCTTGATTCAAGATGTACCATCTGTGAAAATTTAAAGAAAATCCGACCATAAATGACGGCTGTAGAGCGCGAACACCATTTTTCACTATTTGTAGCTGTGACGTCATGTGACGTCATAGGGTGCTCAAGATGCTTTTGTTCAAAAGAGCATATTTTACTTTCATAACTCTGAAATTTTCATTATTCTGAACAACTGGCATCATGTCAAAATCATTGCCCTAAAATGAAAATTAAGAAGTATGCTTATGACGTCACATGACGTCATATGACGTTCTGACTGAAAATATTTGTAGAAATTCTGCAGAACTGCAAACTGTGTAAGTTTCAACTTTCTATCTCATCCTGAAGCTCTTTTATCCTAAAATGAAATTTTCGGTCCTATGTTCGAATCTTATTTCAGCCACAGAACTTCGGTCTTTCGGAATTTCGCTTAGCTGACAGGATATGCACACCTTTAATTCAAGATGTACCATCTGTGAAAATTTGAAGAAAATCCGTCAATAAATGACGGCTGTAGAGCGCGAACACCATTTTTCACTATTTTTAGCTGTGACGTCATGTGACGTCATAGGGTGCTGAAAATCATTGAAATCAAAATTTCCTTACGTGACTAATAAGCCATAAAAATTTCATCGTCCTAGGTCCATTGCAACATATTAAAATAAGCGTTTAGTTAGGAAGAAGAAAAGAATAATAATAATAATAACTAGATGTCATTCGTGAAAACGAATGATAGGACTTTCTGCAAGCTGTGTTAATGCAAAAGCAGGAGATAGAAGTTTCATGTAATGACTCACCTCTGGTAGTATTTCATGTTCATGCTGAACAATTGACATTATATTCCGAAATTAATGCAAATGATAAGAACTAAGTATTAGTCTGTGACGTCACATGACGTCATATGATATCATAACTCTAAACATATGTAGAAATTCTGCAGAACTGCAAACTGTTTAAGTTTCAACTTTCTATCTCATCCTGAAGCTCTCTAATCCTAAAATGAAATTTTCGGTCCTATGTTCGAATCTTATTTCAGCCACAGAACTTCGGTCTTTGGGGATTTCGGTTAGTTGACGGGATATGCACACCTGTTTATCAAGATGTACCATCTGTGAAAATTTGAAGAAAATCCGACCATAAATGACGGCTGTAGAGCGTGAACACCATTTTCACTATTTTTTGCTTTGACGTCAATGACGTCATAGTGTGCTAAGAGCTATTTGTTCAAAAGCGCATACTTTACTTTCATAACTCTGAAATTTTCTTTATTTTTGAACAACTGGCATCAGTCGAAATCATTGCCCAAAATGAAAATTAAGAAGTATGCTTATGACGTCACAAGACGTCATATGACGTCAACACTCAAGATATATGTAGAAATTCTGCAGAACTGAAACTGTGTAAGTTTCAACTTTCTATCTCATCCTGAAGCTTTTTTAATCCTAAAATGAAATTTCGGTCCTATGTTCGAATCTTATTTCAGCCACAGAACTTCGGTCTTTCGGAATTTCGGTTAGTTGACAGATATGCACACCTTTTTTCAAAATGTACCATCTGTGAAAATTGAAGAAAATCCGACCATAAATGACGCTGTAGATCGTGAACACCATTTTCCACTATATTTTAGCTTTGACGTCCATGTGACGTCATAGTGTGCTGAAGAGGCTTTTGTTCAAAAGCGCATACTTTGCTTCATAACTCTGAAATTTTCATTATTCTGAACAACTGGCATCATGTCAAATCATTGCCCAAATATGAAAATTAAGAAGTAGCTTATGACGTCACAAGACTTCATATGACGTCACGACTCAAGATATTGTAGAATTCTGCAGAACTGCAAACTGTGTAAGTTTCAATTTCCATCTCATCCTAAAGCTCTTTATCCTAAAATGAAATTTTCTTTCCAATGTTCAAATTTTATTTCAGCCACAGAACTTGGGCCCTTTCGGAATTTGGGTTAGCGACAGGAAATGCACCCCTTTTTGATTCAAGATGTACCATCTGTAAAAATTGAAAAAAATCCGCCCCTAAATGACCTGTAAGCGCGAAAAAAAACCCTTTTTTCACTATTTTTGCTGTAAAGTCACAGGACGTCAAGGTACTGAAGATGCTTTTTTCAAAACGCATATTTTTCCCTTTAATAACTCTAAAATTTTCATTATTTTTGAAAAACGGCATCATGTCAAATCTTTCCCCTAAAAATAAAAATTAAGAAGTATCTTATGACGCACATACGTCTTTATGACGCACCCTAAAAATATTTGTAGAAATTCTGCAGAACTCCCAAACGGGTTAAGTTTCAATTTTCCCTACTCTCCTAAGTTCCTTTATCCTAAAAAAAATTTTGGGTCCTATGTTGGGATCTATTTCAGCCACGGGAAACCCGGTTTTTGGAAATTTCGTTAGCGACAGAATCACCCCTTTTGATTAAAGTTTACCACCTGTAAAAAATTTAAAAAAAAATTTCCGACCAAAATGAGGGCGTAAGCGCGAACACCATTTTCCCACTATTTTAGCTGTGACTCTTGACGTAAAGGGGCCCTGAAAATAAAGGAAATAAAAATTTCCCCCAGGGACTAAAAGCCAAAAAAATTTTTTCATCGCCCCTAGGAATTTTGCAACATATAAAAAAAAAAGGCTTTATTAGGAAAAGAAAAAATAATAATAAAAAAACATAAAAAAACCCAATAGGACTTTCTGCTTTAGGCAGAAAGTCCTAAAAATAAAAACCCAAAAACAAACCCAATGGGACTTTCGTTTTAAAGGCAGAAAGCCTAATAAACTTACAAACCCAATGGGGATTTTCGCTTTAGGCAAAAAGGGCCAAAAAATTAAAATAAAAAACCCCAATAATTTTCTGCTTTTGGCAGAAAGTCCAAAAGAAAACAAAACAAACCCAATAGGTTTTTCTGCTTGAGCAGAAAGCCCTAATTAAAAAACTTAAAAAAACCAATAGACTTTCTCCCGAAATAAAAAGTCCAAAAAAAACATTGTAAATATTGGAAAATAAAAACATAAAAATTTTAAAAGAATAATAATTTTTTATAAAAACTTTCAAAAACAATGAATAATAAAAACATTCAAAATATGCAAGTCTTCTACTTTTTTATCTATTTTCTATCTTCTTTTCTACTTCTAAGTTTCCCAAATATTATTACAAAATTGCAACAAAATCAATGCAAATTTTATAAAAAAGTACTAAAAAAAATTTTTCTAAAACGGGTTTTTATAAAAAAAATCGATATTTTGGAGAGAATTTTTTCGTTTGATTCTCGAATTAACTATTAAAAAATAAAAATAAACCAATTTTTTATTTTTGCTGTTTCAAAAAACATTTGATACTTTTTAACCAAAAATTTCATTTCAGATGCCTAAAACATTTTAATTTTTGGAGATATTTTTAATAAAAGGGTAAAGAATTTTTAAACAATTTTTTCAGTAAAAAATTATAAAAAGGACACTTAAGTGAAATTTTTTTCAGTACAAAGGGGAGTAAAAAAGGGAGTCCCCCTGTCATCAAACATTATTTTAATTTGCATAGAAATACTAGAAAAATTATATAAAAAAAGATAAAGAAAAAATTTGGAATAAAAAAAAATACGGGAAAACCCAAACAAACCTTTTTCTGATGATCAACCTTTTTAAAAAGGATCTGAACAGTCATTAAAGAGACTTGTTCACGTCATAACAAATTTCGGATTTTTTAACTTAAAAAATCAAAAAATTTAAAAATGACAAAACGGAAATGGGGGCCCTTTGAAAAAAAAATTTTTAAAACTTTTGGGAAAAAAAAAAATTTTAAAATTTAAACACTACATCTGCAAAAACATTGGGAAAAACCCTTTTTTTTTTTAATTTTTTTTTTAAAAAACCAAAATACAAGATAAAATATAAAAAAAAAATCGAAAATTTCAAAATTTTTAAAAAAATGGCAACACAGAAAACTAACATTGTTTGGGAAAGACCCACTTTTTTAAAAACTTTTGCACCCCCAAAACTTAAATCCCCAATTTAAGTGCAACCTTTCCCATCATTAAAAAAATTTTAAAGATAAAAAAAAGGTAAAAAGTTCAATTTTAAAGGGGATAAAAAACCCAAAAAAAAGTAAAACGAAAAATTTATTTTTAAACAACAAAAAAAGGGGGGAAAAAAAACTTACTAAAAAAACCCTTTTTTTTAAATTCAATTAAATCATGTTTTCAAAGAATAATGAACAATCTAATAAAGGGAAAGGGAAAAACATTTTTATAATTTTAATTAAAAATTTATGGGGGTAAAAGCTATTGACTGAACTAAAAACTAAACATTAAAGAAATTAAAGAGAATACATTTTTTAAAAAAACTTTTTATATTTTTGGGAATAACAAAAAAGAAAATTATGAAAAAGATGAACAAACAAAACATCATTGGAATAATTCAACATTAATTTAAATAAAAAAAAACTTTTTTTAAAAAAAAAAGGTTTTAAAAGGGAATAGTATACATTAAATCACCTAAAAAATTTCAAAAAAAAAAAATTTACACATTTGACCCTTTAAAAATATTTTGGGAATTTGAAAAATTTTTGTTTATCTCAAATACTACACACTAATTAAAAGTATTCCGGGGGATGACGGAAATCAAAAAGGGAAATTTAACTTTGACAAAACAAGAAAACAAATTTTAAAAAAAAATTATAGAGAAAAAAAAAGGCCAAAAAATTTTTCTAAATAAATTAAAAAATTGTAATATAAAGAAAATCCCCTAATATCAGAAAAAATGTGCCAATAAAAAAAATTTGATGAAAAATTGTTTGGGGAAAGGGTATATAAATTACCTCTAAAAATAAAAAAGAAAACTTATTTTAAAATTTTTTTAAACAAATATAAAATCCAAAAACAACTAAAAATTTTCCCTTAAAAAATTTAATATAAAACTTATAGTTTTGTGATTTCGGTAACATTTCCAAATAGAAACAAGGGAACATTTTTTGGGGGGAGTGTCAACCTAAACAAAAAATTATGAATTTCTATAACCCTCTTACAAACAAAAACATAAAAAACATTTTTAATTTAAAAAATAAAATAAATGGGTTTAAAAAGTAAAATAAACAAAGATGAAAAGAAAAATTTTATTATACTATTATAAAAGTGTTTATATATCTTCAAAAATAAAAAATGAAAAACCTAAATAAATGTGTTTAAAAAAATTTTTAAAATCCAGATGACAAAAGAACAACATATACCAAATCAAAATTAATTGAATATTTAAATAACAAATGAAACCTTTTCTCTAATATTCATCTCATCTCTTTTTAAAAATTATAAAAAATTTTATTGGTATAAAAAAAAACCACAAAACTGTATTATTTTTTTTCTAATATAAACTTAGGACTTTTTTTAAAGATATTATTTGCATTCCCTTTTCACCCCCCCCCCTTTTTTTTCCTTTCATTTTCTTTTTTTTCCCTTCTTTGTTTTCATTTTTTTTTGGCTTTCTATCCTTTCTATTTTTAAAAAAACCCTTTTCCTTTTCTAAAAATTATAATTCTTTTTTTCTTTCTCCAAAATTTTTCCACAAATTGCATTACATATATCCCTGAACTTGTGTATTTTCCTTTTAATAAATTGAAATTTTGTAGGGAAACGGTTGGAAATAAAAATAAATAAAAAAAAAGGCTTCTATCGTATTAAAAAAACTTGAAACACATAATTTGTATCTAAGTATTCAAAAAAGTTATAATTTCAACCAAAAGTCGAAAATCATGCTTTTTTTTAAAAAAGAAACAAAAATTGTTCTTTTTTTTTTGGAATTTTCTTTCCTGTATAAAAGTTTTTTTCTCAAATTTGCACATTTTAAAAAAATAAAAAAGCTGTGATAAATTTAAATTGTTTTTAAAGCCCAACAAAAAAGTATCCATGTTGGTGAATATTCGGGTTTTTCCGTGCGTGAAATTTCATCCGCCCAAATTTACTCATTAAAAATTTTAAAAATAATGAAACAAAAAAAACATGCATGAAAAATTGTCTAGTGCTCGCCCCTATTTAATTTCTAATTACCCAAACCTGTATACTGTATAAGATAGACACTCCCCCTTGTACTTTCCCAATTTTTCCCCATTTTCGGGGGGTTTACGGGACTGAGTTTACAAAAAGGGGTGACTTTTCTGTCAAAAAAAACAAAAGTTACTCGCTGATAAAAACTTATGGAATTTTCCCCGGTACGTGAAACAAAACTTGGTTTTGTATTTTTTTTTTAAAAAAAAAATTTTCCTTTTTTTACCCCTTTAATTTCTTTTATGTTTCCCTAGGGTCCCGGGAAACCCATAAAAATTTAAAACGGCATATGCTTCAAATACTGAAATTTTGTTTTCCCAATGATTTTCATATGCCTTTTGACGTCATAGCCCGGCACACTTCACGGTTCCCTACAAACGTTTGTACGGGGTCTACAGCCATTTTTTTCTGGCCTTATCCATAAAAATATCACAGGGGGTAAGTTACGTTCTAGTTTTTGCATTCCTTTCCTTTTTTTCAAATTCGAAAAGTTTCAACCAAAGACCCCAAATTTCAAACCCTCAAAAAAAATCGCTTTCCAGATGAGTTGAGGGCGATTTATTTGACAAACTACAAGATTCTTTTTTCTGTAAGATGTACGTTATTTGATTTAAATATGACGCCCTAAGGGAAAAATAATTACTTTTTTTTACATGTTACTTCTATAAAAAGCAAACGCCCAGAAATTAAAAATATAATAGAAATATCTCACTTTAAAACCATTTTGCACTTAAAAGTTTTTTATTTTCCCCTGTAACGTTTTTTTGACGTCAAACTTAAACGTCGCCCAAAAAAATTTTTTGGACGCTTTTCTACAACTTTTTAAAGGACCGATTTTCATAAAAAAATTTCACAAATGTGATGTTACCCTCTATTAACTTCCCGGTGCCCCTTTTTAGATAATTTGGAAAGCAGTTTTTAGAGATTAAAAGTCTCCAAAAGTTTTTACAACGGAATTGAACCATTTGACGTCATAAGTCAAAAAGAAAAAAAAGAATTTCTGTTATCTACCTTTAAAATAATGTTTTAAATTTTAAAGGACCATAAATTTTAAGGGTTTTACCCAATCCATGTAAAAATTTTTTTGGCAATTATTTCAATTCATGTTTTTCATAAAACGTAGATTGCCCCCCTGAAAAAAAGGGTTTTTTCATGCATCTATAGCCTTATTTTTGGACCGATTTTCCCCATCAAATTTTCACAGAAATATGCAACACGTATTTGTGTAAACCTTGTCCTTTTTCCCCCAAAACGAAAATTAAGGGTTCTATGGCAATCCAAAAATTCAAACGTTTGACTTTAAAAATTTCAAAACTTAAAAATAAAACCGGGTAACTTCGAAACGAAAATTTAGAAAAATTTTAAAACCGAAAACTTCTTTTTTTTTCCCTTGACGACAAAATTTTAAATTCTCATAGCCCAAAAAATTTTTTAAAATATCTAACCGTTAATTTCTCTCTGTTGCAAAGGGCCCCCAGGGGCATGAAAAATTAAAAGCCTATTTTGGAAAAAAATTTGAATATTTCATTTCATTAAATTTTTTTTATCCAAAATGACGTCATATGATGTCAATTTTGACTTTTGTCTACACAAGTTTGTACGCGGTCAAACCACCCCTTTATTAGGACGAATTTTTAAAAAATTTACAGAATTTGTATTTAGGGTTTTAATTTGGCCTACCAGGGGGACTTTTTTCCAAATTCAAAAAAGGAAAAGGGTTTTTTAGGGTTAACCCAAGTTTAGAACCACGACGTCAAATTTCATTTCAGATAAGTGTAAAAATTAGTTTTTTTTTTTTAAACTGACATTGCCCCCTTTGAAATCGACAAAAAAAAACGAAATTCTGACGGGTAATTTCTATTTCAAGGGGACCAAATGTTAACATTTTGTCTTATAAAGGATCCCTTTTTAGTAATTTTCACGTCACTTGTTTTTCCCAACACATAATTTTAAAGCTTTTTCGGGAAGAAATTCCCCATTTTAAAATTTAATTTTAACATTTTGGAAAAATGAAAATTCCCAAAAGGGCCCATAACAATGAAAATTGATGGAAAAATTTTTCAAACCAAATTCCCTTTTCGAAGGAAATGTTTTAAAATTTCATATACTCAATAAACGCCAATGTCAAAAAAAAACGTTTTGTAACTTTTCTGCAAAATTTTTTTTGTGAATGGTTTTTTCTTGTTTTTCTCAAGGGGTTTAAGTTACCTTTAGTCTGCTTTCTTAATTTCCTTCCCCAAATTAAAAAACCAAGTTTTTTTGGGGGGAAAACCCAATTTTCGAAATATACCTAAAAATTTAAATTTTAAAATATCTTAGACCCCCAGAGAGATAGAAATATGAAATTTGCCCCTTTTGGGGAATTTAAAAGGGTTTCTTTAAAATTTTCATGGGCCTGACGTCTTTAAAACCCCATACTTCTTATATTTTTCCCTTTCTCCGAAATAAATTCGATTGATCCAAATTTCCAAAAAAAAGGAAGATTTATAACAAATTTTAAAAACTTTTTTTTTTTTCCTCTTCGTATAAAAACCTAAATTTTCCATATAAAAACAACCAAAAAAAACATGTATACAACCTTTCTATTTAAAAAATTTTAAGAGACAAAATGACTAAACAATAAAAAACTGGGCAAAAATTACCAAAACAAAATAAAAAAAAGAAAAAGGGAAACCAAATTGCAAACTAAAACTTAAAACTTAAATACTCTTACAAACCTATAATTTCATAATGCATTTTTAATACTAATACACACATATTCAAAAAACCCAAAATTTTCAAAAATAGCTGACAGAATCAACTTTTTCTTGTAAAAAAACCAAAATTTATTATTTACAAATAAATAAAAAAACGACTTTTGAAAATAAAAAAACGGGTTTTTGGGCACAAATCCTAATCATCTCATTTTTGTGAAAAAAATAAAAGTTTTCATTTTTAAAAAAATTACACCAAATAAAAATTTATTTATACCTGTTGCTTTCCAAATAATGTTTCTCGAAATATCTTTGGTACATAGAGCAATAAAAAATACCCAAGGTTTTCATCTTCAATACTGCACAAAAAAGGACTTTTTCGATCAAAAATCCCCCAATCCTTCATAACGCCCAGTTTCTAAACGAAAAAGGGGCACACCACATCGAAATTTACAAAATAAAACACGAGGGCGGGGGGCCAAAAAAACATCCCAATACTTTTTTCTCTCAAAAGGGGGTTTTAAAAAAAGACTTAATTGCGTAACTTATTACCACCACGACCAACTGCCTGTACACTATTCAAATTTTTTTAAACCATCTGAAAATGTCCCCCCTTTAATTTGTTTGTAACAATATTTTTTTAAAGAAAGCTTCGGGAGGTCTTACAAACCACAAAAATTTGCTGTCATCACATTTTTTTAAAACAAAAAATTTAACATAAACCCCCAGTTTTTGCATGACCTATTTCTGTTGAATAAGCATTAAGTCACCCTTTAAATTAATTTCACCGTTATCATTTTAACAATCTACCCAAATAAATCCCATATAAACTTCCAGGTCTATATCGGGGGAAACCCGGGCCCCATTTCACCAAAAAACGATGCATTAGGTGTATATCTCCCCGACACCTAAAAAGAAGCCTTTGCACGATACGACGCTTTTTAAACAAGTGGGCTGGGTACCCCAGATAGCAGCACCAAAACAAATAACACCCAAAAAAAAAAAATTTCATACAAAGAGAAAAATACATTAAAGGGAGGCCACCCCAATTTACTTTTTGGCAATAAAAAGCCCAAAAGCCCGGGTTTGCACTTTAAACTACTTTTATTTGCTTTACTTTAAAATCTAAATTTCTTGCAGCATAAAACCTAAATAAAAAATCCCTACCAAAATATTTAGGGCAGAGCCCCACATTTAAAACATTTTTGAAGCCCAAATTAATAAAACGGGTTCTAAAATTTAAATAATTTTTTAAAAACTTTTAAATTACATATTATTGTTTTAACACCATTTTTTTCAAAGCATTTAATAACACGGTCACCTTTTTCATCTTTTCCCTCAACAATATCATCCATAAAATAAAATAAAAATTTCCCCTCCTTTAATTTAATAAAACAAAAAACATAAAGTGATTTTCAGATTTTTTGGGCCGGGGTCATTAATGTAAAAATTTAAACCCAACGGGGAAAAATAACAAAAAAAACCCTCTGTTTTTTAAATTCTCTCACACTTGAAAAAAAACAAACTGTTAAAGTTTGTACAGCAATAAAATTTAAGCCAATATCAAAATTTTTTTCCAAAGTAAATTTCTATTTATAAAATCATTTGCTTTTTTAAAAACTATAAAACCGCAAATGTAGATTTTTTACCTTTTTTTTAAAAAAAAAAAATTTGTAAAGTAGACACTGGTCTATTGTACTTCTTTTTTCTTTAAACCCCTTTTGTTCATCAACAATGATATTTTTTGGTTCAGCCAAAATGCTAAACCTTTTTTTCAAAAAATAACAATACAATTTTTTAAAACAAAAATGACAAAAAGAAATTTTCTAAGGGTCCGAAAAACCAAAATTCGGAAAGGGTTGAGATACTTTTTTTCCCCATTTAGAAGGAAAAGTCCACTTTTTTAAAAATAAAATTGGGAAAAAAGCATGTAAAAAAAAAAAAAGCAGTGTCCCTTCTTTTGACTTCAGGGTATCCCGTCTACACCGCAGCTTTTCCCCCTTTTTTTTAAACATCGACACCCTTTTACTTCCCAAAATAGAAATATCAAATTAAAACTAAGTGGGATCCCTTACCCTATTTTTAAAAATATAAACCCCTATTACTTTTTACACTGGGGAATTTTAAAAAAAGTGAAAAAAAACTGCTTCCAGGGGGGTAAAAAAGCAAGGACAGAAAAAATGTACCATCATCCAGTAAAACTTCATCCCGGGCCGGTTTTTATGAGCTTTGGGAAAAACCAAGTTTTTCCATCGACTTCCAAAAAATAGGAAAGGTCAACATTACTTTTTTTCCCGTATTCCCTTCGAACATTTTTAAACCCAAGACACCTTTGCCCCCTGTACTTCAGCATCAAAAGTCTTACGAATATTTTTAAAAATTGGGCTTTAAGCTTTTTTTTTTTCTCTTTTTTTTCAAGCAACCACCGTTTTTTACTAGTGACAACTTTAAACCCAAAAACGAGAGCGGGGTAGACCCCCAGGGGTTCCCGGAAAGAGTTTTTTTATACCCAAGGGAAACCGGGCCCCGGGCTAATTTGTTTAAAGGGGGAAAAATTTAAAAAAATGGGACCCTTGGGCAATAAACCACCATTTTTCAAAAGCAAATTAATAACAATTTGTGGACTAAACCTTGGGTTCCAAAAAGTTTTATTTTTTCTATTTTAAAACAACTTAAAAAATTTTACAATTCCCTAAAAGGAAACAAAATTAAATTCTATGAAATTTGACAAAATTTAAACTTATCATTTTCAACGGAACCGGGTTTGGATGTTTTATTGAACTGCTTAAAACAATCCCTTTCCAAATAAAATGAATGATCTGGAAAAGAGGGGGGGCAAGACACCAAAATTGGTTTTTTCTTATTTATAACAACTGTAGTTTAAAGGGTTTCAAAAGAAAACTTTTAAAAAATTTCTAAAAATTTTCAGGGGTACTAAGCAATAATCAACAAAAAACCCCTTTAAACCCCTTTAAAAAATTTTTTTGTATACAATTTTTACCATTCACACACAAAAATTAGAGTTTTAAAAAAAATCAACAAGAAGCCACCATATGCATTTACAGTAAAAATCCTTCACAACCCACTTTAAATATATCAAAACCAGCAAAATTTTGGGCAAACTAATCCCCCTAACAGCATTTAAAATCCCAAAATAAAAAAAAAACCTTAATTTAAAAACATAATTACATGTTTTTAATGCTGAAATTTTTTTAAAAGCAATTTAATTCATATTCAATGACTCAGAATATACGCCAAGGGCAAAAAGGGTTTTTAGCCTCAGCAAAATTAAAAAATGGATGGAAATTTTCCCCCGAAATTTTTACCGAATTTTTATTTAAAAAAAAACTCTCAATTTTCCCAATACCTCTTCGTTTCCGGAAAAATATTTTTTATTTGATCAAATTTTAAAAGGGGGCAGAAAGTCCTATCGTTTGCCGTGCAAACGTAATCTAGTTCTTCTCTTATTAACTTTTTGCCCTTTCCAGAAAAATCCCATTGGGGTTTTTTATGTTTTTTTTTTATTCTTATTCTTCTTAAACCCTTTTTTTTTTCCTCTTGTTTTTGTTAATTCATTTTGGGTTTTTAATGGGCCCCAAAAAAGAAAATTTTTTTGGGATATATTTAAACCCTTGGGGTTTCGAACCAAAAAATTTTTCTTCAAATGCGCAAAATAACTCAGATTTTACGTCAGGGGAAAAAATTTTTTACCGGTCTACGCCTTTAAATTGGGACGATTTTCATCAAAATTTCACAGAATGTTTTTTAGCTTAAATTGTGCCTTCCGGGGTCCTTTTTTTTAAATTTAAAAACGCAAAGGTTTTTATGGCGGGGTCAAAGATTTGAACCTTGACGTCCCAAAAATTTAAATGCAAAAAAAACGTTTTCTGATAACTAGAAAATAATATTTGGACGGTTAATGTCTTAAAATTTTTTTTATATTTTCAAAGAAAGAATTTCGTTTTGACCCTCATATGACGCCCTTATGAAAATAATTTTTAAATTTTTTCCGGGTTTAATTTTTTTATGTTGAAAATTTCCCCAGCACCTTTAAAAAATTTTAAAACCTATGCTCAATAAAACATTTTTAATTTTTGTTTATTTTCCCTTTTTTTATGACGGTTTTTTACGTCAAACTTTACTCTCTTAAAAAAATTTTTACGCGCTACAGCCATTATTTTTAGGCCATTTTCACCAAAATTTCACCGGAAAGTGTATGTTTTGGGTCTATTGTGCCTTCCGGGGCCGTTTTCAAAATTTTTAAAAAAACCCAAAGGTTCTATGGCCGTCAAAGATTCGAACCATTGACGTCAAAATTTTAAAAAGCGTATAAAAACGTTTCTAGATGACTAAAAATGAAAATTTTGGCCCGGGTATAATCTTTTGGTTTTCCTTTTTATTCCCTTTGAAGAAATTTTCGTATGACGTTTATAGACGTCATGAGGGGAAAAGTCTTTCTAAATTTTACGTGTTAATTTTTAATGTTTTAAAACGTCCGACAAACCCTTTAAAAAAAAAAATATATCTTTAAGAAAACTTTTATTTTTAACATTTCCCCCCTTTGGGCTATACGTGTTTTTTACGTCCCAAAATTTAAATCGTCTTAAAATATTTAAAGCTGCTACAGCCTTTTTTCTGGGCCGATTTTTACCAAAATTTTACAAAAATTTTTAATTAGGGTCTGTTTTTGCCCTTTCCCGGGGGCCCGGTTTTTTAAAATTTAAAAAAGGGAAGTTTCTATTGGGGAGTCAAAAAATTTTAAAACATTGACGGCAAAAGTCAAAAAAAAAAGCGTATGAAATCACTTCCAAGGGGCAGAAAGCTAATATTTTAATAGGATAAAAATCTCCCAAATTTCTTTTTGATATCGAGGGGAATTAAAATTCATTTAACGTCTTTTGACGTCCCGGGGGTGAAAGAAATTTCTAATTAAATTTCTTTAAAAAACTATATTTTGAAAACGTACGACACCTTTAAAACCCCAAAAGCTTAAGCCTTTAGGGTAAAAAATTTTGCATTTCAAAGATTTTCATTTTCCTAACGGGGGCTTGACTTTAAAAGACGTCGTCTTAAAAAGTTTTTTACCCCGGGTTTCAGCCCTTATTTGGGCCGATTTTTCCCTCAAAATTTTCACAAATGTGTAAAGTAAAAGGGTCCCTTTTCATCCCGGGTTGGGGGGGGGCCCCTTTTTTTAAAATTCAAAAGGCAAGGGAATTTTTGGCAAACCAAGATTTGAACTTTTTACTCAAAAAAAACATCGTTTTAAACCCCTTCCAGATGATAGAAACTTTTATGTATAGTATTAAAATCTCCAAACTCTTTTTATTCTTTTGAAATTAACGTCTTTTGACGTCATATAAGAAATTTAAATTTTAACGGTTTCCCGAAAGTCCCCATCATTTCCGGCAAAGAAATTTTAGTTTAAACTTTTTTTTTTTTCCCCCCCTAATTTTGTTAAAATTTTAATTGTGCCATTGACTCCCAAAAAATGCAAATTTTAAAGGCATAAAATTTTAAACCATGATTTTCGGAAAGCAATAATTTTTAAAACATACACGTCCCTATAACGTCAGATTTACTCAGGGGAAAAGTTTTACGCGGTCTACAGTCATTATTTCTAACCGATTTACCTCAAAATTTAAAAGAATGTTATGTTAGGGTTTTAGTTTGCATCCCTGTTCCCTTTTTCCAAAATTTTAAAAGAAATGTTTTATGGGGAAAAAAAAGAATTTGGGAAATAATGACGTCAAAATTTTTAAAACTTTTAAAAACGCTTCCAAAGACTTTGAAACCCATATTTGAAATGAATTTTCTCAAAGCTTTAATTTTTGAAAAGATTAAACCCCAAAAGACGTCCCCATGACGTCATAAAGCTATTTAAAAACTTTTATTTAAAAATTTTAAAGGTTTTTTTAACCCTTTTAGGGTTTAAATTTTTTTTTCTTGAAATTTTTTTCTAAAGATGCGTATTAGAAATTCCCCATGGGGCCAAAGTTTTCTTTCCCTTTTTGGAAAAACCCCAAAATCCCCGGTCATATATCCCAAATTTTGGTTTTTTTTTTCATCCTTTAAAAAAAACTCAAAAACGAAAAAATTTCCTTTTTTGAACACTAAGCAAAAAAAATTTTTAGTGCTTAAAAAGACCTTTCCCCGAAAATTTAGTTTTTTGAACGGGGTTGAATCGGGTTTTTTTTTTATAAAGCGGAAAAAAAAAAATTTGGGAACCCCCCCCTGGGTTTTTAAAATTTATCCTCGAAAACCTTTTTACTTTTTGAAAATATTGGGTTTAATTTTAATTTTTAGAGCAATGTTTGGGGTTTTTTTTGATGCTTAAAGTTTAAAAGATTGGGCAAGGATTTCCCTGGGGTAAGGAAAAAAAAAACGAAATTCGGGGCAAAAAAGCTTTTTGATTTTTTTTATTTTTCAGGAGGTTTAAGAGCGTAAACTCAAAAAGTATTTAATATTTTTTCCCATACATAAAGCATGGAAATTAAGAATTTTTTAACAATTTTTTTGGTAAACCTTTAATTTTGAAATTGAACAAAGTAAAGAAGGTTTCAAACAAAAAACGAATTTAACAATAAAATTTTTAAACGTTTTTTCCGTCATGTCAAATTTTAAAAGGCTGATATCTTCAGAAATCATTAGAAAAAATTTTTTACATTTAAACAAGGAGAGTAAAGAAATTTTAAGACATTTTTTGGCACCTAAGTTTTTAAATTTATAAAAAAATAAGGGAAATTTTCATAAAAAATTTCGAATTCAAAACCAATTTAAGAATTTTATAAAATATCCTACTTTCGCTTCACTTTTAATTTAAGCATTTTTGGAAAAAAGGGGGGTTTTTTCCCGATAGGGAGGTTTGTTTATATAAATTTAAAGAAAAAACTTTTTACTTATATCATATTGATATTTTTTAAGCAAAAAAAGTGTTTCCGTTTCCCGGGGGCCAGTGTTTTTGAGCCCCCGCCTCGGGAGGGGGGAGGGCGGGGTTCGAAATACAGAAATACAAAATTTCCAAAAATACCCAAAACCAAAAAATTAAAGATTTATTTAATTCTCACAAGTTTTTGCTTTTTTAAGAAGTCGTTAGAATCGTTTCATTCCGCCCCCCATTCCACTGTTGCAAATTTTTTTAGACTGACGGGTAAACCTAAACGCTGGGTTTCCCCAAAGGCCCTATGAACATCACAAAAGCCCATAAACCAATTTTTTGGGGAGCAGCCTTTATAAAAAAAGGGAAAAGGGGGAAAGAGGGGGGAAAAGGCCCTCGATACTACGACTTCTAAAAAAAACATTCTTTTGAGAATTTAAAAAAAACAAAAAAAATTTGTTTAAAATTGGGGTTTGTTGGAAAATTGTATTTCTGGAAATTTTTCCTTGAAAAAAACATTTACTTATAGCCTTCTTCGGGCACATCGTGTCCCCAGTACATTTCCCCTTTTGGTTTTTGTGACGGGATTGGGCTTTGTAGTTTAAACTTTGTTTTTAAAAACGAAATCGGGAACAAAAAGGCCATTGTTTTCTGCGTTTAACCAACCCGGCATATTTAAAAACTACTGAAAATTTTGTCAATACCAAGCCAGAATACCCACCATGTCATGTTCCTAAGATTTTGAACGGAAGTTACATACCTTTTTTTATTTTAAATATCAATTTTATTTTCTTTAATTGTGAAATTTTGTTAAAAAGGGGTTTTTTAAAATTTTTTACTTTGAAATTGGGGGGGCCCCCCCTTCCGAGCCCCGTGCGTGATACTGCCCCTGTGGCACACAAACACATTAAGGGAGACATCGCTCAAAATGGGCTGAAAAACTGTCGATGGGAAGTTAAACCCCAAAAAAAAAAACAAAAAAAAAAAAAAAAAACAACTAAACAATGTTTGACAATGATTTAAAAGGTTTTTTTCAAATCATTTTAAATTTTCGTTTTCATATTTTTTTTCATTTTCAGCATTTCGCTACCAAAAACCCTTTTACGTTTTTACAAATTCCTTTAGACCGTGTTGAAACATTTCAAAAACCCGACTTTTTTGTTGCATTTAAACGATAAATGTTTTACAAGCTTATTCCAAATTTAAAATAAATGTAACCTATGTGAAAATTAAGTTAAGACAATGTAATTTTAATTTCCGCTTTAATACCAGGGGCGTGTATAATTTTAGACGTTTTTAAACAAAATAAACAACACATGTCATCCGTTTTTAAAAACCCTGCAAGCCCTTTTTTGTCCGTTTCCTAAAGGCGCAAAATGGGGGAAAAATTTTTGTAATACGTCCCCTCGATCGTATTACAACTTAATTGGGAAATTTTTCCCACGAGGCTAAAACGCGTCGACGATTCTATTTTATGGGAAAATTTACTATTTTTTTTTCCCGCGACTGTCCGAAAAAAAAATGATAAAGCAGAATTTAAAAGGTTTAATTTTTTTGCTTATATTTTGAATACAGTGGTCACGCAATTCCTCAATCGGGGATTTAATTTAATACCGGCGATGACTCGAGCTATAAGCCCCGTCCCTTTATATAGCCCTTTTTTTTCTATATAAACTTAAATTTGATTCTTAAAAAAATGCTTTTTAATCTGACCACCTGTCCCTTTAATTTTAAAAACCTTGTCAAAAATGGGGTTTTTTTTTTTTTCACCCCACCTCAAGCCTCCCAAAGTACATAGGTTTAATTGTTTAAAAACAACACGGACATGTAAAACGTATTTTCGCACCACTTGGGTCATTAACAAACGCGACGGTTCGGGATAATTAATCAGTTGTCATTTAAAAATGCCCCATTTTATTTGTTTGTGTATTTCTTTTTCTCGGGAATTAATTTAAATTTGGGGAACCACGGCCTAATTTTAGTGGGTTTTTAAAAAAAAATGTAAAAAAAACGCAACGCCTCCATATAAACAAACTAAAACAAAGGTTTTTAATCAAATTATCGTAAAAAAAAAAAAACCAAAATTATTTCGGGAAAAAATTCTCACAATGAAAGCTAGGGTAAATGTTAATTTTTTGGTTTTAAAACCCATTCATTATAAAAAGTACCATTTAACTAATACAAAAAAGGTAACAAAATAAGTAATGAAAAATATCAGCAAATATAAGTGTATTGAAGTGTTTTCATAAAAATTTATTCCTCAAAAAGGGGATTCTTCGAGTTTCCCTTTTCCAAAATCCCGTCAACCTCGAATTTAAACAGGACCAATGTTGCTACAATGGGAATTTTTCGGGATTTCAGGGCCCTTTATTTTGGACCTATAAACTAAAATTTGGCAAGTTATAAAAAGGGGAATCAAAATAAAGATTTTTTTATTTTTGCCATATTGGGTTTTTTTCAAAAAGTTCATGCAAAGATAGGGGCCTACGAAAAAAAAAAAAAAAAGTAAAAGGTAGGGAAATTAATATATATTCTTTTTAAAAGGTAATTTTTCTTTATTTTTTTCAATGTTAGCAGAAAAAACCATCATTTGGATCAAAGAATGAAATTTTAGTTATTATTATTAGGACTTTCTGCCTAAAACAGAAAGTCTATTGGGTTTGTTATGTTTTTTATTATTAGGGCTTTCTGCTCAAGCAGAAAGTCCTATTGTGTTTGTTATGTTTTTTCTTATTAGGACTTTCTGCCGAAAGCAGAAAGTCCTATTGGGTTTGTTATGTTTATTACTATATTATTCTTTTTTCTTCCTAACTAAACGCTTATTTTTATATGTTGCAATATTCCTAGGACGATGAAATTTTTATGGCTTATTAGTCACATGAGGAAATTTTGATTTCAATGATTTTCAGCACCCTATGACGTCACATGACGTCACAGCTAAAAATAGTGAAAAATGGTGTTCGCGCTCTACAGCCGTCATTTATGGTCGGATTTTCTTCAAATTTTCACAGATGGTACATCTTGAAACTAAGGTGTGCATATCCTGTCAGCTAACCGAAATTCCGAAAGACCGAAGTTCTGTGGCTGAAATAAGATTCGAACATAGGACCGAAAATTTCATTTTAAGGATTAAAGAGCTTCAGGATGAGATAGAACGTTGAAACTTACACAGTTTGCAGTTCTTCATAATTTCTTGACATATTTTGGTTGTGACGTCATATGACGTCATGTGACGTCATAAGCATACTTCTTTATTTCATATTAGGGCAATGATTTCGACATGATGCCAGTTGTTCAGAAAAAATGAAATTTCAGAGTTATGAGAGTAAAGTATGCGCTTCTGAATAAAAGATCTTCAGCACCCTATGACGTCACATGACGTCACAGCTAAAATAGGTGAAAAATGGTGTTCGCGCTCTACACCCGCCATTTATGGTGGGGTTTTCTTAAATTTTCACAGATGGTACACTTGAAACTGGGGTTGCATACCTGCAGCTAACGAAATTCCAAAAAAACCGAAGTTCGGGGCTGAATAAGATTCGAAATAGGCCAAAAATTTTTTTTAGGATTGAAGGTTCAGGATAAAAATAGAAATTTTGAAACTTACACATTTTGCTTTGCGCATTTCTAAAATTTTTGAACGTGACGTCATTGGACGTCTAAAATACCACTTAATTTAATTTTGGGGGAAATGATTTCACATGATCCCGTTTTCAGAAAATAAAATTTCAGAGTTATTCAGAAAAGATGCGTTTTTTAGCAACAGCATTTTAGCCCCTTTAGACGTCACCTGACTCGAGCAAAAAAATGGGAAAAAAGGGGTTCGCGCTCTACAGCCGCCATTTTGATCAGATTTTTTTAAATTTTTTTAAGATGGTACATCTTGAAACTAAGGTGTAAAATTTTTTGTCGCAAACCTTTAATTCCGAAAAAGAAGTTTTTGTGGCTGAAGAAATTCAAACAAAGGCCCCTTAAACAAAAATAAATTTTTTCAGTCATTCCTATCATATACATCATGTTAGTCACAGACTAATATTTATTCTTTCTTTTGCATAATTTCGGAAATAATGAAATTGTTACATAACAGAAATACTACCAGAGGGGGGCCCTTAAAATGAAATTCTATTCCTGCTTTTGCTTTTAAAACAGTTGCAAAAAGTCCTATTTCGTTTTCACGAATGACACTAGTTTTTATTCTTCTTATTTTTTTTTCTTCCTCTTGTATTTTTTTTAATTTCGATGGTTGCCAAGGCCAAACAATAAATTTTTTGGCATATATTTCAAACCTGAGCTTTTGAATACAATGAATTTTATATTCATATGACGCATTAACGTCAGATTTGACGCAGGTGAAAAAAATTTGTACGCGGTCTACACCATTATTTCTGGGCCGATTTTCACCAAAAATTTTACAGAATGTGTATGTTAGGCTTAGTTTTGCCTTCCCCCGTCCGTTTTTTTTAAAAATTTAAAAAGGCAATGGTTTTATGGCGAGTCAAAGATTCGAACCATTGACTCAAAAACAAATGCGTATAAAAACGTTTTTTTTATGAGCTAGAAAGAAAAATATTTTGGGCAGGTATAGTCAATGTTTCCTTTTATTTCAGAAGATGAATTCGTATGACGTCATATGACGTCATGAGGTGGAAAGTAATTTTTAAATTTTTCGTGTTAATTTTTAATGTTGAAAAATCCGAGCACCTTAAAAAATTTTAAAACCTATGCTTTGATAAAAAATTTTTTTTTCATCATTTTCCATTTGTCTATGCGTGTTTTGACGCAAACTTTACGTCGTCTTAAAAAATTTGACGCTGTCTCACCATTTTTTCTGGCCGATTTTTTACCAAAATTTTCACAGGAGTGTTTGTTAGGGTCTAGTTGTGCCTTCCGGTGTGTTTTTCAAAATTTAAAAAGGCAATGGTTCTATGGCGAGTCAAAGATTTGAACCATTGACTAAATTTAAATGCGTATAAAATCGTTTTAGGAGCTAGAAAGGAAAAATTTTTAAGGTATAAATTTAGGTTTCCTTTTTCTTAGAAAAGAATTCAAACGTAAAATGACGCTGAGGTGAAAAAATTTTAATTTTACTGTTAAATTTTTTTAAAGTTGAAAACGCCAGCCCTTTAAAAATTAATAATTAGTTCAGAAAAAAACTTTTTTTATTTAATATTTATTTGCTTGCGTGTTTTGACGTCAAACTTGCGTCGTTAAAATTTTGACGCTGTCTACAGCCATTTTTTCTGGGCGTTTTTCCCCCAAAAATTTCACAGAATGGAAAAGGTTATTTTTCCAGTTGCCCTTTCCCCGGTGTCCGTTTTTCAAAATTTAAAAAGGCAATGGTTTAGGGGCGAGTAAAAAATTTTCAAACCCAGGAGTCAAATTTCAAAGGGGTTATAAAATTTTTTCCCCAGTTAGCTAGAAAGCTAATTTTTTTAAAGGGGGTAAGCCCTCAAAGATTTCTTTGATATGAAAAAAGGGAAACCCTTCATTTGACGTCAATGCGTGGGGGTTAACAGAAAATCTAATTTTACTTTTTAAAAATTCATAGGGAAAACGCCGGAAACCTTGAAAACCCAATATTTTTAACTTCAGAAAAAACTTTTGCATTTCAAGATTTTCATTTGCCTATGCGTGCCCCTTGAGGGTCAAACTTGACGTCGCCCCAAAAAATTTTGGGGTAGGGGGCCTACACCATTATTTCGGACCATTTTCATAAAAAATTTTTCACAAAATTTGTGTTTTTTAGGCTTTCGTTGTGCATCCCCTTGTTTTTTTTTTTAAAAATTTAAAAAAAGGCAATATTTCAGGGCGCCCCCAAAATTTCTTTTTTTTGGGGACTAACTTCGTTAAAATCGTTCCAGTAAGCTAGAAAGCTTATTTTGGGGGTGTTAAATCCCCTCCCTTCTTTAATTCTATAAAGTAAAACGTCTATTGAGTAGATATCAAAAGGAAAAAAAAAATTTTGAGGGTATACGAAATTAAAATTCAAATATGTTTTTTTATTTCACACCCCCAAAAAAAAATTTAAAAATAGTTTATACTAAATCCATGAGCTTTAGAATGAAATGAAAATTCCATAAAATGTAACGTTTATCACGTAAGATTTGATTCGGGAAAAAAAGGTTTTACGCCGTTACAGCCTTATATTTGGACCGATTTTCATCAACATTTCAAAAATGTATATTTTAAACGCTTTTTGTTGTTTTCCCCTTCCCCCGGGTTTTTCCCCAAATTTAAAAAAAGGGGAATGGTTCAGGGCAAATCCAAGTTTAAACCCCATTGACGCCCAAATTTAAAATCAAATAAAATCGTTTTCAGATAATTTTTAAAAAGTGGTATTTGGACTGAATATTAGTCTTTTAGACTTTTTTTCTATAAGGGGGTTTTTAACGTATTTGACGCCCCAATAAAGCTCAAAAGAATGTTTGATATCTAAGCTTTTAATTTCTATATTTTAAAAAATTTCCCAATGGGGCATAAAATTTTAAACTTGATATTTTTTAAAATACTAAAATTTCATTTCATTGATTTTTTATCCCTATGACGTCACATGACCCCAAAACTTGACATTGTCACTAATTTGTAGGCGGTTTTACGCCTTTTTCGAGGATTTTCAAAAAATTTTTACAGAATGTGTATGTTACGCTTTCGATTGCCAACCCGTTTCCCTTTTTAAACCCCAAAAATGAAAAAGAAGGGTTTTTTTTGGGCATCCTTACTTTTTGTTTTAAAAAAAATTTTTAAAAAAACGAGGTTCTGTGGTTTAAAAAAAGTTTTAAAAAAAGACCTCAAAATTTTTTTTTTTTTTTTCCCGAGACCCTATTCGAGGTAAAAGGGTGAATTTCACACATTTTTGTAATTAAAAAAGTTTTTTTTTGATTTCCAAAAGTCCAGACGTCATTTGACGTATGGGATTATAATATTTTTTTATTTTGTGCAAAAAATTTTTAAAGTTTATCCGAAGGGCCAGGGAAAAAAAAAAATGTAGCATATGTTAAATATGCTAAATTTTTTTATGCAATAATTTCTTTTCAAAAGGCATAAAAAAAACCCCTCTGATCAAAAAATTTGTAAGCACTTGTAGCCTTTTTGAATTGATGGGAATTGCTAAAAAAAACCAAAAATTTTTATATTCCATATCAATTTAATTTTTTTAGTTTGATAGATTTTAAAGGTTTGCGAAAGTCCCTCGTTTGCCGTGAAATGAAATCTAGTTTTATTCTTCTTATTTTTTTTTTCTTTTCCCCTGGGAAATTTGGGGTTTTTAATTTTAAAATGTTTGCCAAGGGGCCCCGAAAAAAAAATTTTTTGGGGATAAAAATTTAAAAAACCTTTTGGGTTTCCCAATGAAAAATTTTTTAAATTTTTTTACGTCCCGTAACGTCCCCAATTTTTTACGTCAGGTGAAAAAGTTTGTAAAGCGGTTACAGCCCTTATTTTTTGGTCGTTTTTTTTCAAATTTTACAGAATTTTATGATAGGCCCTAGTTGTCCCTTTCCCCCGGGCTCCTTTTTTTTAAAATTTTGAAAAAAGCAATGGTTCTAAAGGCAAACCCCAAAATTCGAACAAATGACGTAAAAATTTAAAAAGGTATAAACTTTTTCCCGATGAGTAGCAAGCTAATATTTGAATGGAAAAATTTTAAATCTCTAAGATTTCTTTAGATACCCAGAGAATGAAAATTCATATGACGTCATATGACGTCATTTGGTGAAAAAAAATTTTTAAAATTTTTCGTTTTGAATTCTTAAATTTTTTAAACGCCCCAGACCTTGAAAACAAAAAAATTAGCCCTTTAAATGGAACATTTTGCATACCAATTTATTTTTTTTGCCCCATGAGTCTCTTGACAAAAAAACTTGACCCTCCCTCTTTAAATTTTGTAGCGGCCTACACCCTTTTTTTCTGGGCCGTTTTCATAAAAAAATTTTACAGAATGTGTTAAAAAGGCTTAAGGGGTTCTTCCGGGTCCCCTTTTTTAAAAATTTGAAAAGAAAAATGTTTCAAAGGCAGTAAAAAATTCAACCATTGACGTCAAATTTCAAATGCGATAAAAAACGCTTTAATTTGCAGAAGCTAAAAATTGAATAGGAAAAAGTCCCTAAGATTTCTTTAGATCCCGAAAGAATGAATTCAATGACGTCTATGACGTCTGGGGTAAAAAGAAATTTCAAATTTTTTACATGTTGAATTTATTGTTAAAAACGCCCCGGCCCCTTGAAAATTAATAGCTTTTCTTGAAATGCATTTGGTTACCAATAAATTTCCCATTTCCCTATGAGCCCTATCGACGCCAAACTTGAGTTTTTTAAAAAAATATTTGTACCGGTCTACACCCATTTTTTTGGACCGATTTTAAAAAAAAATTTCACAATTTTGTGTATGTTGGGTCATTTTTTGTGATCCCGGAAACCGTTTTTCTAAATTAAAAAAGGCAAAAAAATTTTTTTGGCGAATAAAAGATTCAAACTTAAACGAAAAATTTCAAATGCTTAAAACCCCCTTTTCCCAATTTAAACCCTAGAAACCCAAAATTTTTTGGAAGGTTATAAGTTTTTAGTTTCCGTACTTCTGTAATTTTTTAAAGTAAAAGCGTCAATGACGTTAAGAAAAAAAAGAATTTTTGAACCCTACGCTTTTTTTTAAATATGTTGAAAAGGGTCTCAGGCCAAAAAAATTTTTTAAGGGGGAAAAACAAAAATCCATTGCTTTTAAAAAAAAGGTTTTTTCATTTTAATGTGACGTATATAACGTCAAAATTTAAAGTAAAGGCCCCAAAAAGGGTTTTTTTGCAGAAAACGGGCCAAAAATTTTCTGGACCGATTTACTCAAAATTTCACAGAAGGCATATGAAATGTTTTATTGGCATCCTGGTGTCCTTTTTTCCAAATTCAAAAAGGAAAGGGTTTTTTAGGGAAAAACCCAAATTTTCGAACCATTGAGCCCAAATTTTAAAAAAAAATTTTAAAATTTCCCCCCCAGTGATTAGAATGCAAAAATTCGGCCCCTGAATTTTATTTCCTCTATTTTTTCTTTCTTGCTGTTTGTGCGAACGTATTTGCCCAAAAATTTGAGTAAAAGGCCCAAAAATAATTTCATATAACTACTGTTAATTTCAAATGTTTTTTTCTGGTCCCAGGGGCAGAAAATTTTTTGAAATTTTTTAAAGGGAATGGAGTTTTTCATTTTTTTTATTTTTAGTCGGGGGCTCTTTTGACATCAAATTTGGGACGTTGTTACAAAAAATTTTTAAGGGTTTTTACAGAATTTTTTTCTGGACGGTTTTTTTAAAAAAATTTCACAGAAAGTTATTTTTTGCTAAAAACCCGGGGTCCTTTTTTTTTTTTAAAATTTGAAAAGGAAAGGGTTTTTTTTGGTAAAAAAAGTTTGAGCTTTCGAAAATTTTTGTACAAGTCTTCTTTATTTTTCAGAGAATGGCCAAAAGTTTTTTTTTCTGTTGAAATTAAAGGGTTTTTAAAAAACCCCTTTGGCCCCTTATTTTTTTTTTGATTTGCATGAATACTTATTAAAAGGTGTGCATTTGGGTCCTGTGGAACAATGTTTATTTCCCTTTTTTTTTTAAAAAAGTTTATTTTAATCATTGTTTATATCTTGAAAACCTCTAAGCTGGACCCCAATTTTTGTGACAAAAGAAATTTTTAAACCCTTTACAATAAATTTGTTTTTTTTTCTTTGATTATAAGAAAAGGGGGGGGTTAAGGGGAAAATTTTAAAAAAAAAAAACAAAAAAAAAAAAAAAAAATGATTTTCAGTTACTTTTTTTCCTCCCCCAAGTTTTAAACGGTTTATTTTTCAAAGTTTTGGGGTTTTTTTGGGGGAAAAAAAACATTAAAAAATAGAAAATTTAAAATCCTTTTACTTTCTTTTGTTTTAAAAGGTTACAAATGGGCGAAAGGGCCTACAAATTTGTTCAACGAATGAAATTAGTTTTTATTTTTTTCTTCCTCACGGTTTTCTATTTGCAATGTCCCAGGAGAATGAAATATCCCATGGCTTTTTTAAATTTTTTAAAATTTAAAAAAATTTTTTTTAATGTTCATATGCCTTGACGTCATATGAGTCCAAATTGGCAATTTCTATAAAAAATTGGGACCCGGGGCCAGAGCGAAAAATTAAAAAACCGTTTTTATCAAAATTTTTAAAAAGAAAGTGTAATTAAGTTTGTTGTGCATTCGTTGTCCGGGTTTTTTTTAAAATTTGAAAAACACAAAATTTTTTGGCGGGAAAGCAAGATTCAAACCCCAAAGGGCGTCAAATTGGGTAAATGCTCATAAAAAACGTCCCCCCAAAAGAGAAGAAAGGGTTTTTTTGAAATAAAAGGGTTTTTTCCGACAGTTTAAATATTTTGTGAAAAAAAACGTCTTGGACTCCCTATGAGTCAAACAAAATTTTTTAATTTTTAAAAAAATAATTTTTTAAAAATTTTAAAAAATTTTGGGGGGGACAAAGAAATTTTGAGTCAAATTTTTCCAAAAGATGATATTTTTTTTCTATGATTTTCTTCTCTATGACGTCTATGAGTCACCGTGAAATAAGCACAAAAGATTGTACGCGGTCCAGAGCCATTAATAATGAACCGATTTCCATCAAATTTTCACAGAATTTTTATAAAATTCTAGTTGTGCATCCCGGTTCGCTTTTTCAAAATTCGAAAGTCCAAGGTTCTTAACGATTCCAAATTCAACCAAGGCGAAATTTTTTCAAATTCTTATAAAATCGGCCCATTTTGAGAAGAAAGAAGATATTGGGTCAGTATATAGGTCCCTAGGAGTCTTAAAATTTTGTGAAAATAAACGTCTATAACGCACGTGACTTCATTATATGAAATGTTTCAAATATTAACAAGATATTTCTATATGTTGAAATTTCAAAGGGCAAGAAAAGTTAATGAAAAATTTGATTCAGACGCTAAAATTTTTCGATTTCAATATTTTCAGAAGCATATGACGCCCATATGACGTCACATTTGAAATTGACTACGAAAGTTTGTACACGGTCCAGACCAAAATTAATGGCTGATTTTCATCAAATTTTACAGAATGGTATTTAAGTTCTAGTTGTGCATCTCGGGTCCGTTTTCAAAATTCGAAAGACCATGGTTTTATATTGAATTCAAGATTCGAACCAAGGTCGTAAATTTTTAATTTTATAAAATCGGTCCTATTTGAGATAGAAAAGTGATATTTGGTCGTATATAGGTCTCTGGGAGTTTTAAAGTTTTTGTGAAAAAAACTAATATGACGTCAAGTACGCCCATTATATGATAATGTATTTCTAATTTTAACAAGAGTATTTCTTATGTTGAAATTGTCAAAGGGGCAATGAAAATTAATGACAAATGATTAAGCGCTGATATTTCGATTTCAATGATTTTCAGAAGCCTATGATTATATGACTCAAAATTTGAAATTGACTACGAAAGTTTGTACACGGTCCAAACCAATTATCAATGGGCTGATTTTCATCAAATTTTCACAGAATGTGTATATTAAGTTCTTATTGTGCATCTCGTTGTCCGTTTTTCAAAATTCGAAAAGACCATGGTTCTAAAGCGAATTCAAGATTCGAACCAAGGTCGTAAATGTTTAAATGCTTATAAAATCGGTCCTATTTGAGATAGAAAAGTGATATTTGGTCAGTATATAGGTCTCTGGGAGTCTTAAACATTTTGTGAAAATAAACGTCACATGACGTCACGTACGTCATTATATGATAATGTATTTCTAATATTAACAAGAGTATATTCTATATGTAAAATTTCAAAGGGCAATGAAAAGTTAATGACAAAATGATTCAGACGCTGATATTTCGATTTCAATAATTATCAGCAGCCTATGACGTCATATGACGTCACATTTGAAATTAACCACGAAAGTTTTGTACACGATCCAGAGCCATTATGAATGAGCCGATTTCATCAAATTTTCACAGAATGTGTATATTACGTTCTTATTGTGTATACCGGTGTCCGTTTTTTCAAAATTCGAAAAGTCCAAGCGTCTATGGCGGATCCAAGATTCGAAACAAGACACAATTTTAAATGCTTATAAAAACTGTCCTATTGGAGATAGAAAGTTGAAATTTTGTCAGTTGGTAGGTCTCTACGTGTCTTAAAATTATGTAAAAATAAACGTCATATGACGTCACGTAACGTCATTTTTTTTATTATTATTTTCTTTTCTTCTTCCTAGCTAAACGCTTATTTTAATATGTTGCAAATTCCTAGACGAAGAGTGTTTAATGGGTTATTAGTCCACGTGAGGAAATTTTGATTTTCAGCACCCTATGACGTCACATGACGTCACAGCTAAAAATAGTGAAAAATGGTGGTCACGCCCTACAGCCGTCATTTATGGTCGGATTTTCTTCAAGTTTTCACAGAGGTACATCTCGAAACTAAGGTGTGCATATCCTGTCAGCCAACCGAAATTCGAAAGACCGAAGTTCTGTGGCTGAAATAAGATTCGAACATAGGACCGAAAATTTCATTTAGGATTAAAGAGCTTCAGGATGAGATAGAAGGTTGAAAATTACACAGTTTGCCGTCTGCAGAATTTCTACATATATTTTGACTCGTGACTCATAAGCATACTTAATAATTTTAATTTGGGGCAATGATTTCGACATGATGCCAGTTGTTCAGAATAATGATAATTTTAGAGTTATGACAGTAAAGTATGCGCTTTTGAACAAAAGAATCTTTAGCACCCTATGACGTCATGTGACGTCAGAGCTAAAAATAGTCAGAAATGGTTTTCACGCTCTACAGCCGCCATTTATTATCAGATTTTCATCAAGGTGGAATATTTTTGTCAGCTAACCATAATTCCGAAAAAACCGAAGTATTGTGGCTGAAGTAAGATTCGAACATAGGACCAAAAAATTTCATTTTAGGATTAAAGAACTTCGGAATGAGATAGAAAGTTGAAACTTACACAGTTTGCAGTCCTGCATAATTTCTTAATATATTTTGAGTGGTGACGTCATATGACGTCATAAACATACTACTACTACTTTTTTTTTCTTCGTAACTAAGCGCTTATTTTTCGCGGAATATAATGTCAATTGTTCAGCATGAACATGAAATACATGTACTACCAGAGGTGAGTCATTACATGAAACTTCTATCTCCTGCTTTTTGCATTGACACAGGTTGCAGAAAGTCCTGTCATTCGTTTAGACGAATGACATCTAGTTATTATTAGGACTTTCTGCTATAGCCTCTGCTGGGCGAAAACCTATTGTTCTTCTTCTGTTGATTTGTTTTTTTTATTAGGTTTTCGCCTCGCTTGCGAAAACCTATTGTTCTTCTTCTGTTTTATTTTTATTAGGTTTTCGCATCGCTTGCGAAAACCTATTGTTCTTCTTCTGTTTTTTTTTTTTTTTTTTTTTTTTTTTTAATTATTATTTTTCCGTCTCTTTTTTGTGAACGGCATATCAACAAGATAGGAAATAGTCACAGTTCTGATTTTTTTACCAGTTTTGTCCTAGGATCTGAATTTGATCCTAACGTCGAGAAAATTTCATTTTGTCTTAATTTTGCCGCTAGGGGGCGTTTTGTAAAAGTGACTAAGGGCTAATAACTCTGTTATTTGAAGTCCGATTGAAATGCGGTTTTTTGCATTGCTTTACTTGTCAGTTACTTAATAAAATATGATAGTTTTCAAAAAGTTGCGTATATATAACTTTCGTGCTACAGGAGGTTGAATGTTCGAATCTCGAAAAAACTGTGAAATGGGGTAGGTCTGCGAAAAATTTATCCACGTCTTTCAGAAATGAGATAGGAGAATTTTGTTTGTTGCATATGATTCGCAAGACATATACGCACAAAATATATAGTGTGGCGATTTTGAGAAATGCATGGTTTGTCCACAGTATGCGGTCAAACTTTACCAATATTTTCGAAAAGTCAACATTTTCAAAGCATGACTTTTAATGTTATTTGCAGCTCCTGACTTTATTTTTTATTCAATCTTCATCATTTTTTCACTGTTAATGCAGTTTTATAAAATAAATATAATCATGGAAAAAAAATCAGCCATAATATGCAACGGTCAAGGTCATATACCAATTATTATTATTTTTATCGGCATAAAATACCTCAAAATCTAAAAATATTTTATAGAATGTATATGAACAAAAGTTTTAGTCTGTGAAGAGATCTTTTCATTGGTGTTTAGATTTTGAAGATCGGACTTCATTTGATCAAATGACCACAGTCCAAAGTTTGATCCTCTTATCAAACAATTGTATATCCATACGTTTCCTCTTTTTCGCTGCTCCTGACTTTATTTTTTGTTCAATCTTCATCATTATTTCACTGTTTATGCATTTCTATAAAACAAATAAATTCATAGAAAAAAATCAAGCATAATATGCAAAGGTCAAGGTCATATACCAATTATTATTATTTTTATCGGCATAAAATAGCTCCAAATCTAAAAATATTTTATAGAAAGTATATGAACAAAAGTTTTAGTTCTTTAAGAGCTCTTTCCAGTGATGTTTAGTTTTTGAAGATAGGACTTGATTTGGTCATATTACGGCAGTCCAAAGTTTGATCCTTTTTGGAATAATTGTAAATCAGTTTTTATGCTTCAAATTGTGATATATAAGAAATAGAATGTTCAACTAGTGCGACTTGCGTACTTGATTGAACTATTTGCTGCATTGCTAGGTACCTAATGGAAAAATTGTAATCAATTTTGTTTCTCATTTTGCCGCTAGGGGCGCTTAGCTTGAAAGCACTCTTCTACTTATAACTCAAAAAGTTAAAGCCTGATCCAAATGCGGTTTATTGCATTATGTTTCTTGTTGATAGCCTAATAAAATATGATAGTTTCTAGGTATGAGTGGCTGAAACTTTTTGGCTAGCAACGGAAGGTTGAAAGTTCGAACCTCGCAAAAAACTGTGCAGATGAGGGTATGTGTACGAAAAACCTATCCGTTTTTGTTAGACATCAGATAGAAGAATTCTGTTTGCTGCAAATGATTTGCAAGACATATACGCACAAAATATATGGGGTAGCGAATTTAATAAATGCATGGTTTGTCCTCTAGAAACGGTCAAACTTCACTAAATTTTAGGAAAAATTAAAATTTCGAAAACATGATTTTTGTCGCTCCTGACTTTATTTTTAGTTCATTCTTCATGATATTTTCACAAGTTATGTATTGTTATGTTTTAAAGGGCCTCACAATTAAAAAGTTAAAATGAAATTTCAAAGGTCAAGGTCATATTACGATAATTGTGTTTTTATTCGGCTCCGAATAGCTCCAAAACAAAAAATATTTTATTGAAAGTATATAAACAAAAGTTTTAGTTCTTGAATAGCCCTTTCCAGTGATGTTTAGGTTTTGAAGATCGGACTTGATTTGGTCATATTACGGCAGTCCAAAGTTTGATCCTTTTTTGGAATAATTGTAAATCAGTTTTTATGCTTCAAATTGTGATATATAAGGAATAGAATGTTCGACTAGTGCGACTTTAATTTCGCATTTCTAGGTACCTAATAGTAAAATTTTACTCAATTTTGTTTCTCATTTTGCTGCTAGGGGGCGCTTGGCTTGAAATCACCCTTTATTACTAAAATGATTAAAGTCTGATTTTTATGCAATTTTTTGCATTCTGTTCCTTGGTGACATCAATTTGAAACAACACTAAAATATTTATGCGATATTTCATGAAAATGATAGTAATTCAATGCAACATTAGTTCGTTATAATGTTAAGTGGCATATCGCATTGTCGCGTGTCATTTTATACTGTTGTGTGTCGTTTGCAATTGTTGTTTATCGAGTACAATTGTCGTATGTCATCCTCATAAAGCAACACACACATATAATGTTGCAGTACCCGAAGTCTGTAAAAAAAGTTTTCAAGTTTGCGACTACATTACAGACAGGTAATACTTAGAAGTATTCTTCTTGGTAAAAAGTCTGCTTAAACATTGCGACAAAAATGTTTGAAAGATCACTGTATTCAACAGTATTCAAAAAGCCATTGAACGAAGAAATATGTTTTTCGAAACATGTGACTCGTGAACTGAATGGAATTGCTTTTGCGAAAACCGATGATATCGCATTAGCGATTCTAGTTATTATTATTTTTCTAACCCTTTTTTGTGAACGGCATATCACCATGATAGAAAAAAGCAACAATTATGAAATTTTTACCAGTTCCTTATATTTATCTGAACTTGATCCTAACGTTGAGAAAATTTTTTTTTTTTTTCCCTAGGGGGCGCTTTGAAAAAAACAAAAATGTAATAGCTCTGTTATTTGAGGTCCGATTCAGATGTGTTTTTTTGCATTGTGTTCCTTGTCCAAAGCCTAATCAAATATGTTAGGTTTCAAAAATCTGCGTATATAAAACTTTTTGACTACAATAGGTTGAAAGTTCGAACCTCCCAAAAAACAGTGAAAATGAGGGTAGGTCTACAAAAAAAGTGCCCATTTTTATTGGAATGAAGATGAAAGAATTTTGTTTGTTGCATATGATTTGCAAGACATATACGCACAAAATATATGGGGTGGCGAATTCGGGAAATGCATGGTTTGTCCACAGTACGCGGTCAAACTTAACCAATATTTTCGAAAAATCAACATTTTCAAAGCATGACTGTTAAGATTTTTTGCAGCTCCTGACTTTATTTTTAGTTCAATTTCTATGAAATTTTCACATTTAATGTAAAACTATGTTTTTAAGTGTCAAATAATATAAAAAGTAAAAATGTATTGTAAAGGTCAAGGTCATATTAGGATAATTGTATATCAATTCGGCTTGAAATAGCTCAAAATCAAAAAACAATTCATAAACAATATATGAACAAAATATTTAGTTTTAGAAAAGTTCTTCCTAATGATGTTTAGATTTTGAAGATCGGACTTGATTTGTTCATTTTACGGCAGTCCAAAATTTGATCCTTTTTTGGAATAATTGTAAATCAGTTTTTAGGCTTCAAAATGTGATGTATAAGAAATAGAATGTTCGACTAGTGCGATTTGTATACTTAATTGAACTATTTGCCGCTTTTGCTAGGTACCTAATGGTAAAATTTTAATCAATTTTGTTTTTCCTTTTGCCGCTAGGGGATGCATAGCATGAACGCACTTTTCTACTTATAATTCAAAATGTTGAAGTCTGATCCATATGCAGTTTGTTGCATTGTGTTCCTTGTTGATAGCCTAATAAAGTATGATAGTTTCTAGGTATGAGTGGATGAGTGGCTAAAACATTTTGAGCTACTAACGGAAGGTTGAAAGTTCGAACCTCGCAAAAAACTGTGCAGATAGGGTAGGTCTACGAAAAACCTATCCATTTTTGTTAGAGATCAGATAGAAGAATTCTGTTTGCTGCAAATGATTTGCAAGACATAAACGCACAAAATATATGGGGTGGCGAATTTAAGAAATGCATGGTTTGTCCTCTAGAAATGGTCAAACTTCACTAAATTTTAGGAAAAATTAAAATTTCTAAAACATGTTTTTGTCGCTCCTGACTTTATTTTTGTTCATTCCCCATGATATTTTCACAAGTTATGTATTTTTATGTCTGAAAGGACCTCACAATTAAAAAGGTAAAAAGAAATTGCAAAGTTCAAGGGCATATTACGATTATTGTGTTTTTATTTGGCTCCAAATAGCTCCAAAATAAAAATATTTCATTGAAAGTACATTAACAAAAGTTTTATTTCTTAAAGAGCCCTTTCCAGTGATGTTAAGTTTTTGAAGATCGGACTTGATTTGGTCATTTTACGGCAGTCCAAGTTTTGATCCTCTTTAGAACAATTGTAAATCAGTTTTTATGCTTCAAATTGTGATATATAAGGAATAGAATGTTTGACTAGTGCGACTTGTATACTTGATTGAACCATTTGCTGCATTGCTAGGTACCTAATAGTAAAATTTTAATCAGTTTTGTTCTCATTTTGCCGCTTGGGGGTGATTAGCTTGAAATCACTATTAATAATTAAAAAAAAAATGAAGTCTGATTTTTATGCGATTTTTTTTGCATTCTGTTCTTCGGTGACATCAATTTGAAATGACAAAAAAAAAGATAATGCGATATTTCATGAAAATGATAGTAATTCAATGCAACAGTTGTTTGTAATAGTGTTGAGTGGCATATTGCATTGTCGTGTGTCATTTATACTGTTGTTTGTCGTTTGCAATTGTTGTTTGTCGAATACAATTGTCATTTGTCTCCATCATAAAGCAAAACACACATATAACATTGCAGTACCCGAGTCCGTAAAAAAAGTTTTCAAGTTTACGACTACATAACAGACAGGTAATACTCAAAAGTATTCTTCTTGGTAAAAAGTCTAATTATACATTGCGACAAAAGTGTTTGAAAGATCACTGTTTACAGTATTCAACAAGCCATTGAATGAAGAAATATGTTTTTCGAATCATGCGACTCCTGAACTGAATGGAATTGCTTTTGCGAAAACCGATGATATCGCGATTGCGATTCTAGTTTTTTATTATTTTTCTAACCTTTTTTTGTGTACGCATACCCATGATAGAAAAAGTCACATGTATGAAAATTTTGTCATGATTCACTATTATTGAACATGATCCTAACGTTGAGAAAATTTTCATTTATGTCTACTTTTAGCCCCAGGGGGCGTTTGCATGAATCATTATTATGCTAATAACTCATATTTGGATCCGATTCAGATGCGGTTTTTTGCATATGTTCCTTGTTGAAGCCAAATCAAATATGATAGGTTTCAGGTACTATGTCTGAAATATTGATTCAGAAGGTTGAATGTTCGAACCTCTAAAAAACTGTGCAAAATGAGGGTAGGTCTACGAAAAACCTATCCATTTTTGTTAGAGATCAGATAGAAGAATTCTGTTTGCTGCAATATGATTTGCAAGACATATACGCACAAAATATATGGGGTGGCGAATTAAGAAATGTTGGTTTGTCCTCTGAAACGGTCAAACTTCACTAAATTTTAGGAAAATTAAAATTTCAAAAACAGTTTTTAGTCGCTCCTGACTTTATTTTTGTTCATTCTTCATGATATTTTCACAAAGTATGTATTGTTATGTTGAAAGGGCTCACAATTAAAAAATTAAAAAAAATTGAAAAGGTCAAGGTCATATTACGATTATTGTGTTTTTATTCGGCCACCAATAGCTCCAAAACTAAAAATATTTCATTGAGAGTATATGAACAAAAGTTTTAGTTCTTAAAGAGCTCTTTCCAGTGATGTTTAGTTTTTGAAGATCGGACTTGATTTGGTCATTATACGACAGTCAAAAGTTTGATCCTTTTTTGGAATAATTGTAAATCAGGTTTTATGCTTCAAATTCTGATACATAAGAATAAAAAGTTTGACTTGTGCGACTAGTATATTTGATTGAACTATTTGCTGCTTTGCTAGGTACCTAACAGTAAAATTTTAATCAATTTTCTTTCTCATTTTGCCGCTAGGGGGCGCTTTTCTTGAAATCATTCTTTTGCTTATAACTCAAAAAGTTGAAGTTCGATTCGAATGCGGTTTTTTGCATTCTGTTCCCTGTTGATAGCCTAATAACATATGATAGGATTCGAGGGTCCGTGTGGCTGAAAGCTTTTGAGCTTGGAATGTTGAATGTTGGAACCTTGCAAAAAAAAAACCCTGTGCAAATGAGGGTAGGTCTACGAAAAACCTATCCGTTTTTGTTAGAGATCAGATAGAAGAATTCCGTCTCCGGCATACCATTTGAAAGACGTATACACACAAAATATATGGGGTGGCGAATTAAGGAAATGCGTGGTTTGTCCTTAAGAAACGGTCAAACTTCACTAATTTTAGGAAAAATTAAAATTTCAAAAACATGTTTTTGTCGCTCTTGACTTTATTTTCTGTTCATTCTTCATGAAATTTTCACCACGATATGTACTGTTATGTTTGAAAGGGCCTCACAATTCAAAAAATAAAAAGTATTGAAAAGGTCAAGGTCATATTACGATTATTGTGTTTTTATTCGGCCACAAAGTGCTCCAAAACTAAAAATATTTCATTGAGAGTATATGAACAAAAGTTTTAGTTCTTCAAGAGCTCTTTCCAGTGATGTTTAGTTTTTGAAGATCGGACTTGATTTGTTCATTTTACGGCAGTCCAAAGTTTGATCCTTTTATGGAATAATTGTTAATCAGTTTTTATGCTTCAAGTTGTGATATATAAGAAAAAGAATGTTTGACTAGTGCGACTTATATACTTGTTTGAACTATTTGCTGTTTTTTGCAATTTTGTTTCTAATTTTGCCACTAGAGGGCGTTTTGCTTAAAATCACTCTTTTGCTTATAACTCAAATGTTAAAGTCTGATTGAAATGCGGTTTTCAGCATTTTGTTCCTTGTTGACAGCACCACAGAATGTGATGGATTTCAAGGGACAGGGTATGGGAAATATTTGCGCTTGAAGAATTTGAATGTTCTAACATTACAAAAATAAAACTGCAAATGAGAGTAGGTCTTCAAAAAACCTTTTCGTTCTGTTTCATAATGAAAATTGTGGCTGAGTTGAAATAAGAGTTCAAGTTGATTAGGTTAAAAGCAAAAACCGAGATACCGCTTGCGGTTCTAGTTTGTAATTGTTGTTTATCGATTACAAATGTTGTTTGTCGCAATCATAAAGCACTCACACATCTAACATTGCAGTAACTGAATTTGGCTAAAAAAGTTTTCAAGTTCGCGACTACATAACTTACAATTAATACTCAAAAATATCCTACTGGGTAAAAAGTCTGTTTAAACATTGCGACAACAATTTTTTGAAAGATCACTGTTAACACTATTCGACAAGTCAGTGTACGAAGAAATATGGTTTTCGAATTATGCGACTCGTGAACTGAATGAAATTGCTTTTGCGAAAACCGATGATATCGCGATAGCGATTCTAGTTCTTCTTCTTCTTCTGCTTCTTCTTATTATTCTTTTATTCTTCCTAAATAAACGCTTATTTTCTATGTTGTAATACTCATAGGACGATGAAATTTTTTATGACTTTTTAGTCACGTGAGGAAAGTTTGATTTCTATGATTTTCATATACCTATGACGTCATATGACGTCACATTTGAAATATGCTACAAAAGTTTGTACGCAGTCTACAGCCATTGTTTGTGAACCGATTTTCATCAAAATTTCACAGAATGTGTATGTTAGGCTCTAGCTGTGCATCCTGGTGTCCGTTTTTCCAAATTCGAAAAGGCAAAAGTTTCATGTCGAATCCAAGATTCGAACTATTGACGTCAAATTTCAAATGCGTATAAAATCGCTTCCAGAAGAGCAAGAAAGCTGATATTTGGACTGAATATTAATCTCTAGGTCTTCTTTATATTCTGAAAAGATGAACACCAAATGACGTCACATGACGTCATTATGCTATTAAAACTTTCGTATTAAAACTTAACGGTTTTTAAGCCCTGTAGGCTTCATTTTTTGTATGATTTGCTTGAAATTTTGTCTGAAGATGCAGTCTTAGATTCTATGGAGCTATGTCACTTTCGTTTCCGAGAAATCCCAAAGGTCAAGGTCATATATCAATTATCGGCTTTTTCTTCGGCCTTAAATATCTAAAAAACGGTAAATATTCTATCGAGACACTATGCGTAAAATTTGTAGTGCTTAGAAAGACCTTTCAGATGATATTAGTTTTGATGATCGGGGTTGAATTGGGTTGAGTTATGGCGGAAAAATGAAAATTTTGTAACCCAAATTTGGTGTGTTTAACAGTTTATACCTCGAAAACCTTTGATTTTTCAAAATATGATGATTAATATCATTTGTAGAGCAATGTTTGGCCGTTCTTTTGATGCCTAAACTTTAATGATTGGCCAAAGATTGATGGAGGAATGGGAAAAAAATGAAATTCGTGTATGTAGCTTTTGTGATTTTTCATTTTTCAGGTGGTTTAAGAGCTTGTATCTCAAAAAGTATTAGTAATATTCCTAAACATAAAGTATGTGAAATGTAGAGAATTTTCAGACGATTATTTTGGTACCTTAAGTTTTGAAATTGAACAAAGTATAAGGAAGTTACATCAAAAATAAGAATTTAAACATGTAGAATTTCAGCGATTCTGCCGTGTTGTCAAAGTTCTACGGCTTATATCTCAAAGCTCATTAGAAATAAGTCCACACCTTAAGCAAGTGAGATGTAGAGAATTTTAAGACGATTATTTTTGTACCTAGAGTTTTAAAATTGATTAAAGTATAAGGAAGTTACATCAAAAATACGAATATAAACCAAAGTGTAAGAATTTTCGAAAAATATCCTACTTTCGCTTTCACGTTAATTGAAGCATTTTCGGAAAATATGTAAGTTTACAGCTATGTATTAGTCATATAAATTGCAAAAAACTTTTTACTTATATCATATTGAAATTACTAGCAAAACAAGCGTACCCTTTCCGGTGGCCGAGTGGTTAGAGCGTCCGCCTCGGGAGCGGAAGGTCGTGGGTTCGATCCCCGACCCGACAAACCAAAGTCGTAAAAATGGTACTGTTATAGCTCCCTTGCTTGGCGCTCAGCATATAAGGGTATTTGCAGGACTGGTTAGCGCGGTATCAGGATGATGTGACTGGGTGTGGTATCATGCCACATGTCTACGGCGTGATACTGCAGTGTGGTAGTCCTATACCCGCATGAAGTAGACATCGTGACTGGCTGAATTACTGTCGGTGGGACGTTAAACCCAACAAACAAACTGATATCATATATAGTAGTGTTTACTACACCGATCCCTACACACGAGGTGTGCACACAGGCGCATGTTGACGTCTTTTGTAAACATTTATTAAAGTTGCTTAAATAATCATGTTTATAGATAAACATTTACATAAGAATTAGGAGTTTCGGAAATATTTTTTGCAAAGGTACTCCTAAGTTTTTTCCTTAATGTCAATCAGTTGATATTTTCTGATTTTTCAACTAATTCAAACAAGATAAATAAATTAAAAAAACAGCCATCACATAAATTGATTGAAATCTGAAAAAGAAATGAGCCGACGGTCAAAAAATGCGCGAAATTTATGTGTTACATCCATATTTGGAAAGGACGTGCACGTGTGTGAATACTTTAACAACACGCTGACGTAGCACTTATATGGCGCCATCTTCTAATATAACAGCATAACGTAGTAATAGGGCTTGGGCAAACTCTAAGTTAGTCAGTGTTAATTAAGTATAGGTTAGTGTTTTTTTAGTAAGCATTAAGTCCATTAAATCGGTGTGGCGCGGCAAAGCCGCGCGATCGATTTAATGGACTTAATGCTTACTAAATAACACTAACCTACTTAGTGTTTGAAATTATGTTTTGAAATTTAACGCAGTCGCACATTCCAAATATAGTATTGATTTTTTAGACTCCGCCCTATCAACCTGTTCCCGGCGTGATTTTACATCACGTGACATGTAACATGTTATGTCAGAGGTCAATGCGTCGCTCTAGCTGTGTATATCTGTGTAGATCTACGCTCCAAATGAGCATTGAACCGGAAGTCGACTTTGATCTCTTCGGCAAAAAAGTGGTGATTGAAATTTGAATAAAAGATACTGTTTAGAAATGTTCATATATCTGCACCTATATATGTTGTGTTTTGGACATTATTATTTTTTTTTTATTTAAGTAACCCTTGTTTGTAAGTGTGTTTTTTTTTCTTCTCTTCTCATTATTTATATACATTTTTCAATTTGAATTTATTTAATCGGATATTTACTTAATCGCTTTGTTTAGTAATTGTTATATATTGCCCATTCGTGTTAACATGTGTAGACATTGAAATTACACAAGTGTCTTTAAAGCGATGACCGATACTAATGTTGTTAGAACTTGTGGTCAAACCCTCTTACTTATTTTTTTAAAATCTTCAATGTTGTATCATCATTACTTAGGCAATAATACATGTTTAAACTAAACTAAGTGGAAGGGTAGAGTTCTTTTGTTATTTTAGATTAATCAGAATGCTGGTGAGTAAATGTTTGTTCTCTATGGTTGCTGTGTATTATTTCTTGTCGATGTTCATGCGTTCACATCAAAAATCCCTGTAACACGTTACACATCCGTAGACTAAGACCACAATTTAAATTTACTATATGTTCTATATAAGCATATATACAAATGACAATTTCTGTAAGGGACATTGGCATCCAAACTCGGTGGTTATATCCGCGTATCTCTGTGTACTCGGGGTCTTCCTCCACCTGTAATTAGCTGGACGTCTCTATATGATTGAAATACTATCACAGCGACGGTAAACCCCAATACAACAACAACAACAACAACAATTAAAATTGGTCAAGTTATAAGAAAGCGATATCAAAATAAAGATTTATTTTTGACATATGGCTTACTTCACAAAGTTCATGCAGGAGAATTCCATACGAAAAAAAAAGAGTAAAAGGTAGGAAATATAATATATATTCTTTCTAACGGTATTAATCTTTACATTTCAAAATGTTGCAGAAAGTCCTATCATTCGTATCAACGAATGAAATCTAGTTATTCTTTTTTTCTTCCTCTTGTATTTGTGTTAATTTCGATGTGTTGCCAATGGCCCAGAACAATGAAAACTTTATGGTATATATTTCAAACCATGAGCTTTCGAATACAATGAATTTCATATTCATATGACGTCATATAACGTCAGATTTGACGTCAGGTGAAAAAGTTTGAACAGTCTACAGCCATTATTTCTGGGCCGATTTTCATCAAAATTTCACAGAATGTGTATGTTAGGCTCTAGTTGTGCCTTTAACCTTAAATTTAAAGAAATTTTGTATAATTTAAGGTTTCATTTATATTCTCAGAAGATGAATGTCGTATGACGTCATGAGGTGAAAAGTAATTTCTAAATTTTACGTGTTAATTTTTATATGTTGAAAACGTCCGAGCACCTTAAAAACTTAATAGCTTATGCTTCAGATAAAACATTTTTCATTTCAATCATTTCCATTTGTCTATGACGTGTTTTGACGTCAAACTTGACGTCGTCTTAAAATATTTGTACGCTGTCTACACGCCATTTTTTTCTGGGCCGATTTTCACCAATATTTCACAGAATGTGTATGTTAGGCTCTAGTTGTGCCTTCCGGTGTCCGTTTTTCAAAATTTAAAAAGGCAATGATTTTATGGCGAGTCAAAGATTCGAAGCATTGACGCCAAATTTCAAATGCGTATAAAATCGCTTCCAGATGAGCTAGAAAGATGATATTTGGGCAGGATATAAGTCATTAGGTTTCCTCTATATTCGCAGAAGATGAATGTCGTATGACGTCATATGACGTCATGAGGTGAAAAGAAATTTCTAATTATTACGTGTTAAATTCTACATGTTGAAAATGTCCGAGCACCTTGAAAATCCAATAGCTTAAGCTTCAGATAAAACATTTTGCATTTCAATGATTTTCATTTTCCTATGACGTGTCTTGACGTCAAACTTGACGTCGTCTTAAAATGTTTGTACGCGGCCTACAAGCATTTTTTCTGGACCGATTTTCATCAAAATTTCCCAGAATGTGTATGTTAGGCTCTCGTTGTGCATCCCCGTGTCCGTTTTTCAAAATTCGAAAAGGCAATGATTTTATGGCGAATCCAAGATTCGAACTTTTGACGTCAAATTTCAAATGCGTATAAAATCGCTTCCAGATGAGTTAGAAAGCTGATATTTGGTTAGTATATAAGTATCCATGTCTGCTTTATATTCTATGAAGATGAACGTTATTTGACGTCAGATGACGTCATAAGGACAAAAAGAATTTCTGATATATATGCGTTAATTCAAATATGTTGTTAACTTCACAGGACCATGGAAATTTAATAGGTTATACATCAATCCATGAGCTTTAGAATGCAATGTATTCCATAATAATGTAACGTTATATCACGTAAGATTTGATATCAGGGCAAAAAGGTTTTACGCGGTGTACAGCCATTATATTTGGACCGATTTTCATCAACATTTCACAGAATGTATGTGTAACGCTCTTGTTGTATATTCCTTGTCCGGTTTTCCAAATTCGAAAAGGCAATGGTTCTATGGCGAATCCAAGTTTTGAACCATTGACGTCAAATTTCAAATACGTATAAAATCGCTTTCAGATGGTTTAGAAAGTGGATATTTGGACTGAATATTAGTCTTTAAGACTTATTTCTATTATGTGAGGATTAACGTCATTTGACGTCATAAGGTCAAAAAGAATGTTTGATATCTAAGCGTTAATTTCTATATGTTGCAAAGTTCCAATGGGGCATGAAAAATTAACTTGATATATTTAAAAAACTTAATATATCATTTCATTGATTTCTTATGCCTATGACGTCACATGACACCAAACTTGACATTGTCTACATAAGTTTGTACGCGGTCTACAGCCATTATTTCAGGACGGATTTTCATCAAAATTTCACAGAATGTGTATGTTACGCTTTAGATGTGCCAACCCGTCTCCGTTTCACCAAATATGAAAAAGCAAGGATTTTGTTGGGCATCCTTACTTTCGTTTTCAAAATATGAAAAGACTGAGGTTCTGTGGTGAAACAAAGTTTTGAAAAAATGACCTCGGAATTAAGTTTAGTATTTCAGAGACCCTATTCGAGGTAAAAGCTGAATTTCACACATGTTGTAATTCAAAACGTTTTCTTTAAATTTCCATAGGCCAGACGTCATTTGACGTAATGGGATTATAATATGTTTTCATTTCTGGTGCAATAAATTCAATGTGATCCCAATGGTCCAAATTACAAAAATATAATAGCATATGTTAAATATGCTGAATTTTCATATGCAATAATATTCTTATTCATATGACATCAGAATAGACGTCAGATCAAAAAGTTTGTAAGCGCTCTGCAGACATTATGAATTGATGAATTCGTCTAGAAACCTAATATTTTCTTCGTATTCCATATCAATAATTTTCAGTTTGATTGAGATTTTAACGGTTTGCAGAAAGTCCTATCGTTTGCTGTGCAATTGAAATCTAGTTCTTCTTATTATTCTTTTTTTCCTCATATTGAGGTTGTAATTAAACAAAGTTACAATTGAGATAGAGTCTTCAAATTGTTTCAGTGATCAGCTAAATAGAGTCCCTTTAGATCTGCATTGTTTCAACTATTAGTGACGTCATATGACGTCATAGCTGAAAACTACTACAAAAGTTTGTTCGCGGTCTACAGCCATTGGTTATGAACCGATTTTCATCAAAATTTCACAGAATGTGTATATTAATATCTTATGGTGTATTCCGGTGTCCTTTTTTCAAAATTCGAAAAGGCAAATGTTTTATGGCGAATCCAAGATTCGAACTAATGACGTCAAATTTCAAATGCGTATAAAATCGCTTCCAGAAAAGCTAGAAAGCTGAGATTTGGACTGAATATTAGTCCCTATGACTTCTTTACATTCTAAAAAGATGAACGCCGTATGACGTCACATGACGTCATAATGCTATTAAAACTTTCTTATTAAAACTTAACGGTTTTTAATCCCCGTAGGCTTTATTTTTTGTATGATTTCCTTGAAATTTGTCTGAAGATGCAGTATTAGATTCTATGGAGCCATGTCACTTCCGTTTTCAGAAAATCCCAAAGGTCAAGGTCATATATCAATTATCGGCTTTTTCATCGGCCTTGAATATCTCAAAAACGGTAAATATTCTATCGAGACACTATGCGTATAATTTGTAGTGCTTAGAAATACCATTCAGATGATATTTAGTTTTTGATAATCGGGGTTGAATTGGTTGAGTTATGGAGGAAAAATGAAAATTTGGTAACCCCCAGTGTGTTTAATAGTTTATACCTCGAAAGCCTTTGATTTTTGAAAATATAA
>CM037785.1:49632700-49666406 GCA_021229015.1 Solen grandis | reverse complement strand
AAAAGTGAAAAAAAAATTTTTATATAGCCTAAGTTTCAAAAAGGTTATTTTCTTAAAAAGTATTCCCTCGCAATGGCTTTATTTTTATAAGATTTAATTTGAAATTATATTTAACATAAAATTAAAAAAAAAAACCCAATTAAAATTTAAATTTTTTTAAAAATCAATCTTTGTTATAAAAGTTTACGTTTTGGTATTTTGGGGGTTCGTATTTTTTCTGTTAGCAGGGTAAAAAAACCTTTTTATTAAAAAAATTAGCATGTTGAAAACAAAACCAATCAAAAGTCCAAAAAACCCATATTTTCGCGGAGATTTTTTTTAAGAACTAAAACGCAAAGAGAAAATTTGCTTATATCAAAACAGGCTGCGTCGATTTTATGACGTGCGTTATACATTTGTGCAGGGAAAAATAAGGTTATTTTTTTAATTTTTCTTTTTTTCTTTAATTTTGGAGTTGTCCAGAATAAAGATACGACGATGAAAAAAAAATGTTCTTTAATTTTTTTCTAGGGTTTTTTATACAAATGCTCTAAGCTCCGGTCCTTGTTTTTATCATACTGACTAAATTAAAAAACTTTTTAGTTTCTTTATTACAATTAAAATTCCCCTTTTCCTTAGGGTGCCTTTAACATTTTATTATTTACAAAAAAGTAATTATCTAGGTTAAAAAATTTTCGGTGTAAAAAAAACCCCTGCTGCAATTTTGTATTTTTTACAAACACAAACTAATATCTTCCTAGGAAAAAAGTTTCCCCCTAAGGGCCCCCTCGAAAGCCCCCCCACTCGACTTCACGTGATCAAAATAGCGGACTGCTTTTTCGGCTATAGGGGGGTCTGGTTTATTCGGGGCCATAAATCGCATTTTTTAAAAGGTGAGTTTATTGGATTTTTGTTTTCACAGTTCATTAGAAGAAGGTGTGAAGTATTTTTTTTTTTCCGTTAAAAACCCTATTTGATGCATTTTACCGTTATTACCCCCAAAGTCGCTACCTTAAAGATTTTTACAAACTTTGATAGAAATAATTACCATTCCGTTTTAGAGGGGGTCCATTTGAAAAAAATAAATGTTAATTATGTATATGTACGAGGGAATAGTGTGTGTGTTTGTGTTAAACGTTCAAAATGAGATTGTACAATTCGTTGCTATTAATGTATCAATTATTACGTTTTTTTTTTCTCGATCTTAATCTTGGATTTCTGCCTGAGATTTGAAAAATTTCCAATGTATGTAAACCCGAAAGTCATTTCTAATATTGTATAGAAATTGATATTTTATTTCAGAAGGTCTCCTGTAAAAAAGTTATTTTGTAAATAAAGATTTTATTATTATCTTATTATTATTAGTTACAATATATAAATTTATTTTTTTTTTTCTTTTTTATAAAAAAATAATAATTATAAGATACAATGGGCCCTTTACATGATTTGAGCCAGCTTTTTTTTCCCCCCCACACCCCCCCCCCCCCCCCCCCCCCCCCCCCCCCCCCCCCCCCCCCCCCCCCCCCCCCCCCCCCCCCCCCCCCCCCCCCCCCCCCCCCCCCCCCCCCCCCCCCCCCCCCCCCCCCCCCCCCCCCCCCCCCCCCCCCCCCCCCCCCCCCCCCCCCCCCCCCCCCCCCCCCCCCCCCCAACCCCACCCCCCCCCCCCCCCCCCCCCCCCCCCCCCCCCCCCCCCCTCCCCCCCCCCCCCCCCCCCCCCCCCCCCCCCCCCCCCCCCCCCCCACCCCCCCCCCCCCCCCCCAACCCCCCCCCCCACCCCCCTTACTATATATTCGTGTTTTTTTTTTTTTTTCTTCAGGTTGTTGTTAACTTTTTGATTCGATTCCCGGGATTCATTTTTTGCGCCACTAAAATAATGACAAACAAAAGAAAAAACAATCTGAATAATATATCAATAAAAATCATGAAAAACAAGAAATATATTTTTAAACAAGAGGGGCATGATGGCCCCGTCTCGCTCACCTGAGAACAAGGTATTAGTGGGGTGAAAAGGAACAGCAAACATCTTATGATATTGTGGAAAATGGGCTCTGCCCTCAGACAGCTATAAATCAAGTGAGTACTTTAGGACAAGAAGAATTTTCAAATTTGTGCTATATACATATAAGGAAAATTGGCTTAGCCTCCTAGCGGCCATATTTTTCAACAGATCAAAATAATTTGAACAATCTTGGTAGAGAGTGACCTAAGGAACATCTGTACCAATTAACTTTGAAATCCAGACAGTACTTTTAGAGGAGCGGATTATTGAAGTTTTTACTATATACATTTAAGAAAAACGGGCTCCGCCCAATGGCGGCCATGTTTTTCAACGGGTAAAATAATTTGTACAATCTTGGTAGAGAGTGACCTAAGGAACATCAGTGCCAAATAACTTTGAAATCTTGTCAGTAGTTTTGGAGAAAACCCGCGTCGGTGAATTTATGGAACGTCGGTTTTTTCCATAAACTTTAAGCGACACTAATGCCTATACACTATTAACCCATATATATTCTGAAAGAACATAGTTTCCAGTTTCCAAAAATAGTATCTTCAAGAAAATCAATCCATAAATAAAAAAGATACAGCGATTTAAAAATCAACATCTCCGATCGGAATTCGCTCCGACAACGAAAAGATCGATCGGTACCTGTTTGTTGTCGGAAATTTCCGGTCCGATCGGAGAGAAACGATCGTTTTTTCTCGATGCCTTCTTTATTTTCAGACACATTGGGTGGTTGTTTATTGTTATCACCTGAACTTAGAATGCAAAATAATTATTGATTTTGATGACGATGATGACGTTATTTGCGTGGATTAATTATAGTGTTTTGGAGACTGAAGATTTTCAAAATTTTCATTTTTTTTCTTTCCGTTGCCATGGCAACCAGAGTTCTGCATGGAATCAAATTCTTTGAACAACTATGAAAGGGCTTCACCCTAGGAACATTCCTGTGAAGTTTCTTTAAAACTGGCCCAGTGGTTTAGGAGGAGATGTCGTTTTAAGTTAAATGTTGACGACGGACACCGGACAACGGACATTCATCGGTCACAATAGCTCACCTTGAGCACATTGTGCTCAGGTGAGCTTAAAATATACGACGTTGAATGTTAGAACGGTCATAGAATCTAAAAAAAGTAAAGCAAAACTTCAAACCGTTCTGGCAATAAAGAACTTTAACAAGGAACAAACATCATGTAACGATATTTAAACATCAAACAACGTTGTCAAAATATGATAAAAATATTTCTCAGACAAACGCACACTACATAATGACAAGTTGAAATATTCAACAGAAAAAAAGCAAATAGTATTGTGTTTGTGTCATAGCATGCCAAACACATATCGTAAAATGTGTTTGACAATGATAAGGCAAGAAAGGCGTTCGATGTGACGGTAAACTGAAAATACTTATACGTTCGGCGCGGAACAAGTCCCAGTGTGTATAAAAAGAAGTGAATGTATTTATATAACTTTATATTTATCAAAGAAACTGCACTTTAGCCAGAATACTTTATTAATATATCGTGAATACGAAGTTCAGCCAGCAGGTCAAAGATCCAGAGATATGGGAGATAAATATGCATGGCCTTATTTAATTATTAACAACATACTTAGATGAGTATTCTCCCTCTAACTGAACATCATACATAGGTATCAAAGTAGATAGTTCTAAATATATCAATATTTCATTAAATACACACACACAAAACAAAAACAAAAAACTGGCCATAATTATATTTGATAAACATTTTTTTTAATTTACGGAATTGTTGACTCCAAACTTTTCAATGGATAAATGATTTTTTTTATCTCTCTCTCTCTCTCTGGCTTGTTTTGCATTGTGTGAACCTTACCTTATGGGGACTTTTGAAATAACAATGATTGGTAAGAGTAACATCATTTTACAAGTCAGTGAAGTGTCAGTTTAGCACTCACTTCATTATATGTAAATAGAACTCGATGAATTCAGGTGAACGTGGGGTCATTATATCTCTATGTCCTTGCACATTCATAGAACATTTTTTCTCATTTGTCCAAATAACGGGTCCCGCCCTTGCATCTTTCTTTCCTTTTGCAATGTCCTGACAAATATGCTACGATAGAAATCTCTTGTCCCCACAAGTGTTGGTTCCTGCAATGCTCTCACAGTGCAGTTTTCTCCACAGTTACTGGTCAAAATTACTGAGAGAATACAACTTCATGTTACATCTTGTTATTGTGACTCCTTTGAATTAAACAGTATTTTATATCATCTCATCAATATTTAGTCATCTAATGTACGAGGACCTTAAGGTTTCTGTATACGCATAGCACTGATTATGTCAGTGTTTTAATTAAAGTTCTCCGGTCGCTCGAGTCGTGACCACTTCTGTTAAGTTTTATTGAAATCCATCCATAGATGTCCGAGTTAAAGAGCCGACATGAATGACGGATGGACGGAATGATGGACGGATGGATGGAAAATCTATAGTCCCCAACAGATTTCACCGGTGGGGACTAAAAATCCTCCACTTTAGGTTTACAGAAAATATTTCCAAAAGGCAATAGGTAAACCAAAAAGCTTTATTTTAGTAGCATTCAGATTGATTGACAGGGGTAATATTTAATCCCATTAGCCATTTAATGAACTTAAAAACATTTTTTACTGATTGTTCATCAGAGTTAGCACCAAACGAGTCACCAAAAAGTGGAAAATTAAGTCTTATACTAGCACAAAGGCATATCAGATGAAGGTGTAAAGGTTGAATACAGATTTATAACAAACAGAAAAAGTACATGACCAATTAAACAAAGAGGGCTGTTAAGCTACTTTATGCAAATAATGGAACAAATAGAACTTTTGGGGCAAAAATAGTAAGGAAAAATATGACTGTCAACTTTAAAAATAGGAATTTATTTTGGGCTTACCATATTAACCAAGCATTCAAAATAATGTTTCCTACTCACAAAAGCAAACAGGACCTGTATGAAACTTATCAACACCCAAAGACAGCTGTTTATTATCAACCATAGCAGGCTGCTGAACATAGCTTCAAGCAGTAAAAACAAGATGGATGCAGTCCTTGGACAAACTTGCTTTCTTTTGAGAAACTGAATCTAGAATAATACTTGAAAAAAAAAACAACTTCATTTTATACAAGAGGGCCATTAAAAGTTGCCCTAGAATGCTCACCAGAGTATAAAAAGCCTAACTAAATAAAACAATTCATGTTGCATAAAGATTCATATTTCAGATACAAAGAATTCTAAAGTTTGTATACAGATATATAAGAAAACTAACCAACCATCTGACATTATTAACTTTATTAAGTCTAATTTGACAACAATATAATGATGGCAAACAGTATCTATATACAACAGTTTGTTTGCTCATTAACCATGATTATAAATAGAAATGTCAAATTTCTACAAAAAACAAACAAACAACAACAACAAAAAAACAACAGGTCTTCCCAATGCAAGTAATGTCTGATGAACAATTTGAACCAAGTACATAATCTTGTTAGAGGACCATGAGAATACTATACAGAAATACCTTAGCTCTAGAATTTTTTAATTCAAACAGGAAAAAATAAATAAGCCCTGCCATGTTTTTGAGTAGATCAGAATAAAAACTGTTCTAGAGTTACCAAAAAGATCATTTTGAAATCTGACCATTAGCTTTTTGAAAAGCTTCACTACAATGTATATACATATAATGCAAAATATGTATATACATATAATACAAACTATCCCACCCCTCACAGCCATGTTTTTATACAGATTAGAATCTTGGTAACAGATTACCACTCTGAATAATTTGCTCCTTTAAGGTTTATTTTATCAATAATGTATGCCTCAACATAGAATGAAATGCAGAATTCCTCAAATCTGAAGTCTTCAAAATGAAACACATATACAACATTGTGTCAAATCTTAATGTCATATGCCTTTTCTTGGCAGTACTTTTTTAACAGAATGAAATTCAGAACCATGAAGAAAATTAATAAAACCAAAAGGAAATCCATCTTGTGTCATACTTACTTATGAATACTGAAAAGAATGTAAATTATTTCAACTTTTCTTCTTTAAAGGCAATTTGAAATTGACTGTGTTACTTCTTTTAATGCAGAGGTGACATCCAGGTAGAACCCCCAACCTATCGCAAGCCAGGTGAAAGATAAGGCTTCCTCACATAAACAAGACTCTTTCAGGAACACTTGTGTCACCTGCATTCCAGCAGTTGTTAGAGAAAGGGTGAGCATCAAAAGATTAAAAAGTAATTTTGTTTCTAACAAACAGGAAGGTTATCACAAAACAAATTTATGTTCATGCTGCAAACAGAATTGTAAGTACTGTAGAAAATGTGCATACTGTCTCCCCAACCGTTAAGGTTCACATCTTCAATTTTTTGTTTGGCTTTGCTTTACACAAGAACACCACATGCAGATGCCAACGTTCGTCTGTTATAAGGTCTTTTGTTAAAAAGGGGAAGATAAATTAGTTGAAAATAGTCATGAAAATCATGGCCCTCGATGAGAATGTAGCCCTAAAGAAAGTGAACATTTATAAGTATGTAAAGCTTGGTGACCCATGGTTTACTAGTTTAGAAAAAGTTCTTCACTGTATCTTTTTTTTTAAAAAGGGAGGCAAATTTGGTCAAAATGGACCTAAGAATTGTGGCCCTTAATGGGAATGAAGCCCCCATGATAGTAAAGAAGTATGAAGTTAAGTTTAGAAGTTATGGCCAAAGTTAAAGTTCTTCACTATATTTTGCTTAAAAAAAGGTAGATAAATTTAATTAATATTAACCTAAAGAGTTATTGCCCTTGATGGGAATGTATCTCTTTTGAAAGTGAACAAGTATGTGAAGTTTGATGACAGATGCTTAATAGCTTAGAAGTTATGGCCAAGGTTAAAGTTTTTCATAACAATGACGCAAATTACAACAATGACAACAGGGTCATGACAATACCTCAACTTTATTTCTTTGAAAAACAGATATGCTAAAAATCAACTACAACATAATTCAAGAATTAGATAAGCTAAAGTTACTGCATTTGCACACCTCATGACCAGTTTTCTGCTCAGACATTGAAAACCATGGGCCACAAATTTAAGGCTCATTGAGCTCAGAAAAGGTGGACCATTTCTCAAGTTTGTTTGATGGGCCATACCTGACAGTTGGTATGAAAATGGGGTTTTGCATCAGAGTTGTAATGAATACAGGCTGAAGCAAGAGAGAAAAAAAAACAAAAAACATAATATGTAGTGTTATTGATATGACTATTTTTATATCCATCATATTGTGTTAATAGTATCAAATTTGGGTTTTTACACCACAAGAAGCAATTAATCTGAAGAAATTCTCAACACACCACATCTTTCAAACTTTGAAATCTACAAATCTTTGAAAGCTTATGAGATTGAATCCATGGCAAAACAGATTATATATTTCAAAATTATGATCATGGTAAAACTGAAATGCTTGACTGCATTCCATGTCATCTAAAATAAAATAAACCAACTGGAAATTCTGCCATATTTACCTAAAGTTTAAGTGTTGCAATCTCACCTTAAAATATAAACAATATACGTTTTATTTATTTTTTATTTTTTTGCTTACAGATACATGCAAGAAATTTGGGAGGCAATTAATCTGAAGAAATTCTCAACACACCACATCTTTCAAAGCTTGAAATCTACAAATCTTTGAAAGCCTATGAGATGAATCCATGGCAAAACAGATCATATATTTCAAAACTATGATCATGGTAAAACTAAATTGTTTGACTGCATTCCATGTCAATAAAAATAAACAAAACAGGAAATTCTGCCATATTTACCTAAATAAATATAAATAATATACATTTTTAAATATTTTAGGCTAAAAAAAAGAAGAGATTGTTTGACTGCATTCCATGTCAATAAAAATAAACCAAACAAGAAATTCTGACTTATTTACCTAAATAAATACAAATAATATACATTTTTAAATATTTTAGGCTAAAAAAAAAAAGAGTTCCATTCCTGGTTTCCAGACAGAAAAAAAAGGGTAGGAAGGTAGTGATGTTGTTGTTTTTTCCTTCTGAATGATTCGAAAAGTAATAAAAAGAAAAGGAAAGATTTTTTAAAGGCGCAAATGTAAAAAAAAAACAACTTAAGGGTCTGCTGTGAAAAAAGAGGGTTGGTCAGGATAATAAACGGAACTTCTTTTTTGGCCTTACTGTGCTAGTAACTAAAATCATACAAATTTATAGGCATTTTTTCTACATATTATCAAACCTTATAAAAGGTGTCTTACATCAAGATTTTATTGGTTGTCTGACAAATACAAATGACATAGCCAGACTAATGACACAATCAGTCTAATGAAATGGAGGATATAATGGCAGGAATATCATTTTTTTAATTTAAATGGCACAGTAAAAAAAATTAACATGAGCTATCTGTAAAATTATTTCATGCTTGTAAAAAAAAAATTATGTATAAGGCAAAATATAATCTTGTGTTATAAAAAGTATCCCAAGTTTCAAAGCAAAAAAAAGGTTTAGTAAACAAATAAGGTGGTATATGCAAACCTTAACCAAGATTCTAAGTTGTAAAATAAAAATCCTTGACAGAGTTAAGTACTCTTGCCTACAGCTGAGGGTGATGGTCATTAACAAGTATTCCAAGTTTCAAAGCAATAACTTAAGGAGTTCAGAAATAAAGTGAGGTACAGGTATGAAAAACCAAACAGCTACGGCGACACCAATGCTCCGGTGATTAGAATGGCCCTCCTTATTCTTTGAAAAGTTGAGCTATAGTGATATTGCACTGAAACCAAAAATTTTCTTTTTATTAAATGCTTTTCACACTTAACATATTCCTGAAGTTGCACTTATAAGTAGTTATTCTTTCTAAAAATAGTTGAATAAAGGAACAAAGAATTGACAATTTGTAATTTGTAAAAGTATTTTTTGAAGATTTTTTTTTTCAATTGAAATGTCAAAAAAATTACAGTTTCTTTTAGAAATAACATTTTACAAAACTAAAAATGATAAAATTGGTAAAATTGGTAATAGCTAGTTGCTGTTTGAAACAGTGAAATGACCATTTTTAATTCACTAATATTTCCATATAATCCACCAAAAAGCATTAAATAATATAAGCATTTTTTTAATAACTTAATTGTCACATTTTGCACGTTTCAGTAGGTTAATTAAACTCTACCACTATTTTAATTTGGTAAAAAAAAAGTGTTTTTTCCATACATGTTTGACAGTATTTTTACCTGTAACTTATAAAACACATAATAATTTAAAAATATTCTAGAAGTATTATTTAGGTATGTTATTAAAGTATTTAGAGTGCAATCTTTCCCATTTTTAAATGCTGTAATTTGTTCAACAAATTGTTATACCATTACCTAAATCTCTAAAACGATCATAATGAGTCCCTGTGTTTAATTACTTATAGTCTAACCCTTTCTCTCATATAGACTCATTTTGACGCACTCAATAGGTACCACATAAAGCCTGATCTGCAGAAAGCCAAACTCAAACCTTACCAAATTTAATTGTAAAATCCTCATTACTGAGGAGCAGCAAACAGCATAAAATCTTATCAGCCTGCGAGTTACTCGCAGGCTGATCTGGTTTTATGCTGTTTGCATAGGTCTTTTTTATGGTATCCTCTATGAGGGAAAGGGCTTAAGTACTTATGTGCAAAATTTTTGGAAAAAAAAAAACAACAACACAATGCTTTTGGAATAGCTTTTTATTACTTTTTTTACACATCATGTAAAGAAAGTATTGATAAATTGTAGATACTGACTTACTGCTTGTATAATACATATAAATTTGTGAAAGATGCCTCAAAGATTTGACTCATTTAAAACATTGCTGTGACAGGTTTTTTATTCATGTAAGTCTAGGATGAGGAATTTGTTATATGTCCCTGTCATTATAACAGTAAAACATATAGTAATTTTCTATTCTGTATGAACATGAAGTTCTAGTTCGGCAGTCATTTCCATGTTGTTTTTTTTCTTTGAAATAATTAAGTTTTAGCAGATGCCACCAAAATTTATGCATTTATTATCATTTAATCTTTGGACTGAAAGAAAAATTACTGAAATAAAATAGTTCCTCAAAACATTACATTTTGAAGCAACAATTTTGTACTACACAACATTCAGATTTCCCGCTTGTTTACTGCGCGGAAAAAATAGTTCCAAATTTTTCTTCCTTTATAATTTCTCAATGGTGATTAGTTCTTTGTTTATTTCAATACGGCTGCATTATGTATATCAATGCTAAATTGAAATGTGTTTGAAATTGGTGCTGGAATTCATAAGTAATAAATTGTAATAAAAAAATTAATGCGCAAAGTGGCACAAATCGCAACAAAATTCGGAGATTTTTCAGGTCAGCATCCCTATATAAGGGCGCGTAAGTCTCGTTTACTTTCACTTTTGAAATTCCACATCCAGGTACATCGGCAGACGATTGTGTACTGTTTCGCCTACGGATGTTCCCACCGAACCGGTGGAAAACAGACCTGTAGTCTGTTTCGCTTCCCCACGAACGTGAAGGAAAGTAGAAAAAATGGGTCGACCGCTGTAGGTATGGCGATGATCTAACAATATTTAACGTTTAGATTTCAGTGTTTAAATAAAGCAGCCCTATTTCGGGTGGTGACTATTGCTTCGGATATTTTAAAAAAGTTTATGAATTTTCGTGGTTTTAATGATTTTCATCATAATAAACCTATATTGAGGGGGCAAATATGTTTCTAAATTTAGTTTTGTCCATATCTGACCAAATGAAACCCTTCACCTGCCAGTAATACCCGAAAGGGGAGTTTGTGCAGTATATATAGATATATATTATTTCTATCGTATTTATAAATGTCGCCCTATTTCGGACATGGAACAGTACTTCGGATATTTCTCGTAAATGACTCCGATATTATCCAAAATGGATATTATAACTATTAACATCATTAACCAAAGGATTTGAAAATTATTTCAACGAGAGTATTTAAGACAGCGGTTATTAGCATATTTAAATATGCAAGTGAATGTAAATACCCGAAGTATATAAGTATATCAATATACATACCTTTACATTTAAATTCAAAGCTATGAGTATCAACATGTAGAATCCATTTATTACATGTATTAAACATCATCCTGGCAGTGATGAAACTTAATGGTTTTTGCGAAAATGACATGGCACTAAATAAGCAGTGCTTTTGCATATACATATGTAACCATACTATGAAATGTTGATACATCATTGTATGAACTATTTTTGTTGGACCTATTCAGACGTGCAGACAGGGAGGTCAACAGCAATGACCGAATTTGCAGCTGTCACTTCATTGATGGCAAGAAGGAAAATGGACCAACCATTTTCACATTCAGCAAAAATGTTGGCAGCTTTCCAGAGATACCCACACCACAAAGGTATACAATGTACATGAATAAGAATGTTTTATTATTTTCAACCAGAAATAATTGTCTAACAAAATATTATAATAATATTATCATTCCAGATAGAACTTTATAAAAGCAAATGTTTAAACTGATGAACCTCGCACTCAGTTCCAGAAATGATTGACACTGTGTCAGGATAATGAGACTGCATGGGTTAGGTATCATGTCACATATCTCTTGTGGCAACACTATATCACAGTAATAATCTGTCTCAATAGGACTTCATATTATTGACTAACTCCTAGTTTCAATTAGACTGAATCTTCAAATGACTAAAATATTGTTGCTTGGACGTTAAACCTGAGAAACAAAACTGATTGAAGCAGAATAAAGGTACTTACCAATATTGCTGTAGGCATAATATTTGCACAAGCTAGCAGGGTATTGGCTTTACAAAATGATTTTTGATTTGTAAAGTTTCCAGACAGCACTCATTTAATTGAAGTATGTTTTTAGTACACACACCACATGTTGTAATTAATATTTCAATAACAAAGGCAAAGTTTACAAAGCTCAAAACCATCATCCCTTTAACAAAAACAGCTTTTAGGTTTTTATTTATCAAAATGATATTACAGTAACTGCTTCTTTCCAATATAGACGAAAAAGACAAAAGGTAGAGTCATTTAGTGAGATAGTGTCCACAACTGAGGAACATGGAGCTATAGGGGATGGAGCTTCAGCTCTTGATCACAGCTACCATTTACAAATTCCTGACTGTGAAGATACTGATGGAGAACACACAGTACAAGTGAAATCTGGTATATATGAATAAATATAATAAACTTGTTTATGCAAAAACCATTCCTTTTATATTTAACTTGATCACTTGCTGTCCGACTGAATTAAGGAAAAAAAGCATCTTAAGAAAGTAAATAAAATCTTCAGTTATCGAGTTGAAAGAGCAGTTGCTTGAAGTAGGTTTATGTTGAATACCCATATTAAGAATATATTATGAAGTTGGAAATTTGGCTTGGCACAGCCGGGGATTGAACTTGGGTCTCTGGATAACAGGTCCAACATTATAACCACAAAATGACCACAATCTCATGTTCATTTGAGTTAAAAATTAAGCACAAGATGCGAGAACTACTCTGTGCCGAAGTACATGGTGACTTAAAGGGTCTCCAATGCCAAGTTATGATCTGCCCAAATTATCTTTATGATAGGGGTTTTAATCATTAACTTTTCTTTTAGTTCAAGACCTGGAAATGGAGATAGCTGGTCTGGAAAGAGAAGTAGAAACGTTACGGCTGCGAAAACCAAATATGAAGTTACAGGACATCATTCAAGACACAGATAAGTTTAGCCTCTATATAATTATTCAATGCTAATTTCCTCCCCATCTAAAGCAAATATATTTCTGGTAAATATGATGATTTTTAACGATATGAAGGAAAATGTATTGTTTTGCATTAATAATTTCCTGTCTCTGCCATAAGTACAAACACACTTTTAGGCAATGGTAGATATACTAATCAAATCGTCATATAGAGGTAGATCCAGAGGGGGGTACCGTGGGTCCTGACCATACCTGAGAATTGGCTAATATGCCTTAATCATGCATAAAATAGTGGGGAAAAGGGACATGACCCCTCTGGAATTTGGCATTCCTTCCTCATACCGTGATTTTCAAGTGTGGTCTCCCCCACCCCCCATGTACAGTTAGTGAATTTCATACTTAGAACTGGGCATGGTAATTATCCCTTTCGGCCCCCTTTCTGGGTCCACACATCTACGATTTGTCTTCATCATATCAACAAAATGCTTTCGTTTTATTCACAGATGTTGCTGTATACTTCCTTGCCAGCGGATGTTTTCAACGTGTTGGCCAACATGCTTAAAAGAATGGCACCTTTCAATTATTATGCTGGATGGACAGTTACCTGTTTCAGTCTAGAAGACCAACTCTTAATGGTCCTGATGAAGTTAAGGTTAAACTGCAAGGACTTAGATTTAGCAGAGAGATTCAATACAAGCAGGGCAACTGTGTCAAATGTTATCAACACTTACATTTCTTTGCTGCATGAAATTTTATATGATGGTGTCTTGAAAGCTGTTGGTATCCCTAGTCAGTTGAAATGTAAGGGGTCTATGCCAAAATCTTTTGAAAACTTTAGTTCTGCCAGGATAGCTATGGTGCTACAGAGGTCTTTCAAGATGTTCCATCTGACATGAACTGTCCGTCTCTTTCGTACAGTAACTACAAAAGTAGGCATACTGTCAAAGCCGTTACCTGTGTCGCTCCTAATGCAGCATTAGTATAATGTTCTGATTTGTATCCAGGGTCAACATCAGATGCAGCCATTGTTGAACACTCTAGGTTACTTGACCAGTTACAGCCAGGCGACATGATATTGGCTGACAAAGGTTTCAATATATTTGACAAACTGCCTGCTGGCGTTTCATTAAATATTCCTCCTTTCATGTCAAGCAAAGGTCATTTTACCAAAGAGGAGGCAGAACTTTGTTTTAAGATTGGAAGAAGTACGATTCATGTTGAGCGAGCTAATGAACGTATAAAGAATTATGACATTTTAAGTCACATACCAGCCCAATACAGGCATTAATCAACAAAAAATTTTCAGGTTTGCTGCTGTCTTGTAAATCTTCAAGCACCATTGTTAAAGTAAATTGCAGATATATATGAAATTGTCCAGACTTAAAAGTGTCAAAAAAAATCTTAAATATCTCACTTTGAGAACATAGTTTGTTGAGTAAACCTGGTACATGTATAATATCTAATCACGGTATTTCAGTTATTTTGAGACTGTGTACTTGAGACAGATATAGCGCTGCCACATTGCAGTATTACTTCAAAAACATGGCAGGATACTGTACACAGTCATATTATCCTGACACTGGGTCAACCAGTTTTGGATATACCGGTACCTTTAAATGGATAGCGCCATTCAAAGGAACTATACCAGTACCACTTGACCAGTTTGAGAATATTAATCCTAGCATTTATTTTTTATTGTAATTCTTATGCAGCACAGAAATGTAATGTTAATTTGTTTGTTGGATTTAATGTCCCGCCAACAGTATTTCAGTAATTTGGAGACAATGTCTATTTGAGACAGATATAGTGCTGCCACACTGCAGTATCATGCCGTAGACATGTGGCATGATACCACACCCAGTCACATTTTCCTTACACCAGGCAAACTACCCTTATATGCTGAGTGCCAAGCAAGGGAGCTATAACAGTAGTATAACTGCCAGTACCATTTTTTATGAATTTGGTATGTCGTTGCTGGGGATCGAACCAACGCCCTCCTGCTCCCACAGTGGATACTCTAACCACTTGGCCAACTGGGTAGGTCAAAGAGGATAATATTTAAATATCATTCTTTGTAAAAGCATGGTCCGAAATAAAGGCTGTAAGCATCATCTGTAAACATGGATGTTTTGTAAGAACAGAATTGACTGTTAAAACTTATTCTCATATTATTTTGAGGCCTATTTTCACTTTTTGTTTTCTCTGGCTTGATAACTTATTGTATTCCAAAACCAATGTACTTAAGCATTTTTTTTCAAATGTACATTTGATCTTTTACTTTAAGCATTTTTCTTTCAGATGTGCATTTGATACTTTACTTTTGCAATATTTGCAGCTGCTATCATTTTAGGTGTGGCAATAATCAGAAAATATTTAATGTTAAAAGGATTTCCAATACTGTTTGCTATCTTGTTTGTTTCACATACTCGACTATAGATTCAAAGTTTGTAGATTAGATACCCATTTTTGACAAAGATTTTTCAAGACCTTCCCAGGTGCAAAGTACTGATCCAACCCAGGAACTATTAATGTAAGCTTTAAGAATCTTTTTCCCAATCAGTGTAAAATATTTAAGTTCAAAATATTTGTTACTAATCTATGTCTCAAAGTACAAAAATGTGGATATTAAACTTATCAATTTTATTGTTAAGTTTTGCATTCCCCCCCCCCCACACACACACAATAAAACACATTTTTATAGATAAGATACGATATTCTTTTATTATAGTGACATGTGTACATATATATAAATATCAACACATTTCATGTACAAATACAAAATACACCTGGCCAAACGGGCCTATATGTCACCTTTTGCAAAATAAATTGAGGAAATGTTCTCAAACTTTACAATGTCATTGTGATTAAAGAACTTATTGTTTGTGCTTGTCACTTATCGCCCAAACATTCACAAAAGAAACTATTAAGTGTTCAAACAATATTTTAAGTGCCATGTTTACCTTAATAACTAGTCATTTGTTTCATATAATTGGAAAAATGTGAATGTGATAAATTTGCATAACAATGAAATGTTCCTTGTTAAGGGTGTCAAAATGCATCTGTATGAGGTAAAGGGTTAATATACCCCCAACTATTTAGAATCTGAGGGCACTACATATAGAAGTCGCATCTTTCCGTCAGATTGTAGGCAAACTATGTACTATTTCTCTGCTACCAAAAGTCAGATTTTGATAAAACTTCACAATATTTTAGTATCATGTCTAGTTTCACATATTGTTGGAACATCTTGATTGGATACATTCTAAAGGAGTTGTGGCCCTTGTTTGTATTTATTTAGCATAAATTGTTCACACTATATACTTGTATCTCAGTTACCATTTGTTTGATTTTATATTTAACTTCATAGTAGATGAAAGTATCAGTATAATTTTGTACATTGTTGACATATCTTGGCACATCAAATTCCACATATTGTTCGCTAGTCATGTAAATGAGTTATGGTACTTTTGATATACATGTATTTTGTTAAATTTATTCTATATATTTTGTCTACACTGTTTCTCGGCTACAGTTAGACTGATTTTAATTTTTACATTACTGTATTTTGTAACTACCCTTGATTAGATATTCAGTAATAAGTACAAAGCGCACAAGTGCATATATTACGTGTGTCATGCTTGCATCAATTTTCATTGATGTATGGCCTTTTGTCATTTTTCTGTAGAACTGTTTTTAGCTCACCTGAGCACAACGTGCTCATGGTGAGCTTTTGTGATCGCCTTTTGTCCGTCATCCGTGCGTGCGTCCGTCGTCAACAATTTCTTTAAACAATATCTCCTTCTAAACTACTCACTGGATTTTGATAAAACTTCAAGAAACGTTCTTATGGGGCCCTTTATCAAAGTTGTTAATTTTGATTTTTAGTAAGTAGCATGATCTTATGACTCTCTACCAAGATTGTTCAAATTATGACCCTGGGGTCAAAATTGACCCCGCCCCGGGGTCACTTTTTAAAAAAACTTAAAATCTTATCTGAAACCACAAGGCCTAGCTTTTGATTTTTGGTATGTAGCATGATCTTATGACTCTCTACCAAGATTGTTCAAATTATGACCCTGGGGTCAAAATTGGCCCGCCCCAGGGGTCACTTGATTTAACATAGGCTAATAGAGGAAAAAAATCTTCTCCGAAACCACAAGGCTTAGCCTTTTGATTTTTGGTATGTAGCATGATCTTATGACTCTCTACCAAGATTGTTAAAAATTATGACCCTGGGGTCAAAATTGGCCCCGCCCCAGGGGTCACTTGATTTAACAAAGGCTAATATAGGAAAAAAAACTTGAAAAATCTTCTCAGAAACCACAAGGCATGGGTTAGATATTTGGTGTGAGCATTGTCTGGTGGATCTCTACAAAATTTGACCAAATCATGACCCTGGGGTCAAAATTGGCCTTGCCACAGGGGTCACTTGATTTAACATAGGCTAATATAGGAAAAACTTGAAAAATCTTCTCAGAAACCACAAGGCCTGGGTTTAGATATTTGGTGTGCAGCACTGTCTAGTAGATCACAACCAAGCTTGTTCAAATCATGGGCCTGGGGTCAAATTTGGCCCTGCCCCAGGGGTCACTTGATTTAACATAGGCTAATATAGGAAAAACTTGAAAAAATCTTCTTCTCAGAAACCACAAGGCCTGGAGTTTAGATATTTGGTATGTAGCATTGTCTACTGCGTCTCTACAAATGATTTTACAAATCATGACCATTGGGTCAAATTTGGCCCCACCAAAGGGGTCCCTGATTTTACATAGGCTAATATAGGAAAAAACTTGAAAAATCTTCTTAGAAACCACAAGGCCTGGTGTTTAGATATTTGGTGTGTAGCATTGTCTAGTGGATCTCTTCTACGTTTGTTCAAATCATGGCCCTGGGGTCAAAATTGGCCCCACCCCAGGGGTCACTTGAATTAACATAGACTAATATAGGAGAAACCTGAAAAATCTTCTTCTCAGAAATCACAAAGCCTGGAGTTTAGATATTTGGTATGTGACATGGGCTAATAGACCTCTACCCAGTTTGTTCAAATCATGACCCTGGGGTCAAAATTGGCTCCCCGGGGTTGATTTTACATAGCCTAATGATATCAGGTGAGCGATCCAGGGACATCATGGCCCTCTTGTTATTACTTTTTATGCCTTGTGCTATTTTACCATATCATATCAGCAGTTTAATGTTTCAATATGTATAAGATCTATCAGTCATGTGTGTGTGTTTTTTCATTACTCAACTGTTTTCATTTTAATCTGATGTGTTTACAATAACTGACAAAGCAGCATCATCATTATCATTGATAGTTTTTGATATTTATAATTCTTAGCTCACCTGAGCACGAACTTGTAAAAGTACAAAAACTGAAAGTTTATTTTTAGCTTGACTATTAAGAGAACAGTCCAAGCTATTGTGGTCGACTATTCATCGACGTCGGACTGCTGTCCATGTAAAACATATTGTCAACTTTCCTTGCATTAATCCTTATATAAAAAATTCATATGATCTTTTGTGCCAAATGCATGTAAATATGTTCTTGATTTTAACATGTTTTTTAAACTTGATCTTTTGTGCCAAATGCATTGTGCCAAATGCATGTAAATATTTTGATCTTTTGTGCCTGTATGTAAATGTTCTATATTCATATCAGACCCACTTCAGACATCAGCATTCTTACAGATTATTTCACTCATTAGTAATGGCTTATTATAAAGAGATAAACTTATTTCAAAATATATATGCATGTGCCTATTTATATTACCGGTACTTTAAACTTTTAGTATAAAAGGTATCAACATAAAACTTCATATGTGGATAGATCTCATCAAGGGGTGGGGGGTGCAGTGACCAACAACCATAACTTTCATGTGCATATTTGAGTTATTGCCCTTTGTAAATTTTCATACTTCATTTCTGTCTAGGCTGTAACTCAAAAAATATAGAAGGTATTAACATGAAACTTAACCTTTTCTATGTCTTTTGCCTCCACCTAGCGGTGCTTTTGTTTTTTTTTCTTTTGTATACATTTATTTTGAATATAGAAAAGTTGCAAGTAGTAATTTAATGTGTTTTGTTGTTATTGTTGTTTGTTTTTTGTTTTATGCATTTTGATCATACTACTGCAAACCATTATTACGGTAAATTTTAGCTCAGTTACTTGAAGAATTACGTAATGCCATTTAATCAACATGTATTTTAGTGAGGTTAGTAAACGCCATCCTAATCATGCTTTATGCAACGTTATGTTGACAAGTCCTTTTCATTCATACCATTTACAGATGAAGGTCGAGTTTGGTTTTAATCCACTTATTTCTGACAAAAATATGGGCATTAGATTTACAAAACTGGCAAACATTCTAAATTAGATCATTTTTAATATTTTTTCATTATATTTCAAGCATTATTTCAAGCAATATTTCATGTTTATTAAATTCATATACTGATGCACTGTGTCATTCGTAGAAACTATTGCAAGGTTAGTGCAAAATGTTATCTTTTGTTTGATATTCTTATTATGTTCACTACACAAACATTAAAATATTAAAATGATACAAAATGTTTGTTTGTCCACTGTTTCTTACATTACAGGTAATAATTCCTTGAATTTTTATCATCACATGCTGCTGGTTTAACAATAGCTCCATTCACAAGAGCACAATGGGTTTGTGTAACTATCAGAGACCATTGTTTACAGCACGTTGCGCTTGATCTTCAAATATATTTCTCCCATTGTATTTAGCCTACCGTTCATGCTGGCCACGGGGTTAGATTGTCCACTAAGATTGCTTGGTCCAGTGAGAGGATAATGTTACTGGGTGTGATATCACACCACATGTGTACAGTAAGAAACTGCAGTGCGACAACACATTATCCATCTCGAGCAGACGACCTCCAAAAACCAGACCATCTCTGATTGCCTAGTAGTTCTGAAGCACGTCATTGGTTTATTCACATTTTGCCACATACCGAAGTTTTTAAAAATGGAACTGATATACCTCCCTTGCATGGCACTAAGTATAATAGGGGTAGGTCTAGAATATATTGGCCAAGTGTCAGATTGTAACTGCGTGTGGTATCCTGCTGAAGCAGTTGACTGAAATGCTGTCGGTTGGTATCGCTGTACAGTTGTACCTGTATTAAGCGGTCAACCTGCATCTAGCGGTCAGTTTTTGATATCCCAAAATAGGATGTTATATGTTTAAAACCATCAAACAAACAAATCAGCCCAGGTTGTTTGCGCTCTAGCAAACGTAAACGGATCTCAAAAATGCTACATCAGCAAAGTTAGATAACCTACATGAATTGACTATAACCAAACAAAAATTGTACACCAGACAAAAACTTTCATCTTAAAAAACCCTGTTCTTTCAGCGCTTTCAGCGCTTTGATTATATTAATGTGTTGTTAGGGATTGCACCTGCAATATGAGTACATTATTTTAGTTGGTGAGCTGTACATATGTTCTGGGCTAGTGTTCTTTGTCTTAATAATGGGTAGTTTGATTGACTCTGGAGCAGTAGATCCGTGGTCACTATCTTAATGGATATTTGTTGATGGAAAGGATCTTCCCTTCTTTTCCTTTTTTATCTTTCAGTGCTGAAATTGATCATTTCCTCTGAGGTTTTTTTTGGCCTGAAAAAAAAAGAAGAATATTTCTTATAACAGCTAAACTGGAAACTTTGGAAAATATGAAACTTATACAAGATAAATCACTTGGAACAAGAAGTATCACTGTAGGATTATTCTTAGAGAGGGCGTTATCATAGCATCCCCAGAGTTATCATAGCATCCCCAGAGTTATCATAGCATCCCCAGAGTTATCATAGCATCCCCAGAGTTATCATAGCATCCCCAGAGTGATCATAGCATCTCCAGAGTTATCATAGCATCCCCAGAGTTATCATAGCATCTCCAGAGTTATCATAGCATCCCCAGAGTTATCATAGCATCGCATCCCCAGAGTTATCATAGCATCCCCTGGCTATATTTTAAGAGCTGCAAGTTGGATCAAGCATGATGATGGTAAAACATCAAGCACCAAAAAATAGTTTAATATGATGTAGTCCTTACAGTGGGATATGCTAGATCAATGAAGAATTGATCACAGGATCAACTCTCTCTTATGTTCAAAATCACTCACAACCTCATAACTCAATATCAGATAAGTTCGACCCACTGACAAGACAATCTAGACCCTTACCACTCTGCCTCCTACAGACTCATAACTGCTTCCATAAACTATTACAAATTCTCCTTTTTTCCATGAGCTGTCTTTCACTGGAACAGTCTATACCACTACCGTTATGCTGTTGCTTGACCAACTCCAGAGCAATTCAATCAGGCAGTCTGCCAAATTGATTATGTCTCCCCTTAGAAAACTCATGCCCTGTGTTTTGGAAATTACTTAAGTACAATCTCAGGCTCAAATTTGAGTATCAAGCTCAAGTCTTTATTAAAAGTAATGGGCATAATTTGAGTCTGAATTATACTTAAGTAAGTAAGTACCCCCCCCCCCCCCGGTTCCTCTCCCTTTCTTTTTTTTTTTGTGCAAACACGGGGCCATTAGTTCCTGTACCCTAACCCCTACTTTCTCTCTTTTACTCTGGAATTTCTTCTGTTCGTAATTGTTTTATTTATTCTCACACATAACCTCTACTACCATAATACCCTTGCAGCTTGATGTGCAAAATGTCTAGGTCCCCACAGGGATTTGACTTTAATGAAAGATAGATAATTATATTCATAATTGAGTGAAATTAATCATACCGACGACAAACCTAATCACAAATAATTTCAATAATTAACTGCGGTTAACTTGATTTATGACATGTGCATATATGTATACATTGAATGAATGGCGATGTAAATATGTATGAGTAAAATCTTCCTTAATTTCTGAAAAAAAAGTGTAGTCTGTATTTAATTGTGTATACCCCACTAAACAATTAATTGTGATGAAAAAAAAATCACATAATCAATGATTCAATAGATTAGATAATAATGATTATCAAAATTATGTATAATACTGATCATTTTAGTGGTTTTTAAAACTTTAACACAGTGACATTGAATATAGTACCAAACATCGAGTTGAAATTAGATAATAATTAGAGCAAGGGAGCTATACAGTACCATTTTTTATGACATGATGTCATGGCCGAGGATTGAACCCACTACCTCCAGCTCCCAGGGCAGACACTTTAACCAATTAGAGAATCAAGAATCAAAATGAATATAGGGCTTGCGGCTGTGGCCATCAGCTAAAAAAGGAATGAAATAGCTCTAACATCATGTAGGGATTCAGGTGATAGACATTTTAAGTAACAAGAATGAACAAGACTGATATAATGAAGGGAGATAATCATTTTAAAGTGTAAGGTTGTTGTGTATTTATACATCTATCTCATGATGACAACAGGCAGGAATAAGTAAAGATATAACCAGTCACCTTCAACCAGCATGGAAGATGGCACAGGGTAATTATTTCCTAAGAAATGCCAACCTTTCAGGTGTTATTGTTGTGTTACAAGGAGTTTTTGCACCGAACCAATGAGCATGTGGTTGATAAAAAGACAGTCGAAAAATCAAGGAAACTTACGGACAAATTTGTAGAAATGTGCCAAAATCATCACATGAACCTTAGGAACAGACTCCACCATCACATGAACCTTAGGAACAGACTCCACCATCACATGAACCTTAGGAACAGACTCCACCATCACATGAACCTTAGGAACAGACTCCACCATTTATTTTTGACATTTTGTCTGATACTTACATTTAACAAGAGGGCCAAGATATCGCTCACATAACAAATATTCAGTGTGTACGGTGTTTTTTATAAAAGGAGGTACATATACATATACCCATGTCTGTTAAATTTTAGGGTATACTCAGCTAATTTCTGGGGTACACTAAAAAATCAAAGCGCTGATGGCATTGACGTTGTGTGTGTCTCAAATGAAAGAGTGTTTGAAGAGCTGCAAGTCAATCACCGATAATTAAATTCACTTTGATAAACAAAAGAAATGCGGCATTCCTGTTCTCTCAGTGCTATCAGAGCTTTGATTTGTATTCATACAGTACCTTATCTACAACAGTCTCTATTTATAGATTGAAGTAATTATGCAAATTTTCTGCACAGGTCAGAGGCTCCAAACTCATTTTGGATAGTAGATATACAGGTTTTGGTCAATTTGTAATGTAAGAAATAATGCTTGGAGATATATGAGGTCGATAGATGGATGTGATTATTAGAATGTTACAATGATTTGTTTTGGACTTCACATGGGTCATTGTAACAGCCTAAAAATGAACGAACGCCGCACATTTACACATCAAATTTATTTGAAAGCCACCTTTGCATCAAAACAAACTATATTTGTGTGCTTGGTAAAGTGATTACAATATAAAAACAGTTACATCATTCGATTGCAGTTACATCAGCAAAGAAAAATAAGTCCTATACTGTTTTATGTTTTCATGTCACATGCGATTTTTGTAGTCTGTAGGTATTTATTTTTGACACAGCATTAATTTTTCAGCATGTTTGCTTAATTCTAATACATGTATACTTATGTTGTAGATATATATACAATTGTTGATCATATTTACACTTTTGAGAGGTTATTTGGTTTTAAATCAAGGAGAACCTGGGCTGAAAACTAACGTCACACACAGCTAAAATAACAAGATATGTCACAGGATGTGACTAATACCCCCTAAGTGCATATTCATGGTTTTGTGAAAAATTTCCTGAAATTTCTTCTGACTTTTCCCTGACATTTTTAACAGTGAAATCACTACAGCATTATGCATGTACGAAATACACAATTGAACCATAAGTCCCCTACTGATTGTGCACATTTTGATTATTTCCATTACCGTAGCAACCAGTATTTTTATCTAAGAAAAATATCAAAGTGAGGTGCATTAATTAATCTCCATATTTCCATTATATTCCAAGTTTCACTGAGCTAGCTTATAATATGTTTTTTAAGTAATCACAGCATCCCAACTTCTGGACAGGCGGATGGGCAAACCAGTGCACAATCAGGGCTTATGACACTTGACCTCTTAGTGTGACTATGACCTTTCAGCTATGAACCCTGGTATTGTACACAACACATTGTATCATTATGGTGCACATTTATGCAAAAAAAAAAATCAAAATCTACTGAGGAGTGACAAAGATATGAAGCTGACACAACAAACCCTTTGAACTCTAAGTGTGACCTTGACCTTGGAGCTACAGACCTGGGATTGCACGACATATTGTTTCATGATGGTTAACATTTTTGACTGTAATTCAAAAAGCCATCAAGGAATGTCAGATTCATAGAACAAACACAAAAAATAGACCCCATTTTTGATCTTTGAACTCTTAGTTTGACCTTTTCCTTGGAGCTACAGACCTGGAGAATGCATGCAAAACACTGCCTTATGGTGGTTAGCATTTCTGCCAAGTAATTTAAAAATTCATCAAGGAATGTCAGAGTTATACCATATTTTTTACCTTAAATTTCTAATTATGACCTTGACCTTGAAGTCACAGACCTGGGGATTGCGTGCGACACATCCTATCATAATGGTGAACATTTCTGCTGAGTAATTTCAAAATCCATCAAGGAATGTCAGAGTTATGGAGCAGAAACAAAAAATAGACCCCATTTTTTACCTTTAAACTCTAAGTGTGACCTTGATCTTGAAGCAACAGACCTGGGGATTGTGCTTGACACATTCTCTCATGATGGTGAACATCTCTGCTGAGTAATTTCAAAATCCATCAAGGAATGTCAGAGTTATGAAATGGAAACAAAAAACAGACCCCATTTTTGACCTTTAAACTCTAAGTGTGACCTTGATCTTGAAGCAACAGACCTGGGGATTGTGCGTGACACATCGTCTCATGATGGTGACCATTTCTGCCAAGGAAATTTAAAATCCATCAAGAAATGTCAGAGTTATGGAGTGGAAACAAAATCCAGATGGACAGTTGTACAGTCAGGCGGACGGTCAGATGGATGGACGGATGGACGGTTCAATTACCACCTGAAGGTGGGCATAAAAACCGTATATTTATAACATTATATAATCTTCTTCTATCTTTTCTTTCTGTTCACTTTTTTAATCTAATTATATATTTCATTTATCAAAATAATCATGGGCTACTGTTTATCTTATTATACCTGTGATTGTGATATAATCAGAGTTGTTCAATTGAGATAAAATCAGTAATCTGGTGTCTGGATAAAGCAGAGTGTTGAAAGTTTATGGAGCCCTTTCGCCCAAGCACTTTTAGGACTTCTCACAAACAACAAAGTACATTTTATTACTGATACTAACCTAGAGACCTTTTGTCTCCATGAAAAGTCTTGCAGCCACTTACTTTGCCAGTTTTTTTTGTTGTTTTTTTAAGATTTTTTTTTTAAGTTTTGATGGACCAGAAGAACAATCAGGGCTAGTGTCATCTCTCTTTTGCCTTTTCAGGACGATAATGTTGTTGAGCATTTTCGCCTGTATCACCAGCAGTTTTCTTTTGGAAGAAAGCTGACTGTTTTAGTTGGGAACATGTTGTTGTTGTAAAGAAAGTAAGGACTGGGTTACAGTTTCATTTTTTAAAGACATTCAAAATTCTCTTCTTTGTTGACTCCCCCTAAGATAAAAAAGTGGCCCTGTTGTGAGATCACAGTGGGGATCCCAAATAAACCAATCAGAAAAAGCTGATATTGGAAGTATTAATCTATAAGTAGTAACACGGAGTCCAATCAGCCGCTCACCATTCCTAGCATCTATAAATCGTACCGAAGTGTTTAATTTACTTTCAACAATATCAAACGTGTAGTTCTTGGAGTAGATTATCTACAATTTCCTTTTCTTTATGTCATTTTTTGCATGCATTATTATATATTTTCAATTTTATGTGAATGGAATCTCTGATATTCCCTTCATTTCCTATTACAAGGGTCATCCAGAAATGAATGAGAGTTGCTTAATTACGTAAAAACTACAAGTGTTACTCACAAAACGTCCATTGAAAGCCAGAAGGGGCTATCAGCATATGTAAAAAGAAGGCTGATAGCCCCTTCTGGCTTTCAATGGACAAAAATCTCTTCATAGTCCCTCAATATAATCTCCCGCCAATGCTATGGTTGACTCCCATCTTTTTGGCAGATCCCGAACTCCCATTGCAACCTTTGTTGAGTCGTAGTCGGGGGGACTTAAGTGTGGCAAATATTGCGGGTGATTAAGAACTTCCCAGTGGTACTGCTCGAACACGTCCCTAACAACGCCGGACTTGTGCGGCATGGCGTTATCATGCAAAATTAATAGCGTCACCTGTAAAGTTCCGGTCGTTTGCGGCGTATCGCTGGTCAAAGAATTTTAGTCAAATACCACTCATAGTACTCTTTATTAACCGTGCTTCCATGTGGAACTCTGTGTTGTCAAAATGCCGTAAATATTGTAAGCGAATATCATTAACATCTTTGGACAGTTCATACTGCGGCGATATTTCACAGGTCTTGGCGAGTTTGGAGTATGCCATTCATAGCTTTGGCATTTCAAATCTGGCTCAAATGACCAGCTCCATGTTTCATCGATAGCAACCACTCTATTCAGCATCATTTCACCTTCCTCTGAATATCTATTTAACAATTCAGTGCAAATTTGAACACGCTTGTCTTTTTCAGTTTTTGAGAGTGCATGCGGCACCCACTGCATGGCAATCTTTCTCATGCCTAAATTCTGCATCAGAATAACATGAACGGAACTCTTATGTATCCCTGATTCATACGCAATTTCCTCACATGTAAATCTATCAGAGTTGAGAAGTTGAGCAACAATTTCAGTGTTATCAGCGTCTGTAACTGTCACCAGCCTACCAGAGGAGGGCTTCTTGTAAGACTCTTGCCGTCCATTATTGAAATCCTTCACCCATCTACAAATAGTGCTAAATCCAACTGCACATGTCGGGTCAACCTCCTAGAGTGCATTAAATATTTCAGTAGCTTTCTTTCCGCGCCTACTCTCTATCTTGATATACGTATAAATTTCTTCTTGCGTCAGGGTGAACGCATCGTCCGCCATTGCATTGTTTGATAATGATGTTATCAAAAATGACGCAACGTAACGATGCTTATTAACATGTGCACTTACACGCAAAGAGTTAATTTAGTTACGTGCCAAGTTTTGTGGCTTTATGTTGTTTCAATCAAAAGTTACAAACTAACTCATTTATTTTCGGATGACCCTCGTATCACATAGTCATACTGAATACATTATCTATGCAGAAGTAAAGCAAGATAATATTTCCACACCAGAACTGTACATGTGGTCCAAATTTTGAAGGTCATATATAGCTATAAAATCAAATGACCCTTGGGATGGGACCAATTTTGACCCCAGGGCCATGATTTGATCAAACTTGGTTCACTGATGGTCCACTAGGCCTTGTTAATTGCCAAATATGTAAACCCCATGAAATTTCATGGAATCTGTAATAAAGACAATTTTGTTGGTACATATATTTGTGAGTTCATGTTCTAGAAATCATGAGGCCTGTCAAATGAAGTTTTTGTGGGAATTAATATTTGTTGAGCAAGTTATCCACGAAATCAATGAAAATTAGTCCCCCACGAAAATTAATAATTCTACAGTATATAAAACCAAGTGACTCCTGGGGTGGGGCCAATTTTGAACCCAGGGTCATGATTTGAACAAACTTGGTACAAGTTGGTAGAGTAGTTTCACTGGGTCATTTTACACATAAAACATCTAAACTCTAAATTATATTATAGAAATCACAGACAGACAGCAATTTTCAGGCAAGTATATACAATGTATAATAAAGCTTTAATATTAATTTTAAAAGTATGAAAAACACAACGGTTGGCAATATGGCTTATTATTGGGTGAGGTAAAGCTTGTAAAAACTACGAAAAAACTGAATTCTCATGTATTGTGCGCATTTACGGTAAGTCTATGTAACATCAAGTGACCCCTGTGGGTGGGTCAATTTTGATCTCAGGGCCATGATTTGAACAAACTTGGTAGAGGTTATTATGGTAGGGGGCCATATGATGACCATTTGTGCAATATGAAATTGAATTCTGACCAATGGTTTCAGATTTAAATCTTAGATTTTTAAAATAAAATGTAGGTTGCCATGGCAACAAGAGTTCTGCATGGATCAAATTTAATTTAGCAACATTAGTGAAGATAATTCATGCCAAGTTTCATTAATTTCTACCAAGTGGTTTCAGAGATGTCTTAAAAAGACAATTGTTGACGCTGCGCAACACACAGCAACACTGACAATGATGCACTAAGGACGACTGAAGGGTGATCACAAATGCTCATCTTGAGCATGTTGTGCTCTGGTTTGCCAAAAATCATAGTTTAACTTTGTTCTCATAAAACCAACTTACATATATGTTTATTTTTCAAATCATATACATTACATGATGTTGACAAACACAGCTTGATGTGAAGTTGATTAAAATTAATTTGACATCATTACTATAATTCTTTAAACTCTCAACTTACAGGTGTTACTCTTTTGCACTAGATCGAGTCCACAAGGCATGGATGGTGATATACGTCGGCTTCCATGTTTACCTGAGATGGCAAAAACAAAACAAGTAAACTTGAGGACTGATACATTGTAAACTCTTTACCTAATGTAAATATTTAAGCACAAATTAATAACTTGATGAATATAAATTATCAATTTAAATAACTTTAAATGGTATATGAAAAAAATTTATTTTTTTTCTTCGCGATGCAGATTACGTAGAATCTGAGCAACAATATAATAGGAGCAGACAGATAGGACAGCATGGATAAAGTTGTCCTAACATCTAACAAATATCTCTAAGGAGAGTCAGTCCCCAGAATACTTTGCCTTATAAGACATCCCATGTCCCCAGTAGGACTTTCTCAGTATGTCCTCACTCTAACAATTATCTCTAAGGAGAGAGTCCCCAGAATACTTTGCCTTATAAGACATCCCATGTCCCCAGTAGGACTTTCTCAGTATGTCCTCACATCTAACAATATCTCTAAGGAGAGAGTCCCCAGAATACTTTGCCTTATAAGACATCCCATGTCCCCACTAGGACTTTCTCAGTATATCCTCACTTCCAACATTAATATTGAAATCCATCCAATGTCCAAACTATGGAGTGTACACAAAAGTGGGACAGATAGACGGAATGATGCATGGGCAGAAGGACATGCTCAAACCTATAGTCCCTGGTGGGGACTTATAACATCAGTTTGTCTGCCTTGGTCTAAGAAATCAGCAATCTCCTTAGTGAAACCAACCAGTTATGTCTCACGGCTGTGTTTTGATCTAAAGCCATGTTGTTGGGGTCTCAAGATATTGTGGGTCCGTCAAATAGGGCATAATGTTAAGACACTAAAAAAGCTTAAGTTAGTTCAAGTAGTTTGGAAGATATGAAATTCTGTTAGCTTTTGATTTTTCATCTTTATTAAAGGCAGAAGCAATAACTGCATGTCACCAGTCATGTTGGACTATGCCAGTATTATATCAGTGACTACTGAAAAGTGTGAGTATTGGGCAAACCTGGGTGCAATTATAATTTAATTAATTATAATTAATTATATTTTTTAATTAAATGAACAAAATTAATAATTGAAACTAGAAATGTGTCCATAGGACAAGGATGCCCCCACCATTTTGTTTTTAAGATTGATATTTTATCAGTGAATATGACCTCTAAACTGGCCACCTGGATCTTGTCCACAAGCAAAACATTGCCTTGTCCCAGGGATCATTTATGCTAAGTTATTTTTAAACAAAACTATTCACAAAAAGATAGTATAGACACAATTACTTACACAGATTTTAAGGTCAACTTAGTGCTGTGACCCTGACCTTGAAGTTAGCAACCTTGTTTTCATTTGCCATACATTTCATGGTCCTAGGGATAATATACGGTAAGTTCTTTTGAAACTGGATCATACACAATAAAGTTACAGCCAGGACATAAATTTAAGGTCTATTAACTGACTGCTGACCTTGAAGCAAGTGACTGGTTCTTGTTTGCAACACATCCGTCTTGTCTTAGGGACCACTTGTGCCAAGAAATTTCAAAACATGAGTTACTGAGTTTACACAACAAAGATAAGCCCAGTCAGGACTGCTTGCATAAATGTCAACTAACTGCTGTGACTTTGACCTTTAAGCTAGCAACTTGGTTCTTGTTTACAACACATTGTTATGTCCTATGTATCACTTGTGCAAAGTTATATCTAAACACAGTCATTCAATTAACTTTAAGGTCAACCAAGTGCTGTGACCTTGACCTTCAAGTAAGCAACCCGCTTCTTGTTCACAATACATTAACTTGTTTTAATGACTTATTTTAATGATCACCAAGTTATTTCAAAACACAACCATTCAAAACAAAGTTCGACCTATGACAAGATTTTAAGGTCAATCAAGTGCTGTGACCTTGACCTTCAGGCCAACAAACTGGTTCTTGTTCGCAACACATTATCTTGTCCTAAGGAAACTTGACGTTCCAAGTTACTCCAAAACATGACCATGAACAACAAAGGACACTATTTCTTGCACACACACACACACACACACACACACACACACATGGACAGGCGTTGCCATTTCATAATGGGGCATAAAAATATAAAAATTAATTAAAATGCAAATTCTGTTCACAGCCGTAACGGTTCTGTTTTCTGAGGTAACACTCAAATTGAATTAACTGTAGAATGGCATGGCCCTGGTCTGCCTGGCCGGGCAAGGTCAGGAGGCGCTTCCTCTTTGGGATTAGTATAGGATCCTTTATTGCCATTTTCATGGCTTTGTGGTAATATGGTTCTGATGGCCAGTTTGGTTTAACAATCAAGGCTGTTGTTTTGTCGATTGATACCTCCCATAAGGCAGCCAAAATGATTCTGAAAGGTGGGAGCATGTATGGCCTATATTGCTGCCAGTTCAATGTAAATGCATCAGTCTTATGATTCTCAGGCTCTGGCCTCCAAGACATTTATATCTCTCAATCTGATTATTTATCCTTGAGGCAAACATGTCAACATCTGTGTTGAATTCTAGTAACCGTGTAATTTGAGTAAACACCTGTGGATCCAGCATCCACTCAGTTTTCTCATTTAAACTCATGACTTTTCTTATCAGCTAAGTGATTGTTATTGCCACTGTGACGATGCGTCGTCACGAGTATAAGTTCAATCTCTGACAACTGCGTCAGGGAGTCGACTCTTTGGCTCAGTGGTTAGAGCATTGGGTTATCACACCGGCGGACCGGGTTTGATTCCGGGCCGGGCCGTGTTTGTTACACCACTAATGTGGGCAGATGTTACCCAAATATTTTGTTACCAATATCTAAATACACAGAGAAGTTTCTGTGGCATTGTGAAGAGTGAGAACCGCCTTGCTCATGAGTATATGACACTGTGGTCATTGAGTCAAGAGGTAACAGTATATATGTTTATTTGTTATGGCAGAGCAAATTGATTCCAAAGCAAAGAAACACATTGATATGGTAACAGGCCTCTGTGGCTATCTAAGGCCCCCTGCCTTGACTGTAGGTTTCCCATCCCTTTGTTTGTAGACTTAATTTTGCCTGGTGATTGCCTTTAGCCTCCTGCAATGTTTTTATTTCCTCATACTGTTCTGTAGACAAAAAAAACAACCTGCCATAGGGTGCAGCTGGTAAAGCGGCTTCAATCATTCCAAGAATTTGGGATATTTTTTAACGCTGCCCTTTGTCATACAAGGTATATTCTGAATGGCCACATATAATTTGTTTATTTGCTCTGCTGTTAGTGTAATAGTCATATTGACAGATTTGTTTTGGTGAATAACAAACCCATATCAACTGTACATACAACATTCTTATGGCACTGAGATAAAGTTCTCTCACAGCTTAAGCTGTCATCTATATAATATATATATTGGACTGGTGTCTCTGACGCCATATGCAAGCATACACAGGTTTAAGTAGGCATGTAAATGCATGGTGTGCTACTGAGTACCCATTTGGGCAAACAAGGAATTTCTAAAACAGGTGGTTGAAGGAAGGTTTTTTTGTTTTTTTATTTTGTATGGATTATCACGCCCTTTCCTAACAAGATTTGTATTTCAATTTCTATTATTATTATTTTGGCTGTTGTAAGAAACTGTTTCCCCAGGTATGCATCTATGTACATGCATTGTTGCAAACTCAAGTTTAAGCCCATCACTTTATTCAGAATGTTTGGAGCAACAGTGATAAGACACCATTTACTCTTAGTACTGTTGTACTATACGCCAAGCTTTTTTTTTTTTTTTTCACAGGCGTAATTTGGTGCCTGTAATTTGGTATTAATATCACAAAATTTGATTATTTAGATATTCATTTACTTGGAATGTTTTGACTTCTTTTTGACGTATGTCACATGGTAATTCGGCCTAATATGACCTGTCTTATGGACCTTCAGGGTGGGTCTTTGGCAGGTCATCGCTAAACAATTGACCTGTTATTGGGATTGGGACTGTTTTGTCACAAATAGCACTGTCACCCTTCAGTATAGGCTTTCAGGAGGAGGATATTTGTGAAGAGAGATGTTTTTGCATGCCTCTGAAAAGGGCTATAGCATCAGTGTTGTGGCGTACGACCCCGCCTTCAGCCATTTTGAGTAAAGTCTTGGTAACTTATGCCATAGCAATTACAGGCACCTTTTTTTTTGGACATTCATTAGTCTGAGGTCCCTCTTCCGAATTTCTGTATAAATTTTCTTTTGGAACTACAAGGTCATGACAATTTTGTGTCATGAGCTTTGTTGTTTTTCTTTTATTAATGCATTGGATAAAGTGTCTAACTAAAGGACTTATTTACAATATTTGTTAGTTTTCAATTTTTGTTGTCACCAACATCCTCCTCCGAACCAAGAGCAGCATCAACCAATTCAAAAAATCTGCTTGTCCATTTTTAAAGGAGGAGCTGTATTGCCCAGGCTACTTGAGGTTGACCAATGGTTGGAAATAGTTGTTTGCTTAGAGTTCAGAGCAGTCAAAGCTCCACTCATTTCTTTCATGCTAAGCCATTACAGTCATTGACTGTTAAAGTGTTTTCGAACTTGGCAATTTACATCTTGACAGCATCAGGTTTTTTGATGTCTCCTATCGGGCAAAATCATACCTTAGTGGCCGATGGCCTTTTTTGAATAGTATGGACGGTGGGGCCAAATAATTTCTGCTATAGATGTAATTTGTCCCAGTGGGTTTACTTTTACACTTGTATTGCACTACGTGCTTAATATCTTTGTGGCCGATGGCCCTTTTTTAATAGTATGCACGGTGTACCAAAAAAATATTTCTGCTAAAATGGACTTTTAAATGTTGATTTCCGGTAGGCTTTTTTTTATATTGCACTACGTGCTTGATTCTTAGTGGCCAGGGGCCATTTTGAATAGTATGCAATATTTCTGCTACAGATGGAGTTTAAATGTAGGAGTCCCGGTGAACTTTCTTTATATTGCACTGCATGCTTGATATCTTAGTGGCCAGGGGCCAAATTTTGAATGTAGTATGCAATATTTCTGCTACAGATGGAGTTTAATGTAGGAGCCGGTGAACTTTCTTTATATTGCACTACGTGCTTGATATCTTAGTGGCCAGGGGGCCCTTTTGAATAGTATGCAATATTTCTGCTACAGATGGAGTTTAAATGTAGGAGTCCCGGTGAACTTTCTTTATATTGCACTGCATGCTTGATATCTTAGTGGCCAGGGGCCATTTTGAATAGTATGCAATATTTCTGCTACAGATGGAGTTTAAATGTAGGAGTCCCGGGAATTTCTTTATATTGCACACGTCTTGATATCTAGTGGCCAGGGGGCCCCCTTTTGATAGTTGCAAAATTTTGCACAGATGGAGTTTAAAATTTTGAAGTCCGGGGAACTTTTTTTATATTCCTCTCGTCTT
>CM037785.1:49616237-49632600 GCA_021229015.1 Solen grandis | reverse complement strand
TTTCCCCGTAAAACTCCTAGAACATATAGGGAAAAATTTCAATGCAAGCAATAAGTTCTCCCGGGGCCCCCCGATGACTCCACATGGTTCGCAACGCTTCGAACTTCACAGGGGACCTGTTCTCGACGCCTCCCAAGGCTCATCATTTACCATGGGGAGTACATCACCTAGGCAAAAAATGTCATGGTGGGACTGAGCCTTGAGCAATATTATCTTATATTTTACCTTCGCAAAGCCATGTTTTTGAACAACTACTGTGCAACAGTATTTGACTAAAGTTGAAAGTTGTATTAAAAAAATGACGGTAGTAAAGGGGGGGGGGGGGCGGCAGACTGGCATAATAAAAATCAATAAGTGCTTTTTGGGCCCCCCCACCCCAAAAAAAAAAAAAAAAAAAATTGTGTACACTATCAATAAGTGAATGCTTTTAATAGTCATCAGTTTTAGACTCAACATTGTAAAAGACAGTTTTGTTTAAATCTGAGGAAAAAAAAGTCACTTTAAAATATTTGTCAAATCTGTTGAAGGAAATACCGGGTACTGTATATGCTGTATTAGGTTCGAACTTGGTAATTTTTACTGTCTTATTGTCGATCTGGAAGCAGCCTTCACACACAGACTTCCCAGATAAAAAAAACCAGGCGCACGTTTTATGGTCGGGCGGTTGCAGAAGGTTTGGGCCCTTTCTGCGTGTCGATTTTTGGTACATTTTTTTATTCAGTAATGAAAGATGTTGATATTTAATATAAAATATTTAATATCCGTTTTATGTCGCACATAAACTATGCATTAGTATTTCATATTCATCGACTTATCAGTAACATTGCTCGATGACTGACTACCTGGATTTGATTTGAATTAGTGATAATGCATAATCTACATATACTCGTACATTGTCCAAAAATATGGATTGTCCCAAAATATGGCATATTGAAATTTTCAAATTCTTTCATTTCATATCATGTTTTTATAATCTTAAGATACACCAGTGTCTCTATATTAAGAGACCATGAATACACATACATGTAGATTATTATATTCGTAAATATTAAAAAGTGAACATGATGATGTATCGGCCTACTGTTTGTATTTATTCATTTCAGGAAAAATATCTAGAGGAGTTAGTTTCATAAAAATAATACTTAAAAAGTTATGTAAAGATAGTAAAGCTGATGACATTTAGAAACACAACCCATTTCTGATTAAGTTTAATTTGCATGGCTAGCGATAGGTATGCATCTACTCTGCAGTTTGCTACAGCAAATAAAAAAAATAAATAAAAAATAAATAAATAAATAAAATAAAAATCCTTTTAAATAGTTTATAGTTGTAACTGATACAAACTTTTGGTAATTGCCTATTTTCCCCAATTGTTAGATCGCTCGGCAGACGATATGTAAATTTCTCTCAATCAGTGAACGTGTTCGCAGTACCCTAAACACACGCTTATCACACAGTCATGGACGATTGCCGATTCGGATTACCTACACATTAACAGCAGGGGGCCATAAGACAATAAGAGTTTGGCTGGTCAGGTGATCATGCGGGTGTTCAGTATGGGGGCCCCGATGGGGATTTCCTCTAGCCAACACACTATGATGTAATCAAGGGATTTTATAGCCTAGAAAAATGTCGCCCCCCCCCCCCGCTGGATCCGGGCCTAGCCGCCTCACCCTCTCAATTTTATTTATTTCTTAAACTTCGTTTGGGAGAATCAAAGATGGCTCCTTCCATAAACTGCAAAAATGCGGCATTTTGGGGACCCAAATATTAAGACTACTCTAGACTGATAGCGAAAGAAGAGAAGTCATATGGCAGATCTTAAAAGATTCCAGGATTTTATTTTCTTATATGATAATAATGTAACAGTGGCCATAGTATTAGGCAAATTTGAAAATGTTAATTTGGGCAAAAATGATAACAATCGTACAAGAATCCCGTTGTCACAACTTTTCCAAAACAGCTAGATGATTTGGTTGAAACTCGATGTACTATATGTAGATGTGCGTGAAGCAAGATTGTCGCCTACAGACAACGGTAAAGGGAGAAAGTCAGACTTAGAATTTCTCCTTATGAAGATGTTTATGAAATAAGAATGACAATACATATACAAAAGTTATGGAACATATATATATAGAATTATATTGAACAAAATAAGCAATTATACAATATATATTTGAAATTATACCTTACATATGCAACTATATGCAAATATTTTTTAAGAATGTACAATATATATACACAGTTATCAACACATATATAGTTATTGGATATTGCAACGTCTGACATACCATAGGTTCGATTGGGAAATTGAAAGAGCTACCGATATTAGAAAAGCTCTTCGCTTACGTTCGAGTGGTTCTCTTCTAATGTTAGAAGATCTCTACTGAGGGTGCTGACCAAAATGGCAACGGGCGAGGAAACGTTAGTATTTTAAAACTCTACAGACTTCAGTTTCTTTGTCAATCGTGCTATAATAATTAAAAAAGTTAATATGCATATGTTTTAATATTCAAATTGATTGCTGTCTAGTTGTAATTTTGCAAAAATAATATTTAATCGAAGTAAAACGGTAAAACCGGTAAAAACTGCTTTCTTCATGAAATCTGTTCAAATTATCTTGTCGCTGACAGGATGTATACCTGTTAATTTTTCCCTTCTTCTCACTCAAAGTTCGTTTGCTTTTTAACGTGTATTGATAGTGACTGTTATCAATATTTTAATGATTTGATTATGTAATATATTAAAAATTTACGGAAGATATTCCGTTCGATTAACATTCTCTTCCACTCTCTTCTGTTCATCGGATTCTAATCTTGGTAGAGACCAATCGAACTGGCCTTAAATGTTGTAATTCCACTTACAAAAAAAGGTGAAACTGCACAAAAAAGTTACGCGGCAGTGCATTCCTTTGGTACTACCCGCCTATTGTGTTACTGATGGGCATATTGCAGTTTGTTAAAACATGAATTATAATGAAATTATGGTAAAACCTAAGCGTGACATAACTAAATGTTTATGTACTTCAGAATCATTAATTTATTTTTGTGGGGAACTAATTTTCGTCGATTTCGAGACCGGTTTTACCTACGCAAATAAATCCACACAAAAACTGTTTCTTCAATAGACATCACGTTTTTACATAAATCCACGAATTTAATTATGTACTAACGATATTAACTTGATAACAGATATACGAAATTTAATACCAACGAAAATAAATGAGTGTACAGTATACGTGTGGCAGTGAGAAATGCGGTCACTGTACTGGATGTTCTTCATTTACTTAATATCCTACTGTTGTGGGTTCCTACTACTATTTGACCACCATCCCCGGTGGCCGAGTGGTTAGAGCGTCCGCCACGGGAGCGGGAGGTCGTAGGTTCGAAGCCCGGCCGCGACATACCAAAGTCGTACAAAATGGTACTGTTATAGCTCCCTTGCTTGGCGCTCAGCGTATAAGGGTAATTGCATGATTGGTTGGCCCGGTGTCAGGATAATGTGAATGGGTGTGGTATCATGCCACATGTCTACGGCGTGATACTGCAGTGTGGCAGCACTATATCTGTCTCAAGTTGACATCGTCTCCAAATGACTGAAATACTGTCGGTGGGACGTTAAATTCAATAAACAAACTTTTTGACCACATACTCTAGGAGTATTTAAGAGACTCGAGTTTATGCTGGTCAGAGAGCGTGTACAGTATTTGGGATGAAGCCGACCAGGGAGTCTACTGGGACTGTCTGTCATCGGTTAGCACCATAAATCTTACCATGTTTTGATATACTGGTAGAGTATACCACGTGTGTCTCTTCAAGACTCCCAGAATATGTGGTAAAAAAGTAGAAGGAACCCTATCTCCTTATCTGACATACATAGCTAACAGCCTGGTTCCAAATATGGCTGTTGGCATTGCACATGGTGTACTCTACCAGTCCATCAAAACATGCTAAGATTTATTGCGCTAGGAGATGGCATACATAGCTAACAGCCTGGTTCCAAAAATGGTTGTTGGCATTGCACATGGCGTACTCTACCAGTCCATCAAAACATGCTAAGATTTATTGCGCTAGGAGATGGCATACATAGCTAACAGCCTGGTTCCAAAAATAGTTGTTGGCATTGCACATGGCGAACTCTACCAGTCCATCAAAACATGCTAAGATTTATTGCGCTAGGAGATGGCATACATAGCTAACAGCCTGGTACCAAATATGGTTGTTGGCATTGCACATGGCGAACTCTACCAGTCCATCAAAACATGCTAAGATTTATTGCGCTAACCGATGACATACATAGCTAACAGCCTGGTTCCAAATATGGCTGTTGGCATTGCACATGGTGAACTCTACCAGCCCATCAAAACATGGTAAGATTTATGGCGCTAGCCGATAGCATACATAGCTAACAGCCTGGTTCCAAATATGGCTGTTGTCATTGCACATGGCGAACTCTACCAGTCCATCAAAACATGCTAAGATTTATTGCGCTAGGAGATGACATACATAGCTAACAGCCTGGTTCCAAATATGGCTGTTGGCATTGCACATGGTGAACTCTACCAGCCCATCAAAACATGGTAAGATTTATGGCGCTAGCCGATGACATACATATCTAACAGCCTGGTTCCAAATATGGCTGTTGGCATTGCACATGGTGAACTCTACCAGCCCATCAAAACATGCTAATATTAATGGCGTTAGCCGATGACAACACCCCTAACTCCTGGTCGGCTTAGCTGTCACTGCCCCCACTGGACAGTCAACCCGCTCTCTGACCAGCATAAACCTGAGTCTCTTAGATACTCCCAGAATATGTGGTCAAAACGTATTAGGAACCTTATCTCCCCCAAAACACAACACTACTTTATGAACTTCATTCCGAGGCTAGTTCCACTAATGCCTAATATATTCTTGTACATTGTAGATGGGTTCCATATGCCTTATTATTGCAGCCCTGGCGTTGACATCAGTGCTAGGTAATCATTCTGTCTCCTAATTACTTATTCTCAAGACAGTCTTTCTTTTCAACATTATTTTATGTTTTTATGAATTTGTGACTTTATCTTGAAATAAATTTATCTTACAATAATATGTAGAATATGACAATATGATACTAAATTTTCATAAAAAATAAAGATTATATTAATTGCAGCTTGAGAATTTCGACTATGTGTATAAAATACAGAATGAAAAAAAATGGACGGCTTCTTCGTATAGTAATTTGGATTTACTTTTCCTATGTATATTTGGTTCCATTTCGAATGTTTGTATTTGCATGCCAAGGGCGTAGCTTGGCTTAACTGAGTGCGTGGACACGATTTCCTACCGCTTGGGACCTATCGGAGAATGAATTTCGGATGTTTGGATTTGGTCCTGTAATATTACACGATTCACAGGACCGAAATTAACTTTACAGGACCGAATTCAAACAACAAGATTTCATTATTGTTTATCATTTATTTCATTCATTTTATTGAGTTATTAACACTTTATCACCATATCTTTATAGATTTCTGATGTAATCAAATATAGTAAACATTGCTACTAGAAAATCTACTAGACATTCGGACAGACTGCATTGAAATATTCACAGGACCGAAATAGAAATCACCAGTCAGGTCAGACAGAAAGGCACTTTCGGAATGTCTGTGTTTGCAAGGTCATTGTAACAATCTGGTTGGTTTTAGAGCTTTCTTTTTAATGGAAATATGTCCATTCTGTGTGGATTTTCAAGCAATAAAGACCTCAACTTGTTACATCATACTTAATATAGACTCATAAATACCTTTATACACTATACTATTGAAATTCATGACTCTCATTCATTACGTTCTGATCTCAGAACTAAAACGAACTTACGTCTTAATTTATCGTATCTAAGCACTTAATGTTATGATTTTTTTATTAATATTTCACGAGTGTTTGAAATACACGTGGCACTGACGGTTTTTACCATACATCATGCATAAACTATGGAAGGGTGTGTTATTTTGTACTGTTGGTGATTTCAGTACATGTGGGTATTATTCGAGACAATTTTGTAAAATATGAAAATATAAGAAATCTACTGTTAAAGCTTACAACTCGCTGTATTAATTTCTCTTCATTTAGCTTTTTTATATCTATTTCGATTTTAGAATAATTATATTTTTATCATTTCACCATGGAGAAAATATGTGTATGCACATGCCTACTATGCATAGAAGAAGCTTCGCCAGTGCATGCTATGTTAGTAATTGCTGGTGACTGTTTCGGTTACTCTGGGTGCGTAAATAGTTGTTAATGACTGTGTTGTGGTTACGTTTGGTAGTAAATAGTAGTTTGTGACTGTGTTGTGGTTACGTTTGATAGAAAATGGTTGTTTGTGACTGTGTTGTGGTTACGTTTGATAGTAAATAGTAGTTTGTGACTGTGTTGTGGTTACGTTTGGTAGTAAATAGTTGTTAATGAGTGTGTTGTGGTTACATTTGGTAGTAAATAGTTGTTTGTGACTGTGTTACGGTTACGTTTGATAGTAAATAGTTGTTTGTGACTGTGTTGTGGTTACGTTTGGTAGAAATAGTGGTTTGTGATTGTGTTGTGGTTACGTTTGGTAGTAAATAGTTGTTAATGACTGTGTTGTGGTTACGTTTGGTAGTAAATAGTAGTTTGTGACGTTTGGTAGTAAATAGTGGTTTGTGACTGTGTTGTGGTTACATTTGGTAGTAAAAAGTTGCTTGTGATTGTATTACGGTTACATTTGGTAGTAAAAAGTTGTTTGTGACTGTGTTACGGTTACATTTGTCAGTAAATAGTTGCGTTTGACAGTGTTACTCTAAATGTCTTGATCGTTTTTTTTTTTTTTTTTTTTTTTTTTTTTCATAAAACAAGTCACTGGAAAGTGGAATTCGAGTTACAAACATCTCTTTTAGGGCTGAAGAAGGTGTGTTATTATGAAGGCTGGGCTCAGTACCGACAGTCTCCGAATGACTTGAGGCCGGAAGCCCTTGACACTCACTTGTGCACACACCTGCTCTATGCCTTCTCTAACATCACACATGATGGCAGTAATCTCGAGGCCGCCAGTGCAGATGACGAGGCTCTGTACGTTTTAGATTCGTATTGACATTTATCATATGACATTATGCTTAAACAGCTGTTTCCAGTTTCGTATAAACATCACATATTTTCTTATATTTATCACGTTACATATAACTTTTAGGCCGTTAATCACTTAACGTCACGCGCGTGTATTCTATATATATATATATATATATATATATATGCATAGTGTGTTGAACTCAAACAGCTGGATTAAGTGTGTTTGATGAGACTAACATTGATGAAAAGGTGCAGTATTCATATGGTGTTGAACATGTATGAGAAATACGCTCGAACACACGTTAAATCGTTATTTTCAGTTATTATTTAAAACTATTTTCTTGTTGTTAGATTACAAATAGTTATTCGTTCACAGTCCGTTCATTCATGTTTTTTGTTTGTTTGTTGTTATAATCACGATTTACGGTCATTACAGGTCGTGTGATAAAAAGAATCTGATATGTATCATCATTAATAAAAGGTCTTTACCAGAGATTATTGGAAATATCCACATTTCCACTCATTAATGAACACTTCGTGGATGTATTTATTTAAATATTTGTATCTAATACTCTTACTACTTTCAATAAAAAAAAAAATGTCAACATTTTTTAACATAATTTTTAACAATTTATGTTACTTAATTTGTTGTAATTTTAGGTACCCACCTTTCCGGGTTGAAATCGAAGAACCCAAACCTTAAAACCATGTTGTCCGTTGGCGGCTGGGAAATGGGCTCCGAGCCGTTTATGAAGGTCGTGGCCACCAACCATACCATGCAAGTGTTTGCCAGGAACGTGGTGACCTACCTGCGGGCCCACAACTTTGATGGGGTTGACGTTGACTGGGAATATCCAGCAGACCGTGGAAGTGAACCAGAAGACAAGGAGAAGTTCGCAATCCTGCTTCAAGTCAGCTTCTAACTAAAATATTTTATCATAATCTCTTTCGTACATTTATGATAACCATTTCCTAGTAACCTGGTGCCCAGTTTTAATTATGGAGGAAACCATGAAAAGACCTATGCGAACAGCATAAAACCAGATCAGCCTGCGAGTAACTCGCAGGCTGATCAGGTTTTATGCTGCTCGCTGCTCCTCAGTGGTCTGGAAATGAGGACTTTATAATTAAATTTGGTAAGGTTTAACTGTGGTTTTCTGCAGATCAGGCTTTATGTGGTACCTACTGAGTGCGTCAAAATGAGTCTATATGAGGGAAAAGGTTAAAAAAAAGATACTGTATATGTATGAGCTGTTACATTACTGAACTATTTGGGTTGCCAGAATGTAAATTGGCATAACGTAAGGCGTAATTAAAAAGTTAACCCGACCGACCGTATTTTGTATACCGACCCTAAACTTTTCTTCGTAGCGTTCGGGATAAAACGCTGTTTTTCGTCAATACCCCTAAAAAGTAAAGTAAAAATAGAAAAATATTAAAAGAAAAAGTTTAGCCACCTACCTTCCCTATTTTTTTCGGAGATGTTAGTGGAAACAAACATTTTTTTTAAGCGTGTCTAATTTGCCTAATGAAAATGCCTGCTAAAATAAAACGTCAATTAATTTTGAAGTGTTTCCTTTACTTCAGAAACTACACTTTGCTTTTACACACGAACCAAACAGGGGATCGAATGACCGGCTGCTTCTGTCTGTAGCCGTGGCAACCGCCGATGAGCGTGTGAGAGAATCTTACGACGTGGCACAAATTTCGCGGTAAGTTCAGCCACGCCCACATGTAACATTTTTACAACTACAGTTCCTGTTTCATCTACTATTTGTAGACATTCTACTATATTACCCAGTATGTAGGTCTTGTATACCCTTATATCATATTTGTTGATATTTAGGGTTCTGGAGATGTTTCCATAGTGACTGCAGACTCTTCTAGCCCTCTGGGTTATAAGATTTAAGCGTGTCTAAGTGGCCCTCTTCTTCTAAATACAGATTTAAAACACACACAAAAAACAACTATTACAACAACAACAAAAAGGTCGTTAGAATACGAGCAAATAATTTCATCCATACGCACACGATGTTAATGTTGATGGTTATTTGTATTATTTTTTTTTTACATAATGTCAGTCAAAATTTATAAAATGTAATTGTCATATACTGTATATGGCAATCTTAAGGTATGCGGATTTCATCAACCTGATGCTGTATGATTTTCCATGGTGAGTGGGATGGCATTGTCAACGTCCACAGCGCCATGTACAGCGATAGTGACATCAACGTGGTACGTATGAAATGTGACCCAGTAAGTTGTGTAGGTAATTACCCCCACTCCAACCTTAAATGTGACCCAGTAAGTTGTGTAGGTAATTACCCCCACTCCAACCTTAAATGTGACCCAGTAAGTTGTGTAGGTAATTACCCCCACTCCAACCTTACAATCATCATAATAAATAATAATAATAATATGAACATTCACTATTGGCAGTTTTTGTATGTTTCTTGACGTGTCGAACCAACGGCATGGGGCTTTCTGTCGGACAACATCAGGGACAATGGCTTACCAGCTGCAGGGTCCGGTAGTTGTTTGTCAATATGAAGAGTCAGATATATCTCATCAGGTGATGCCTTAATGTTCCATTTTGTGAAAATGACGAAGTCGAACAAAAAACAACAACAAAAACAACAACAACCCCCCCCCCCAAAAAAAAAACAACAACAAACAAAACGGTTTGCCATTTGTGTTACAGCAATCGTTGGGATTGTGTACTAACATGTGGAATCTCTAGACCAAACTTTTAACAGAATTTGAATACCGGTTGAATCGTCCCAAATAACGATTATTGTAACTACTTCTTCATTATATGTTGTCACCACTGTTTTGCAATAAACCCACAAATGAGTTTCATAATCAGCCATCATACATAATGGAAAACGTATTAATATATTTTCCTCAATGTGTTCTTTTTCTAACGATATATTTCATATTCTAATCCTTAATTACTTACAGGATCACTCTGTGAAACTTTGGATATCGGAGGGGGCCGCCAGGGACAAGTTAATTGTCGGCATGCCGCTGTACGGACGTCAGTTCGTCTTGGCCGATTCCTCCCCAGCACTCCATCGGCGACCTCATTACTGACGGCGGGGACATACCTTACTACACGGTACTGAGGAAGAATGCTTAGTATACGATACTTTCTTATCTCCAAGTATGCTCTAATGGATCAGTTATATGTTCGCCTCGCTAGGTACAGGTGTCAGCCATTTTGTTTTACCCATTTTGGTAGTTTTCCGGCCTACACGTTTGGGAGATAACGGTTCATTACGTGTAATTTTTCGTTGATTCGCAGGTGTAATGTTACTGTGAATTATGATCACAGCTGGACTCCATGCTATGTCTGGTCGAAGTAACAAGGAATTTATGAGCCTATATATTACATGCAATGGAGAGTTCCTTACTTAATAGGGTTATTTAAAGACTGTCCAAATTTGACATAATACGGTTTTATTGATTGAAATTGCCCGTTAATAATTACACAGAATATAAAAGTCAACTTTTCATTTATCTTTCAAATATTATAGGTCTGTCTTAAAATAATATTTAAATGGAAACTGGTGATGATTTGAAACTGATAAAAAATCTTAATTTGATGGCAAAACAGATCATTAACCGTTGTAAAGTGTTATAAAGAATCCCTGATTAAAGCTAAAACAATTTCGCCATGTTTGGTGTGATAATTTGAATAAATTAAGTTATTAGCAGCGTAAGTTTACAGATGCAAATATTTGCAATGGATTACCATTTTAAAGGATTATCACATGCTAGTTTTGTCTTTCCAACACCATCTTACAGCCCTAGTGTTTCAGATCTGTAAGTTGATCGCTGACAAAAATCTCAAAGAGCACATACTGCCAACCGAGCGGGTACCCTACATCATATACGATAACCCAAATGGGTGGGCTATGACAACGTTGCCAGTCTTACAGAAAAGGTATGTCTATATTTCTGACTGATTTTCTACTGACATTTATCATTCTATTCGCATTTATAATGTCATTTGAATTGAAATACAACATTTATAAATAAAGGTTAAATATATAAGGTCTCTATATAAAGCTTCAACATACGCACAATTTATCAGGCTTCTTGTATGACATTGCATGCGTTATCGTGATGATAAGTATATGTCTATATCACTCTACGATGTATTGTTCGTCATAGCATAGTATGTACAAATCCCGACATAAATTAGTGAAGACATTAAATTGTGTATAGTTTTGTTGTGATATATGAACTAGTCTTAAAGTATGATCTTTTCAATGACTATGTCATGTTTAAATTTATTTTAATGTTCCTAGAAATGTCACGTTCATGAATAACACCAAATATTTGCTGCGCATGCGTAATTGCTTATCTAGGCGCAGTACGTGTTGAAGAATGGACTAGGTGGCGCCATGGTATGGGCAATAACCCTGGACGACACGACAGGTGCTTGTGGACAAGGTACATACCCGCTGATGAGGGCAATCCTGCATGGAATGTCAGGTGCCATTGTCATTGGGAGATAAAAGAAAACCTACTGTGTACACTTGAATTAAAACTGAGTGAAAATCAACAGTTGTAAACATTTTGTTCATTCCCACGACCTAATATGAAAAATTTAGACTAAGTGTCGCCGGACAGTGCTGAACCAAGATTTCCCTCATGCCAGAGAGTTATGACACAAAGATTGGCAACTAGTCTGAACCTCACAAAAGCACGTGACAAATTGTCTAATTCTCGCAAAGTCACATTTTCAAATATCTCTTATTCTATCGAAGATATATGAAAGTAAATTATATCTTTTGTTAGAACATAACGACACATTATGTACTAAAATAAGTCAAGAAATAAAAATATTTCATGTAAAGTAGAGGAGTACCTGCATCAACTATGCAAAATGTGTTGTTTTTTCTTTTACAATGGTTGCATTTTAATCATACTTTACGTGAATTTTTAAAATAAGTCAAAGTGAAAATAATTCTTTGCAGCACAGAAAAAATATATTTTATAATATGGTTACATTTTCGTCTGTGATTTTGTCATACTTTTTTTGAAAGTTTGCAATATTCAATGATCTGCTGTGTGCTTAAATATTATTTTCCACTGGCTTTTACAAGAGTAACCTACCTCTGTTTAATGTGTTTTTGCTTATGCCATGAAACATGACCTGATGAATATTGTTTTTGGACAGTAAGATGATACATGGTTATGATTGTATCTATACTCAAAGGAAAAACAAGAACAATACAAGGTAACAAGAATCTGTAGTAGCCAGACTCAAGTTTTTACCTCCTAACCTTGCAATAAACCTCATATGATAGACCCAATCTCATCTTTAAGCATTGATTTTGTTTGAAAAATAAATCAAAATAATTTAAATTGTAATACCGTCGAATACTTCCTAAAACTGACACAAAATTATACCCTGCGTTTATTTTTCCTTTGAGTATACATGTACATAAATCACACACACACACACACACACACACACATATTCTAGGTATATTAATAAGCGAAATGAGCAAACAATGGATATAAGAATATAGAGCACCATTAAAAAAATATTCCCGCAAAAGAATGATGCTGTACAGTACTACGTAAGCATAGACATTTTAAGAAAGCCTTGTACCAAAACATCAGTCTCCAATATCTGTCTATTAGTGTCTGGTCAAACGTTATACAGGACGAGTTAAATCTAGCGTGCTCATTCAGCTCGAATCGTGGATACGGTCCCAGAGTTCTAAAATATTCATACATGAACTATATTTGGGCCGTGTATACGTTGTTTGCTGCCTTTTAAAACAATTCATTAATGCATTTATTTTGTGATGCGATAATTTTTAGAAGCATGCGATATTTACTTTATATTATATAATGACAGTTTGCACGCATCAGCGTCATCTGTAAATATATTTTCACTTTCTTTAACTGTCACTTAGTGTAATTACATTAAGGTAGCGGGATTCTAATAACCCTAATGATTTAATTAAGCGTCTGGATGTCACAGACGTTAATCAAAGTGCCGATGGCGCTGACAATCCAATTATGTCGCATTTATTTTGTATATTATAGTAAATTAAATATACAAGGATCAAATCAAATCCTATGTTTTATAAACCCGCTTTGAACAGCGTAAACACGGGTCGTATCAAGGATTTTTTTACATGATTTTAGTGGACGGTTTACAATATCTCTCTCTCTCTCCAACATATATTTAATCAAAGTGAAGTAAGTTTACAACAACAAACGCATGATAGATATGTAAATGTATATAAAATCTAGTAACAATACATCCGAAAAATGCGAATGTTTTCTAATATAGCTTAACATACATAAATTCAACGTATGTACTTTATTTCTGAATCGTACCAAAGAAAAAAATAACCTTTAAATTACCAATTACTTTCATTCTTTCATTCGTAAGACTGGTACTTTTTTCAATTCATTTATTGAATTTCTAAAGGTAAATCATCATGAGATTTGATGTCATAATAAACGTTCTCGTGTAAAGAAGTTTTCCTGACAATGTTTAGTTACCTTTTATGAATATTTTACTTTTATTTTTATTATTTCTAACCTTGTAGCGCATTGCATATGAGTGTGTGATAACGCGTAAAGCTATTGTGGCAGTTGACACATTAACACGAGTGTGTATATTATATATAATGGTAAATACGACAATTCAACCGAAAAAAAACAAAAAAAAAACAAACAAAAAAAAAACACAAAAAAACTCTTAGTCGTATATTGGTTGATCTTGCCAAATTTAAAAGACCTTTACCGACTGGTTTTGATTTTTAGATTTTAGATTAAGGTGCCGCATTTCATAAAACGTAGTATTATTTATCTAGTGAATAACCATACAAATTTGAATTTAAAATAAAACACCTTTTATTTTCTAAATCTGATCTGAATGACGCATAAGTGATAACCAAAGAGAAACACAGAAGAAAAAAAGGACCCTACTTGGATTTGAACCCCACTGCCCAAGTTTCATAGCAATTGGAGTAATGCATCAGGATAGTACTACTTTAATTCAACGCAATGGTTATGCTACACTTAGTCTGTGTTTTAATTTATTTCATATACTCTAAAACAAATCGATAAATAAATAAATAAATAAATAAATAAATAAAACATTTTCAACATATAAATAAGCATGCAGATATGCATTGATATTCAAACTACGATGTTTTAAAGAGATGGTAAGTAATCAGTAGTGCGCAATATTGACTTATTGTAAGCCTCCTCTCGATTTCTTCCTCTGTTTAACAACCGAAGTTCAATTCCAAAATGCCAAGATTGAAGATACAGGAGCCAAAGACTGCAGACAGAAAGCATCACAAAGCTCCAGGTGAAACATTTGAGGCCGTAGCAGTCTGTTCGTCCTATATAGCCGATGCTGCTGTCGTAGATCCAGCCAAAATTCTGCTGGAGCAGTAGACCGCAAAACGCATTTCGAATAAGATAGTCCCCCAATTTCGACCAAAATATCGCATTCCGTAAAACTCACTCAGCATTGTTGGAGTTAGACACCAGAGGGCGCCGTTCGACATTCCCATAGTAATAAGAGAAATTACAGCACTATAAATTTGTCAGAAAAGAATATACATACTGTAAGTGTCACAGTTTGTAAATGTTGAAAATCAATAAAATAGTCACTCGTGGAACTCTTTGAATTAAAAGATCCGAAAGAAACCCTGCAATAAATTTAGATATCACCCCAAACACCGGATTAAGCGTTGTGAACAGCGTGCTTTGTTTGTCTAGATGGTATGATTTAAGGAATGCTGTAATATTCGTCCCGAATGTTAACTGAAGACTTGCACAGAAGAAGAACGCCCAGAATAAGAAATGGAAATTAAATATTTTCAATAATTCCATTCCTGTTATGTCACCCGACCGAACTGGTCTGTCATTTTCTGAGTGTGAATTACCTTCCCCTGCAGCATCTCCTGCTTGTGAAGAGTTATTGATTTCATCATTTGATTCAGTGGACAGGTCTCTAATAAAAACTACTTCAAGAAAACCAATGGTGCCAAAGCAAATTGCGGACGTTAGGTAAAATCCACTCAAGTTCTGTCCTTTGTAATCTTTAGGATCATCTTGGTCGGTGAAACGAAGACCGTAAATCAAAGCAATGAGCGCGGGACCAGCGCTGAAGGATGCTCCAGTAGGCCAACAATTTTTCCTCGATTTTCGAAGAAAATTATTCATGTTCACAATCAACGAAGGCATGTACATGACTATTGCTCCGAATCCTAAAAAAAACAAAAAAAACAACAAAGAAACAAATTTTAAAACAACAACAAAAACAACAAACAAAATGAAAACAGCAAAAGAAATAAAACCCAAATTTAAAATCAACACCTTTTTTAAAAAAACGTATTTCAGAAGGTAATATTAAAAACCCAAAATTTGCACCAACGTAGGTCAGGAAATGTAAACGCCACTTTTGGCCATAATTTTTTTTTTTTTCACAATTAAATGATTCTTTAAATAACCATTAATTTGTTGACATTTAAACGTTAACAGGGAATTTTCGAGATTACGAGATTAAGGGAATACTTTGAAAAAAAAATTGGCTTTAGAAAAAAATATGCAAAATGAAACAATTTATACTACGTAAATAGAAAAATAAAATTGAAACTATAGCTTGACGTCTGAAAACCGCTATAAAAAGTAAGCATATTGTAATGCCGGGTTGTTCTGTAGAAATCTTTATTTAACGTTGTTGACCAGAGTAATAAGAAACCAGTGCTGATAAAGCATGGCAACGAATGACGTCAGTCTTGGGCCAATCCTTGTTCCATGAACCAGCCGGGAATCCCCGGCTTTTTTCCAAAATTTTCCCCTCGAAAAACACAATTCAACTGAAATAATGTAAAACCTTTCAGGCACTCTAAGATCTATAACTGGGTTTTATTTTGATTTTTAGTATGTACGAAAGAAAAGTATTACTATCGGAATATGATAAAAAATCTGCATGGTAAAAAGCTATCGGAGTAAGCAAGCTTACCTAAAAATTAGATATCAAATTTAGCAAATTTATCTATAAATTCATTTATAAAAATCATTGCCTAAATTTAAATCACTTTATCTATAAATTTTTTATCAAACTTGTTCACAAATTTTAATATTAATGTAATCAACAGGGTAGTAAAACGTATATTCGCTCTACTGACCATGTAACAAACTTTACGGGTCTGCATATTTAACATTTGTTATCAAAGGACCGATTTTTTTTGTTCGTGGTTTTTTTTTCTGTAAACTTAATTTGGAGA
>CM037785.1:49574109-49616137 GCA_021229015.1 Solen grandis | reverse complement strand
GTCATTGCAAATTGAACACCATGCTTGAGGTTGCTAGAACGAATGAGTTTGTAACCAAGGCGACCATATTTTTTTCAAGGGTAATCTTATTCTGTTCGAGGCTCGACTCATCTGTACTTATATAACCCTATTGTAAATCCAGTTGTCTTTTTAACACCGTGAATGAGTTTAAAAAATTGTACTGAAGAAAGTGCATTTATGGCCCTGTGTACACCAACCACTTTAGTAACGGCAACAAAAGCTTTGTCGTCTTTAAACTTTTTTTTGGTATTTTTTATTCTCTTTGAGTTCCCTACTTACTTGCATCCCTTTTGGGATGGTAGGTACACGAACTTGTTTTTTGCAAGCCCTTTTCCCACATTTTCCCTTTGTTTTTTGGCCCAAAGGTAAAGTTTTAATCTAATTTCAAACTTGATTAAATTACCGAAAAACCCATCAAGGACGTTTCGTTACGTATTAAATGTAGTGTTTTTTTTAAATTTTGGGTTTTACCCTCTTTATAATGCTAGGAAAGGGCTTTTTTTTTTTTTTTTGTTTTTTTTTTTTTTTTAAGGGTTTAATAAAATTTTCCCGTTTTTTTATTTTCAGATGAAGTACACTTTGCTGGGGGGGTTTTTGTTCTCGTGGTAGCAACCAATGCGCGCCACCCATTTTCCTTATGTGGAACGGGCCCGGGGGGGGAAACGGCTCCCCGGGTTTTAAAAAAAAACTAATGCATCCAAATCTTTTGCTAGTATTTTTAAACGAGTACCACCTCGCCCTTTGTTCAATATTTACTTCATGTTTTTAAATCTTATTTTTAAAAAATATTTATTTCTTCAGGGGTTTTCCGGGAATGTTTTCCGGAGGCCTTTTGGGGGTGACGTTTAAATTTTCCCCATGTTCAAAAAATGTTTTCCCTTTCCCCCTGGTGGCCGGAGCTAAAGCAACATGCCACCCGTGCAAAGGGGAGCTTAAAAAAAGGGGAAACCGATTCATGCCGAAAGTGCATGGAATCTTCCTGTGGGGAGGTGAGAATCTCGCCTTTTTTTATTAGAGGCGGAAATGGTTTTTTACAATGCAACCCATAAATTTAATAGTTTAAGCCTTTTAAAACACGTAAGGTTAAAAAAGGGGGTGAGACGGTTTAAACCCATTTTTAAATATTTTTATTTAAAAACCATAACTGATTATAAAATGACCGTCGTTCTTGTTTTCGCAAAAGTCCGTCCAATTATTGGGCTGTCGCTAATGCCTTTTTTAAATTTTTCCCGATATTTCCCATCTCTTTGTTATATAATACATATGGTTTTGTCTTGCTGTGTGGCTACTGACCAGTATATATAGCTGGCCAGTCAAGGGTCTGGGGGAGATCTTGTTAGAGACCTAGGGAGACCGTCGGACACAGATACTCCAGTCCCGACCATTACGTTACATGGCAGCGATTTGTCTGAGTGGGTCATGGCCTGTCATGCTAAAGTGTATAAAGACCAAGAAGGCTCCTATGTTTGTACGGCCGTTACGCGACAAGACTTCACCTCTTTGATCTCCTCTTTTGAGTCTCCTCTTTTGAGTCTATCCTTGAAATGCTTGGACGGAGAATTTCAAATGAATGGCTTACCCGCCTATGAATATCTTAAAACCCAAATTAATCTAAAGACATCTTTTTTATCAATTCTCTTAAAATATTGTACTGAAAAACAGTGAAGTAAGGGTTGTGTATCCTGTCATAATTAGGTCAGTTTTATCCAAAACGGGTCAAATTTATAAAATTTAGAGCTTTAACAGTCCCAATATACATCTTTTTTCAAAACTTGACATGCATTTAGATAAAACATTATCAAATTGAGTTTAGATTTAGAGATCCTGCATTAAAATGAAGGTATTACGAGAAACGTTTAACAGAAAAAAGGTAGAAGCAAATGCATACCGATTATCAATTGTATTGCGTTGTCCATTTAAAAACCTTTACTATTTGACTACATTGACATCTACTAGTAATAAATTACCTATTTTCAGTGTACCAGAGGATTTCTTTCCGGTGAGTATTCACGTCTAGTTTATATTTGCTTCCAATTCCCTAGTGTTAATTTATTTGCAAGTATCATTTAAAACTTAAAGAAACCCCGCAACAATATGAGCATAGATGCATCAGCTTACATTATATATCGGTCGATACCAAACTTAAACACTATTTCTCGATTTACATACCATCTTTCAAGTCAAACAACCAAATTACATACTTTCTTCCCCTCATCGGTGTTTGCTTTTTTCAGGTGCTGAAAGGCGGCGAAGAGAAAAGGGCCATTTTCATTACCTCTTTGGCAGCCGGTGCTTTGTTCTCTCATTTATTCCGTGGTATAGCGCTTTTTTTAATTTAGAATCTGCTGTAACTAAACTATCAACATTAGTACTTTACCGCTATTGTAAATTGTGGAGAATCTGCAAACGATCTGTTATTGCCAAAATAAATGCAGCCGTAAATTATGAATAGAATAAATCTACAGTTCCACTCTTAAATAAGACGCGGGTTAGGTTTGCCTAATAGAAACCAGTGAAGAGAACCAACTAATAAAGTAAACTCTAGATACAACATCGTTTAGCAACTTCAACCGTTTTTACTTAATTTTAACAATTCCCCAATAACCTCGGGAGTTTAAAAGCCGAATCCAAACATAAATTGGTGCCTGAACAGCGTAGTGGTAATGAGCCTTGCTTCTCACCAATGTGTCCCGAATTCGATACATGTCACATGCGTGAAGTGTATAATGGTCGCCTGTCCAGACACGTGGGTTTTCCCGGGCTCCCCGGTTTCCTCCTTCAATGACCACATACGCCGCCACCAGAGCCTTCGAGACTGATTAATAGAAATTGTGAATTGTTTCGTCATCGATATAAAATAACTTTAAACATAAAAAAATTGTATCTCATCCCCAGGAAAGCGCTCTGTGGAAAAGGACTCGGGACTAGAAAACATGAAGGAGAGACTATGGCCGTTGGTAGCATTACAGGGGGCCTCAGCAGCCGCTTCCTTGGGCTTCACCCTTTACAACAACAAACACTTGTTCGGTAATGTACTTCTGTTGCAATATTTCAGGTTCAATGCTCTTGAGAATTTTATCAACTTTTATTTTTTCAAAATAAACAATCATACACACCCTGATATTAAACTCGGCTCGTACGGAAAGCTACGTAGTGGCATGCTTACTCGCTTTAAGGTTTAACACACAAAAAATTACCGTTTTGATTCATTTTCAGGAAAGCGCTCTGAAATGGAGGACCTTCACGAGAGAATCGCACCATTGGTTGCCTTACAGGGAGCCTCGGCAGCCGCTTCCTTAGCTTCCACCGTATACAGCCACAAGAATAGGATCGGAAACTGGTTTAAAGGTATGGTTAATGGTCTGGATCTACTAGTATACAGCCTGGAGTGTGAGAGTAACACTTGCTCCCTCATGACTCTATTACCATAAAAAGATATCCGGTTGCTTCCGAAGTCTTTATCTGCACTTCATTTGTCAAGGTCTTAAAGATGAAACCGTTTTGAAACGTTTCAACCAAACCCATTTTTTTTCTGTTATGCCGTATATATAAGATGCAATTCAAGTTATAGATTTTGTAAATTCGTCAGTGGACTGAATATTGATATAAGATGAACGTCATAGTTCATCCAGTATCCCAAAACACTATCAAATTTATTGCAACGTTCGGTTCCAGGTTTTGGTAAGCGTGCCCAGGATAGCCCTGTAGATTCGCAGTGCTTCAGTCAATGTCCAGTGTGCCGCCCCTTTACGGACAGGAATCATCTGATAGAGTCGGGTAAGAATAACATTTGCATTCCTCGCTTAAGGGACAACACAGTAACCGTTATATACATTTAAACATTATAATAACATTGAGCACACAGACGTCATGAAGTCGTAAAAACGCATCATTAGAAACGCAATCCTTATTATAGGTGCTTAAAATGTAGTAAAATAAAACTTTGTATTTGCAACTTGCTACATAAGCTGTTCAATGCCGTATCATTAATCTTAAGATTGCATATAACATCCGCATCCTGCCCATATTTACTTGACCTTTAACTTCCACTTCCGGTTCCAGTGTGTGGTTCAGATATCTTGCTAGAGTATACGACACTATACCGCCCTATGAAGATGCTCGCCATGTTGGAGAAGGTCAACTCGGACGAAACCGCCCCAATCCTTCAAAAGGTTATTCATAATTTTTTTTATCTTTAATCAAATGACAGACTTGACGGTCTTACCATCTAGGTCCGGCAGACTTTTAGTTTCGATTCGGCTAACCCGAAAAAATGTTTTCTGTCCGATGGAATGCCTCGCTTTTACCTCGTCTGCTTCGAAGAAAGTCGAACTATTGTGATCGCTGCCTCGTCGTCGTGTAAAAACCTTATATAGCCCATTACTCAAACACTTTTAAATGTATCCAAACCAAACTTGGTATAGTTTATAATCATGACAAAGAGCAGTTGTAAGACGAAGGGGATTATTCTGAAATCTATACATTTGGAGTTATGTCCCTTTTACTTAGATTTTTAGTCAAAATTGCTTATTAAGTAGAATATTTTGAAAACTATTAAAGATAACACAAGAATACTTGATAATCATGACAAGACGCAATTGCAAAACAAGGGCATTATTCTGAAAGGAATGATGTAATGCCCCTTTTTCAACTTAAACGTTTTTGTTTTGTATTCCAAGCAATTACATTTCTTCTACACAATACAAGATTTTTTTTTCATATTTACTTAACAGTTAATCTTTATATACGGCGTTTCAAACTATAAATCTCAAAGAATATGGTACCCCGTTGTTGACCTGTAAAACGACGAACATTGGCACCGCTCTGCGGCGCTCTAGTTTATTCCAGTTTTATTATGAAAAATACAACATATGAAAAATGTCATCTTATAACAATTACGGTTACATATTGCAGTTTAAATTTATCTCGACACTGAAACTCCAACTAGGGATAGTCCGGTAAAAAACGCTTATGCAATCGTTAAACTCCTACTAGTCCAAGTATTTGCAGCTTTTAAATTTAAGATTATTATAGCACTTAGTTCGTTGTATTTAACTATGCGGAACACGCATTTCAGATCGCTTACAACCCGAATGCTTCTGGTAATGAATCTCCAATTCTCGTCTGGGCGAGATTCCCGTCCGGCATTATGGAATACGAGAGTTCAGTTCCCTTCCAGGATTCTCCGGAAACGGCCGTCAATATGGCGGTTGAGTACTTCTCTCGCATCGCACAAGAACATGAGCAGGAATAGACTGGATACTCGTTTTGTTGGAATTCTTAATGAGTCGTTAATTTGTTACTGTACTGAATTATAGAATAAACCTAGTAAGTTATATAAATATTTATTATGATTTATAAGTCCAAAGAGGGATATCGCTGTAAATACACGTGTTCGTTGCAGAACCGAGTTTGGTTTTAAAACGTTTCAAAACTGGTTCTTTGAACCAGAGCACAATGAGCTTTATTGTCTGGTTCTTGTCGAGTTCCTCACACGACGGGCGTATTTGTCTGTGGGTTTTGTTGGATAACTTTCCTTCGTTACTTAAAACTTTTCATTCGACTAGTGGAGTGAGATTGTGACGTCAGAGCGTTAAGCACTTACACAACGAAGAAAATTCTCCGTTAATCTCTAAATTATTTTCAAGATTAAATACTGGTACACATAAGCGATATTTGAAAGGAATATATACTTATTCAAACACCTCGTATATTTCTACTAAGCAAAACTCGTTCTAAATTTAGCATCCTCCTTTCAAGCAGAAATTATTCTTTCCGTTTAGAGAATATTAGATAAAAATAAATGTCATGCGTCTTGAAATATCATGCATGATAATTTAATCATTTAGCTTCATTAGTTGCGTTCCCTATAGCAGAAAAATAACTAATACATTATCGCAATAGACACGGTGAAAGTCCTTATCACCTCTTTGTATAAATGTGAGTGATATAAGCAACATCATGCAAATATCTATTCGACTGGGTATTTTTCGTTTAGTAACTTTTCTTATCGCATCTAGCTCCGCCCACCTTTTCGTTCTCAACGGAAAGTCCCAGTCGAATAAGCCCTGCGTTATCGGTAATCCCGAATATAACTGGGACGCAGACGATGAAACTCATTACTTGAACCCGCCCCTAGTAAATAGGATGGGTCAAAATCCGTCTAATCATTCACCCGATTCTACACGCGCTTTTTAGTTTCCCAGAATATGTAGCCAATCGGAAGCTCTGAAAATTCAAATTTATCCACGATTTTATTTCAATAGAATAATAAATGTACAAAATAGATCGATGTTTAATGTACAAAATAGATCGATTGTTTCAAGTCCGCATGTGCAAACCCCGCCTTCAGGGCGCTGCTTTTTTAAGTAAAATCTAACTCGGTTCTATTCAACCGTAAAATCCAGGCTAATGAAATTACTTTTTCTTTCCTCTTGTCTTTAACACTTCTCTCTTTCGCCCTCCCTTTTATCCCATCATAATTGTAGCTGTCAGATGTTGTAAAACATACGGACACAAATCTCGCCTCTAACGGGATTCGAACCCAAAGCCCCTGGTTCAGTAACCCAGCATTTTACCACTGCAAAACTCTTCTTTATGTTCACTTGAATAGTTAAAAAACTGTAGAAAATGAGACCAATATCTACAGTTTGCTAAGTGACAGAAGTTAATTCCTCGTTAAATTATTTACGTTGAAATATCTTGATCAAATCGACATTAAACATGAATTCAAATCCTATTTTGTTGGGATGTACAAGCAGTAAATGGTGATTATAGCATTTTTTAAGTTTGGTCCATTATAATGAAAAGAAGACCTTCTCTACTATCTGTAGTGGGTGGAATTATAACAACACCAGCGGTAGTTCGATGTTTATTTGGTACAAAACCAGAAAAACCTAAAATATAATTAAAACATTTCGTTAGACAGTTTACGGACACAAAGTAATAATAAATACGAAGTCAATCGAGGATTTTACAAATCATCGCGAGGAATTAATTACTTGGTAAATACATATTTAAATAACTTCAATACAAATATAAACTTACCAGGCACGTCTAAATAAAGTTACATTTTAATATAGAAAATGCTCAAAGGTAAGAGCGACATAATGTATCTAACAATATATATATGTATCCAACAATCAACTTGCGTCGACGGTGATCGATCGGTGAATGATTAGTAAGAAAGACGGAGGCTTATGAGCGGGAAAAGGGGACAAAGGGGCAGGGCCAACCAATCAGGGCATTTCCTTAAAATAGAACACTCACTCAACCAGTTTACATAAGAACTCACTCACGACATGCTCACTCTCTTGGACAATAGCAGACATGTACAAACATAGAGTAAACAAGGACAAGAGTACTAACAAGACACTACAATACAGAGGGACAAAACTGCACCTTGCTACATATCGATTAAAATTAAACACACAAATGTTGATGTAACCTGCCCCCCCCCCCCCCCCCCCCCAAATTGTCTGCACAGGATGTAATCGTCCATTTCGATGTCTCGCATCATTGTGTCCCGGCTTCAGTTAAATAGGTTGACGGGGAAACTTCGAAGTAGGATAGAATATATTGAGACAGTTCTCCAGAAAATAGCCTACGCTCGCTTCGGTCTTTTGTCTGAAGAAATGTCTTAATCTACGCTATCCTATACATAGATGAATAAATGATTGAACATCTCCAATTAAATCCTTTTGATGTAATTTATAAAATCAAAATTTAATTGTAAAATTATTTCACCATATATTTTACAAGACGGTATTGTATTTTTTTTTGTAAAATCTGTGCAAGTATATGATTTAATTAAAATCATAACTACATTATGAAGTATAGATTTTTTTTTTTTTTTTTGGCATTTGAGTATGTAAAGGGTAGTTGTGCAATTTCAAACTGCATGGACAAGTTCATAATTTCAAAATCCAATTTGGCGCATGAATTGTACATTGATAATATTTAGTGCTTGTAATTCATTATACACGCATGCACGGGAAGTAACTCCGTCGAACTAAAATTCCTCTTCAAATCCCGACATCCTGATATCAGTATGTGAAAATGGGTGTCGTCGACCTGGAATGGAATTCTGTTGCTGCATTTGATAAATACTTATTTTCTGAAGCTATGGACATTGTTCACTTGTTCAACATCGTCAGCAGAGTACAACGTGCTCGAGGTGAAGTTAGATCACCTTGTCATTCGTCGTCAATTTGCTTTAAACCTCCTGAAACCGCTTGATAGAAATTGAAACTTGGCATGAATGATCCTTGGGTGGCGGAAAAAATAAGTTAATTAATTATCTATAGTCGTTTTCATTTACATTATTTAATCATAACATATTTTAAAGTGTACATTATAAATTACGTTCACAGAATGAAAAAAGTGGGTGTGATGGGCTTTCGTTCCAACGACCGACGTGATTTGGGTTATTCGAATACATGCCTTTCTCGAAATAAATCGGCGATTCCCGGGATTTCGAATAAACGGGGTTCGACTGTATTTGAGATATCAGTATACTTCATAGGTGGATAGATCTTATAGAGGAAAAGTGCTGTGTACAAGAATGATAACTCTACCTTATTAGTAGTGGTTAGAATTTGTCATGTATAAGGTCGACGCGCACGAGTTGGTGCTCTATCTCGTCCAAGACGATTATGTATCCCCCAGCCATCGTGCAGTTACCGTTGCTGGGGTAAAGCGATTAACGTAATGAAGCGGTCGTCTCTACGTGACGTCGTTCGGGGCCTACCTGATCTCGGCTTATACGTAACTGATCCAGTAGTTGCATACCGAGTTGTCAGGTTGTGAATTGTTTGCCTAGAGCACACAAAATGAAGAGCAACATCATTTACAGACGTGCCGGCTCTTAGCATACCGACAGCCTGATTTCTGTCATTTTCAGATAGCCGTGGCATACCTGTTTACATAAAAAATTGTTAACAATTTTGTGTTTTTGTGTCAGTGATAAAGAGTACGTGTGACTGTGTAATAAAAAGCAATTGAAATGAACCCGGGATAGGTCAACACGAGGTAGTGGTCAAAAGCGGAAGTGAAAAGCGTGCTAGCCCGTGCACGGTACAATTGCACAAAATCTTGAGTCGGTCTACTTTCTATACTCAGGCCAATAAGTACATATCGATAACGTTCACATAAAGTCACCGTTAACCCTCTAAAACAGGTCATAAAGTACGTAAAGTTTCTTTTTTTTGTAAGTGTATTTCGAGATTAAGGATATTTTCGCGTTTGAAGTCCTGTTATATCATTAGATAAGTTCTTGATTTAGGCAAGGTTATCACAAATGTTGACCACTGGGCACGCAAAAGGTGCTGATTCACCGGTTGTTTATCATTGAAGCTGTCCAATGTTCCACATTTTGACCATAACTTAATTCCGCTAGTCTCATTACTGGTACACTCGTTGTAGTCTGAATCAACCGTTTCACTAAACTTCATCCGGAAAAAAATCTTGGTACACTTAAAAATTCTCGGAAATACATTTTTAGGAGAGTCCTTCTTCACAAGGAGTTATAAATTTGTGTAATACATAAGGTCAATTCATTTGATTTATTGAACAGTTGACCCTGTAAAAGTGGCCACTTGTATTAAGTGGTCACTTTCTATTGTTCCATTGATTGAGCGAAACAGACACATGAGCGCAAAACAGATTGTCATGAGATTACCATGAGACTAGTATGTTCCAAAAAGAAATCATGTACGGTTTGAGATGTCCTCCCCTCTTTACAAGATTATAAAGTGATTTTGGTTGTTATTTTACTTTTTTATCTTTAGACGAAATATAAACACGGTTTCGAATTAATTAAAATATTTTTTATGACGAGGAATAAACAAATGTGAGTATTTCCCCTGTAGTGGGAGTAATAAACTTAAAATGATAATTTATACACCAAGTTGTTATTTTTAAAAATGTTTTAAATCTTGACCAGTAATTACCAGTGGAATTGTGGGCAGTTATTGCAAAACCTATCGGAATGGTATGTTGGGAACAGGATATGTTCTTCCCAAATTAAGTTGCTAACCAACACATGTTGCACGATATAGGATATGTTTTAAATTCGTATGATCATGTATTATTTTAACATGAAGTAAATAATTATATTCTGTAACAGCCATACTCTATCATAACGTATCTGTAATTGCAAGTACAAAAACAAACTAAGTATAAAAAAATAAGTATCTGATTTACAGACATGTACTACATTGATATTGTGTTCCTATTTGTCATGATTAGACATATACGTTGTTAAAGATTTAAATTTAATGTAATCAGTATGTAATCTGATAACTTTGTCCAAGTAGTTGTAATTTAATGATTACATCTTGCAAATTGGAGTAATTATAATTTAATCATTACATTGAACTTGAAATGTCCTGTCTCACAGTCTCACAAATAGTGCGATCTTTAAAGAGGCCAAAACCTATATTCTCCCCCTCCCCAACACACACACACACACACACACACACACACACACACACACACACTTCTTGTTCGTTTAAGTACGTGTCCTTACTGAGATAACGCGTTACCATAAATGTAGACGTTGCAATATACTACGGAATTCAGTTAGAGCCATCTACATATTCGCCTATGCTATGAATGTCGAAAACACGAAATCGCGACGGACGACGGAACGATGAAGAAAAGGCGAAAACACATGATGAAAATGCGATGTAGTTTTGCGTTTTCATCATCATAATTTCGCGTTTTCATCATCGTAGTTATTTAATCTTAAATATTCTTAGACCTACATACTTACTAGTAGTAAGGTCGCCGGTTTGGGGCCAAGACTGCGCATGCGCAGGAGTGACGTCATCAGATTATTTGCGCATGTGCGGCGGCCATATTGGTTTTTTCTAGCATGACATCATGATCTATATTTAGAATGACATCATGATCTATATTTAGAATGACATCATGATCTATAGTTAGAAATGACATCATGATCTATATTTAGAATGACATCATGATCTATAGTTAGAAATGACATCAATGTACAGAGTTGTACATTTGACCTAGGGTTAAGGGCATTGAAGGTCAAGTCTTAGGCGGAGACACATGGTAAACACCAAAGAACATGAGATACAACAGAGGTATTGATAGTCCCAATAATATACAGAGCTGACTTGTATATTCAGTCATAAGGCTTAATCACGGACATTGAGGGTCAGGTCCTAAGCCTTAGACGGGGACTATACAAAGTCTTAAATCAATAATGTTATCAACATATGATCATCATACAATAAACATACAATAAATAAAAATATATCAAACATTATTTGGAAAACATAGAAAAAAAAATTAATGGCATTACTTACGATGTGAACAGCTCCTGTTATAAAATGAACTCAACACTCATGTTTTACGTGTAATCTGCCGTTTATGGTCATAATATTTCCGGAAACTATATTTAGAAATGTATTTAGCACTGTACAACTAGAATAAACCAGAATTTACCAGTTGTTATCTAAAATTAACTATGATTTTGATCAACAACCAATCAGAATAGAGAGCGATGACGTTATGTTTAAAAATAAAGTCAATATTGGAACGCATTTTTTGAACATGACTGTACACGTTACTTCAACACAAAACGGAAATAAAGATCAAATTATCAGAATTCAGACGTGTGTGGAACACACTTTTTGAACATGTCTGTACACATTATTTCAACACAATTTTTGAACATGTTTAAAAAAAAACAAATTTTCAGAATTCAGACGTGTGTGGAACACATTTTTTGAACATGTCTGTACACATTATTTCAACACAATTTTTGAACATGTCTGTACACGTTATTTCAACATGAAATGGAAATAAAGATCAAATCCTCAGAATTCAGGTGTGCGTGGAACACAATTTTTGAACATGTCTGTACACGTTATTTCAACATAATGACTTCTTTGCGAATATTGAAATCATTTAAAGCAGGCACCAGTACATTTCATAATCACATACACTGTGACCTATATAGCAACAGAAAGAAAAAACATCTTACCTACCATGCATGGATACATTTTACTTTGAATCTGGAGTAACACATTCCATTTGTTAAATTCTTTCTCTCTCTCTCTCTCTCTCTCTCTCTCTCTTAATTTCTGTAGAGTTTGTATATGATTATATAAGCACATTCTCATCAAATTTAATGAAGTACATGAACACGTACAAACATTTTCATGTTATATTCCCTCTCTCTCTCTCTCTCTCTCTCACACACACACACACACGTGATATACCATTTTAAGTCAAAGTATTTCCGGTAATTATTCTTGGAAATGTATTTCCAGTATACAACTAGAGTAAACCAGAGATAACTGGTTTACAATTTGAACCGACCAATGCCATGTCTTCATTTTATATCGATTGAACAAGTATAGACATGTTGTCTAAAAATAACCATGACTTAGATCAACAACCAATCAGAAACGAAATGAGTATTACAACCAATAACATGTTTCATTCCATGAATAGGCATGACATTGCACAACAACCAGCAATCATTTTTACTCCATGAACCTATGAGGCGTATACACACACACACACACGCACACTTTCAAACAAATGTGAAAGCGTTCTGGAAATGAAATGGACATGCCGAGTAAGGTAATCTTTTTAATATATAAATCACCTACCTTTTTTCCTCAGTATCCATTTTTTTATATCACACAACAGAATTTCCAAAAAGTGAATGACATGTATATCCATTAGTCTTTAGAAATTTCCTGCACACAAAAAATTCCAACTGATCACTCTAAGAGAGCATACATAGAAAAAAAACCTGTGTACTCTGTGCGTGAAAAAGATTATGTTTTGGGCTTCGTTAACTTAAAACACACATGTGTGTGTAATCGGTATACTCTTAACAGCTGTGACCTTGCAGCAGAAAAGCTAATTAAAAAGTCATTACCTCTTTCAGTTTACCAAATTATATACCATTCGAATATAAGTATAAAACATTGAACGAATTTTGTTATTTCGATTTCAGAAATCAATTGATTGATATTGTTTTAGTGCAAATTAAGTCTAAACACATGATTGATCTGATATGGATTCATTATTGATTATATATATACAAATTTTTTTTTTTCTAACATTTAATCATTTGAGTATACGAATATTGTTATTTTGAATTTTTAGAACTCAATTTTTTATATTGTTTTAGTGCAAATCAATTCTAAATACATGATTGATCCAATATTGATTATTTATCGATTTTTGTTATATCATACAAAAAATCAATATTTTCCTTTTGTTCACTAATATTTTTTCCCCCACCCCTTTTTTAAAGGTACAATGTTAAAAGGTAATATCTCCCTTAGTTGTTATCCGATTTGAATCATTTTCATAGCAATGGAAAGCTCAAAGTAAGATCTTTACTTTGAACACTCTTAACCGGAAGTCCATGATGAATAAAAACCGGAAATGACGTCAACACATGTAAAAAATGACTCTATCTCCCTTAGTTGTTATCCGATTTGAATCATTTTTATAGCTATGGAAAGCTCAAAGTGAAATCTTTACTTTGAACTTCTCAACCGGAAGTCCATGGGTCTTTAAAACCGGAAATGACGTCATCAATGTTAAAATTGACCCTATTTCCTTTAGTTTTCACTCGATTTATATATATTTTTTATAGCTATGAAAAGCTATAAGTGAAATCTTTACTTTAAACTTCTAACCGGAAGTCCATGATAAACAAAAAACCGGAAATGACGTCATTCTATGTAAAAATGACTATATCTTCATTAGTTTGAACTTCGTGGGTATAAAAAAACCATATGAAAATCTTGTCCTATAAGATGGACAATGTCGTGAACATTGACGAGGGATTTTCAGAGCTGGATCTAGAGATGTGTGAAGCCTGTTTAATATAAGAACAAACAGGATCAAAGTCTTGGGACTTATAAAAGCTTATAAGGGGAAGTGCCTCCTTTTTTCAGTTCATAAAATATGTTTTCTATAAAGTGTTTAGAGTGTGAACAAGTATTCACAAGAAGGGACAATATGTTAAGACATTGTGCATTTAAACATGGAAATGAAAAGACAGTCAATGAAAGGCCTCCTCCTTCGGAATTGACTCCTCCTCCTCCGGAATTGACTCCTCCTCCTCCGGAATTGACTCCTCCTCCTCCTCCTCCTCCTCCTCCTCCTCCTCAAGGAGGAGGAATTCATCCTCTTTCTCCTCCTCAAGGAGGAGGTTCAATATTTCAGGGAGTACAGACACAAAAGAAAGTTAGGGAAATACCTCCTTCAACATTAACTAATGGACAGGAATTTGTTTTTCAACATCCCTTTACGTGTATGGTCAGCGGACCGACCTCTTGTGGTAAAACTTACTTCGTATCACAGCTACTACAGAGGGCTTATGAAAAACTTCGTCCCGCTCCACAACGTATTATCTGGTTATACAAGAGATGGCAACCGTTATATGACGAAATACAAAGAAACGTTTTTCCGGAAGTAGAATTCAAAAAAGGAGTACCATTTAATCTGGAAAAAGACGAGTTTTTGGACCCTAGAGTCAGAAATGTGATCATATTAGATGACATGGCTACGGAAGCGGTGAAAGACCAACGAGTGACCGATTTATTCACGGAAGGTAGCCACCATAGAAATCTGTCTGTCATCGCTATCAACCAAAACCTGTATTTCAGCAAAGATCCTACCCAGAGACGAAATTGCCATTATCTGGTATTATTTAACAACCCTGTAGACAGACAACAGGTTATGACCCTTGCCGACAAATGTACCCAGTAACCCCCAAGAACTGTTAAGACCTTTTGAAAAGGCTGTTAGTCATCCCTATGGCTATTTACTCGTAGATTTAAAGCCACTTACACCAGCTTCACTGCGCATGCGCACAAATGTGATGGAATTTATAAGGGAAACAGATTGTAGAATGGAACCACCAAACCATATACAGAGACAGGATACTGTTCCAGTCGAAACTTTGCAAAACATCATGATTTCTTGCGACGACTGCGGTTCTATGTTTTCAGACATTAGTAACTTACAAAAACATGTCAGAGCATGGTGTCCAGCGGTGTTGAAAAGAAAAGCTGAACATACTAGTAATGAAGATGAGCCTACGAGTAAAGTAGGCCGTCGAGATTGGATCACCTGCGATGATGGTTCTGATAATGAAAGTTCTATGGATGAACAAGACTTCATTGAAGACATAAATGAATATTTCGAATCCTTAGCCAAAAAAGCTGGTGAGAAAACGGAAACAATTTGGGATGAAAAATACTACGAATATAGAAATGAAGGAAACTCAGAACAGAAAGCCCGTTCAAAAGCCTATGAGTTTGTCTTTGAAGACGATAAAAAAGAATTCATGCGAATGTATACAGATTTTTTGAGAACAGCGGCTCAACTAGAGGGAAGCGTCGTTCATCAGAAAATTCTTCGAGAAATTTTGGATTCAGACAATAAAAAGAAAGTGATTAAACGAGTATTGAAAAAGTACAATCATTGGTTCGATGAGGTCATTGGTCACGGAGAGATAGATTCGGAATCTAGTGATGATGATGATGATGATGAATAAGTTTATAAGGGGAGAAGACTAATAGACATTAACAAAAACTAATAATGAACATTGACAGTTGGTCACAACATTTTCGCCTCATGGCCGAGGGAAAACTACGTCCTAATCATAAAGGACACTATGTGGTAGAAAAAATACAGACTGGTGGCACGTCTAAAGAACCGACCATTCAATATGTTACCCCTGTGGCACAAGCGGTAGAAATGGCCAAGTCAGAACTCAAGAGACAAGACTCTCCACCTAGGGAAAGAAAGTCTACTTCCATGAAACGTCAGAATATGAGTTCCCCTGTAAAATCAAACAAAAGATTTCGACCACCAGGAATTCCGGCCAATTCAACCTTCTATGTTTGAGACTAAGGACAATATAACTGTAGAACAGAAAATGTGTGCATGTTCAAACGATTTGTATTGCAAAATAAAAAAAAAGTAATAGATTTAAATTGTATAATTGTAGAACGGAAAATGTATGCATATGAAAGCGAATTGTATTGCAAAATAAAATAAGTAACAGATTAAAATGTGTTTGTTTTCTTTGACAATAGGATTCTCAAAACAACCAACTCTTTAAAAAATGGGAAATCAATCGATAATTGACAATAATTCGATTGGAAATCAAAATTAGCTTTTTATAGCTATAAAAAAATATATATATAAATCGAGTGAAAACTAAAGGAAATAGGGTCAATTTTAACATTGATGACGTCATTTCCGGTTTTAAAGACCCATGGACTTCCGGTTGAGAAGTTCAAAGTAAAGATCTCACTTTGAGCTTTCCATAGCTATAAAAATGATTCAAATCGGATAACAACTAAGGGAGATAGAGTCATTTTTTACATGTGTTGACGTCATTTCCGGTTTTTATTCATCATGGACTTCCGGTTAAGAGTGTTCAAAGTAAAGATCTTACTTTGAGCTTTCCATTGCTATGAAAATGATTCAAATCGGATAACAACTAAGGGAGATATTACCTTTTAACATTGTACCTTTAAAAAAGTGGGTGGGGGAAATCAATGAAATCGATAATTGACAATAATTCGATTGAAAATAAAAACAACAGATTTATTTTGAAGCTTCTTACTATTTGTTTGTTCAAATGACTAAATATTAGTGAACAAAAGGAAAATATTGATTTTTTGTATGATATAACAAAAATCGATAAATAATCAATATTGGATCAATCATGTATTTAGAATTGATTTGCACTAAAACAATATAAAAAATTGAGTTCTAAAAATTCAAAATAACAATATTCGTATACTCAAATGATTAAATGTTAGAGCAGAAAAAAAGAAAATATTGGTTTTTTGTATATATATAATCAATAATGAATCCATATCAGATCAATCATGTGTTTAGACTTAATTTGCACTAAAACAATATCAATCAATTGATTTCTGAAATCGAAATAACAAAATTCGTTCAATGTTTTATACTTATATTCGAATGGTATATAATTTGGTAAACTGAAAGAGGTAATGATTTTTTTTTTGCTGCAAGGATTACACACACATGTGTGTTTTAAGTTAACGAAGCCCAAAACATAATCTTTTTCACGCACAGAGTACACAGGTTTTTTTTCTATGTATGCTCTCTTAGAGTTATCAGTTGGAATTTTTTGTGTGCAGGAAATTTCTAAAGACTAATGGATATACATGTCATTCACTTTTTGGAAATTCTGTTGTGTGATATAAAAAAATGGATACTGAGGAAAAAAGGTAGGTGATTTATATATTAAAAAGATTACCTTACTCGGCATGTCCATTTCATTTCCAGAACGCTTTCACATTTGTTTGAAAGTGTGCGTGTGTGTGTGTGTGTATACGCCTCATAGGTTCATGGAGTAAAAATGATTGCTGGTTGTTGTGCAATGTCATGCCTATTCATGGAATGAAACATGTTATTGGTTGTAATACTACATTTCGTTTCTGATTGGTTGTTGATCTAAGTCATGGTTATTTTTAGACAACATGTCTATACTTGTTCAATCGATATAAAATGAAGACATGGCATTGGTCGGTTCAAATTGTAAACCAGTTATCTCTGGTTTACTCTAGTTGTATACTGGAAATACATTTCCAAGAATAATTACCGGAAATACTTTGACTTAAAATGGTATATCACGTGTGTGTGTGTGTGTGTGTGAGAGAGAGAGAGAGAGAGAGGGAATATAACATGAAAATGTTACATGTATACATGTACGTGTTCATGTATTATTAATTTGATCTTTAATATGAGAATGTGTTATATAATCATATACAAACTCTACAGAAATTAAGAGAGAGAGAGAGAGAGAGAGAGAGAGAGAGAGAGAAAGAATTTAACAAATGGAATGTGTTACTCCAGATTCAAAGTAAAATGTATCCATGCATGGTAGGTAAGATGTTTTTTCTTTCTGTTGCTATATAGGTCACAGTGTATGTGATTATGAAATGTACTGGTGCCTGCTTTAAATGATTTCAATATTCGCAAAGAAGTCATTATGTTGAAATAACGTGTACAGACATGTTCAAAAATTGTGTTCCACGCACACCTGAATTCTGAAAATTTGATCTTTATTTCCGTTTTGTGTTGAAATAACGTGTACAGACATGTTCAAAAATTGTGTTGAAATAATGTGTACAGACATGTTCAAAAAGTGTGTTCCACACACGTCTGAATTCTGATAATTTGATCTTTATTTCCGTTTTGTGTTGAAGTAACGTGTACAGTCATGTTCAAAAAATGCGTTCCAATATTGACTTTATTTTTAAACATAACGTCATCGCTCTCTATTCTGATTGGTTGTTGATCAAAATCATAGTTAATTTTAGATAACAACTGGTAAATTCTGGTTTATTCTAGTTGTACAGTGCTAAATACATTTCTAAATATAGTTTCCGGAAATATTATGACCATAAACGGCAGATTACACGTAAAACATGAGTGTTGAGTTCATTTTATAACAGGAGCTGTTCACATCGTAAGTAATGCCATTAATTTTTTTTTCTATGTTTTCCAAATAATGTTTGATATATTTTTATTTATTGTATGTTTATTGTATGATGATCATATGTTGATAACATTATTGATTTAAGACTTTGTATAGTCCCCGTCTAAGGCTTAGGACCTGACCCTCAATGTCCGTGATTAAGCCTTATGACTGAATATACAAGTCAGCTCTGTATATTATTGGGACTATCAATACCTCTTGTTCTTTGGTGTTTACCATGTGTCTCCGCCTAAGACTTGACCTTCAATGCCCTTAACCCTAGGTCAAATGTACAACTCTGTACATTTCTAACTATAGATCATGATGTCATTCTAAATATAGATCATGATGTCATTTCTAACTATAGATCATGGTGTCATTCTAAATATAGATCATGATGTCATTCTAAATATAGATCATGATGTCATGCTAGAAAAAACCAATATGGCCGCCGCACATGCGCAAATAATCTGATGACGTCACTCCTGCGCATGCGCAGTCTTGGCCCCAAACCGGCGACCTTACTACTCTTACTGAATAATAATAATAATAATAATAATAATAATAATAATAATATCTTTATTTATAAAAGGTAGCTCAATAAGATTACGAACATTTTAAGTATAACTTCTTTACATGAGGCCTTCTGAAATAAAATATCAATGTCCTATAAAATGGTGATGAAAGAAAATACAACAAAAACAAACAAACAAAATAAAAACAAGTCAAATAAGCAGATAATTATGATTTACGACGTGAAATGATTATAAGTAATCAGCTTAGCGAGACAACTATAGTGTACGCAAATGATATATTCCGTCATATAAAATCTTCATAACTTAATATCAACTGAAGAATACTACTTATTGTTATTAAAAAATCAGTTCAATGCGTCTATACACACTCTCTCTCCTCCTCAACATGGACTGCCAAAATAGGGACTGCTCTGAAATATAATCAATTATTAACATTTTCAGCTAAATAAACATGCATGGTAAATATAAAATATGTATTGTATTTTAATATTAATATATGATGCCTATTTACATTGTTCTGTGTATAGATATGTAGCGTTATATTAATCATTTCTATCATCTATATGCTTATTAAATATCGGTACACTTTTCGCTGAAATTTATTTAAATGGATAGATAGCTACACAGGTAAAGATATACTCTTAGTTCGGTAAAGCCCCCATTTCTGAGCGCGAAAACACAAATTTACGAAGACGAAAACGCGATATCGCACGTTCATCATCGTGTTTTCGCATTTTCAGCGTATTTTCGCGTTTTCATCTTCGTATTTTCGCCATCGTATTTTCGTGATTTCGCGTTTGTCATCGTACTCTCGCATTTAGGTAAGCGTGTTTTCGTCATCATACTTTCATGATTTCGTGTTTTTGCGTTTTAGATTATTTTCTTTGTAGGCGATGCCCTAACGGAATTCCACAATATACACATTATTTCTGGTTCTGTCGACTATCTCAAGTGCTCTTTCATTTTCTGATAGACTGCATGCCGACATAGCCAATATCTTTCTGAATAGATATCGTCAACAGGTAAAACAAACTTGCTATTTTCGATGTCATTTTGGTCGCAGATGGTTATTAATATCAAACTTAGTAACAATGCACGATTATTTTGTCATTTTATTATTTTGTCATCTTAGTGAATATGTATTATGAACAGCAAAAACTTACACATTTTTAATGTAGAGTAAAATAAAAATAACTGGCGAATGAAGTCACTATTTCTTAGCTTCTTGATTACAATAATAAACGCAGTCGACTAGAAGCCAGCGGCGTTTTCTGACCTAATTGCTTTGGAGCTGAACATTTCTTTTTTATTCAGCGTAGCTGTCAGACCCAACTTTTGTACCACATACCGGACAAATCAAATTTGTATGACAGGAACATCTATCAGTACCGAATAACTTAAGGCCGGTTCGTATGACATGTCAGACGTTGCAATATTCAGTTACTATATATGTGTTGTATAACTGTACATATATATTGTATACATGCATATCTGTATGGTATAATCAGATATATATTGCATATAGTTGCATATGTTTATGGTATAATTTCAAATATATATTGTATAATTGCTTATTTATGTGTAGTATATTAATTAAAGATGTTTGAACTTATTGTTTTTACTCCGTTTATTCTTCATTTTCTATCTGCCATTTTAAGGGCCATATCTCGGAGGCCACTTCACCTTTCTTCACAAAACACCACACATTATGGCTCCCGATGCTCGTGAAATTTTTCCGATGATCGGGGAAGGTGTCCCGGAGCTTCACTGAATTTGAAACATCATCGGGTGAATATCCCCGTAGATTAGGATATGCATTGTTGTGTCGAACCATCTTAGATGCCTCGGGGAAGATTATGGAGATTATAAGAATTTGATGATGGACAAAATCAAGGGTAGACTTTCAGGGGTTTATGAGGATGCCCCCAGCAATATCCCATGGCCTTTGTCTTAGTCTAAAGTTGACCCCAAAAAAGCAACAAATTTTTAGAGTGCGTTTGTCTTTTTTTTTGCGAATATTCTGAGATTCTATCACAAGATCAGGAATGTTTCACAGAAAGGTCGCCGAACCTTCGAGACATCACCGAAGCCTAGGGGTTCCTCGGAAAAAATATTTCGCGGAAGCTCCGTGAATGTTTCCCAGGAGCTTCCGGGAAGCTAGGCGTATGTTTCCCCGGCCTGTTTTCCCCGATAAAACTCCTAGAACATATAGGGAAAAATTTCAATGCAAGCAATAAGTTCTCCCGAGGCCTCCCGATGACTCCACATGGTTCGCAACGCTTCGAAGCTTCACAGGGGAACCTGTTCTCGACGCCTCCCAAGGCTCATCATTTACCATCGGGAGTACATCACCTAGGCAAAAAATGTCATGGTGGGACTGAGCCTTGAGCAATATTATCTTATATTTTACCTTCGCAAAGCCATGTTTTTGAACAACTACTGTGCAACAGTATTTGACTAAAGTTGAAAGTTGTATTAAAAAATGACGGTAGTAAAGGGGGGGGGGGGGGCGGCAGACTGGCATAATAAAAATCAATAAGTGCTTTTTGGACCCCCCACCCCAAAAAAAAAAAAAAAAAAAATTGTGTACACTATCAATTAGTGAATGCTTTTAATAGTCATCAGTTTTAGACTCAACATTGTAAAAGACAGTTTTGTTTAAATCTGAGGAAAAAAAGTCACTTTAAAATATTTGTCAAATCTGTTGAAGGAAATACCGGGTACTGTATATGCTGTATTAGGTTCGAACTTGGTAATTTTTACTGTCTAATTGTCGATCTGGAAGCAGCCTTCACACACAGACTTCCCAGATAAAAAAAAACAGGCGCACGTTTTATGGTCGGGCGGTTGCAGAAGGTTTGGGCCCCTTCTGCGTGTCGATTTTTGGTACATTTTTTTATTCAGTAATGAAAGATGTTGATATTTAATATAAAATATTTAATATCCGTTTTATGTCGCACATAAACTATGCATTAGTATTTCATATTCATCGACTTATCAGTAACATTGCTCGATGACTGACTACCTGGATTTGATTTGAATTAGTGATAATGCATAATCTACATATACTCGTACATTGTCCAAAAATTTTAACTTAAGATACACCAGTGTCTCTATATTAAGAGACAATGAATACACATATATGTAGATTATTATATTCGTAAATATTAAAAAGTGAACATGATGATGTATCGGCCTACTGTTTGTATTTATTCATTTCAGGAAAAATATCTAGAGGAGTTAGTTTCATAAAAATAATACTTAAAAAGTTATGTAAAGATAGTAAAGCTGATGACATTTAGAAACACAACCCATTTCTGATTAAGTTTAATTTGCATGGCTAGCGATAGGTATGCATCTACTCTGCAGTTTGCTACAGCAAATAAAAAAAAAATAAAAAAAAAATAAAAATAAAATAAAAATCCTTTTAAATAGTTTATAGTTGTAACTGATACAAACTTTTGGTAATTGCCTATTTTCCCCAATTGTTAGATCGCTCGGCAGACGACATGTAAATTTCTCTCAATCAGTGAACGTGTTCGCAGTACCCTAAACACACGCTTATCACACAGTCATGGACGATTGCCGATTCGGATTACCTACACATTAACAGCAGGGGGCCATAAGACAATAGGAGTTTGGCTGGTCAGGTGATTATGCGGGTGTTCAGTATGGGGGCCCCGATGGGGATTTCCTCTAGCCAACACACTATGATGTAATCAAGGGATTTTATAGCCTAGAAAAATGTCGCCCCCCCGCTGGATCCGGGCCTAGCCGCCTCACCCTCTCAATTTTATTTATTTCTTAAACTTCGTTTGGGAGAATCAAAGATGGCTCCTTCCATAAACTGCAAAAATGCGGCATTTTGGGGACCCAAATATTAAGACTATTCTAGACTGATAGCGAAAGAAGAGAAATCATATGGCAGATCTTAAAAGATTCCAGGATTTTATTTTCTTATATGATAATAATGTAACAGTGGCCATAGTATTAGGCAAATTTGAAAATGTTAATTTGGGCAAAAATGATAACAATCGTACAAGAATCCCGTTGTCACAACTTTTCCAAAACAGCTAGATGATTTGGTTGAAACTCGATGTACTATATGTAGATGTGCGTGAAGCAAGATTGTCGCCTACAGACAACGGTAAAGGGAGAAAATCAGACTTAGAATTTCTCCTTATGAAGATGTTTATGAAATAAGAATGTACAATACATATACAAAAGTTATGGAACATATATATATAGAATTATATTGAACATAAATAAGCAATTATACAATATATATTTGAAATTATACCTTAAACATATGCAACTATATGCAATATATATCTATGCAACTATATGCAATATATATCTATTACACACACACACACACACACACACACACACATGCATTTATACAATATATATATATATATATATATATATATATATACAGTTATACAGTTATACATATATAGTTATTGGATATTGCAACGTCTGACATGCCATAGGTTCGATTGGGAAATTGAAGAGCTACCGATATTAGAAAAGCTCTTCGCTTACGTTCGAGTGGTTCTCTTCTAATGTTAGAAGATCTCTACTGAGGGTGCTGACCAAAATGGCAACGGGCGAGGAAACGTTAGTATTTTAAAACTCTACAGACTTCAGTTTCTTTGTCAATCGTGCTATAATAATTAAAAAAGTTAATATGCATATGTTTTAATATTCAAATTGATTGCTGTCTAGTTGTAATTTTGCAAAAATAATATTTAATCGAAGTAAAACGGTAAAACCGGTAAAAACTGCTTTCTTCATGAAATCTGTTCAAATTATCTTGTCGCTGACAGGATGTATACCTGTTAATTTTTCCCTTCTTCTCACTCAAAGTTCGTTTGCTTTTTAACGTGTATTGATAGTGACTGTTATCAATATTTTAATGATTTGATTATGTAATATATTAAAAATTTACGGAAGATATTCCGTTCGATTAACATTCTCTTCCACTCTCTTCTGTTCATCGGATTCTAATCTTGGTAGAGACCAATCGAACTGGCCTTAAATGTTGTAATTCCACTTACAAAAAAAGGTGAAACTGCACAAAAAAGTTACGCGGCAGTGCATTCCTTTGGTACTACCCGCCTATTGTGTTACTGATGGGCTTATTGCAGTTTGTTAAAACATGAATTATAATGAAATTATGGTAAAACCTAAGCGTGACATAACTAAATGTTTATGTACTTAAGAATCATTAATTTATTTTTGTGGGGAACTTATTTTCGTCGATTTCGAGACCGGTTTTACCCACGCAAATAAATCCACACAAAAACTGTTTCTTCAATAGACATCACGTTTTTACATAAATCCACGAATTTAATTATGTACTAACGATATTAACTTGATAACAGATACACGAAATTTAATACCAACGAAAATAAATGAGTGTACAGTATACGTGTGGCAGTGAGAAATGCGGTCACTGTACTGGATGTTCTTCATTTACTTAATATCCTACTGTTGTGGGTTCCTACTACTATTTGACCACCATCCCCGGTGGCCGAGTGGTTAGAGCGTCCTCCACGGGAGCGGGAGGTCGTAGGTTCGAAGCCCGGCCGCGACATACCAAAGTCGTAAAAAATGGTACTGTTATAGCTCCCTTGCTTGGCGCTCAGCGTATAAGGGTAATTGCATGATTGGTTGGCCCGGTGTCAGGATAATGTGAATGGGTGTGGTATCATGCCACATGTCTACGGCGTGATACTGCAGTGTGGCAGCACTATATCTGTCTCAAGTAGACATCGTCTCCAAATGACTGAAATACTGTCGGTGGGACTTTAAATTCAATAAACAAACATTTTGACCACATACTCTAGGAGTATTTAAGAGACTCGAGTTTATGCTGGTCAGAGAGCGTGTACAGTATTTGGGATGAAGCCGACCAGGGAGTCTACTGGGACTGTCTGTCATCGGTTAGCACCATAAATCTTACCATGTTTTGATATACTGATAGAGTATACCACGTGTGTCTCTTCAAGACTCCCAGAATATGTGGTCAAAAAGTAGAAGGAACCCTATCTCCTTATCTGACATACATAGCTAACAGCCTGGTTCCAAATATGGCTGTTGGCATTGCACATGGTGTACTCTACCAGTCCATCAAAAATGCTAAGTTTATTGCGCTAGGAGATGGCATACATAGCTAACAGCCTGGTTCCAAAAATGGTTGTTGGCATTGCACATGGCGAACTCTACCAATGGTTGTTGGCATTGCACATGGCGAACTCTACCAGTCCATCAAAACATGCAAGATTTATTGCGCTAGGATGACATACATAGCTAACAGCCTGGTTCCAAATATGGCTGTTGGCATTGCACATGGCGAACTCTACCAGTCCATCAAAAATGGCTAAGATTTATGCGCTAGGAGATGGCATACATAGCTAACAGCCTGCGGTTCCAAATATGGTTGTTGGAAATTTGCACATGGCGAACTCTACCAGTCCATCAAAACATGCTAAGATTTATTGCGCTAAGATGCATACATAGCTAACAGCCTGGTTCCAAATATGGTCTGTTGGCATTGCACATGGGAACTCTACCAGCCCATCAAAACATGGTAAGATTTATGCGCTAGCCGATGACATAATAGCTAACAGCCTGGTTCCAAATATGGCTGTTGGCATTGCACATGGGAACTCTACCAGCCATCAAAACATGGTAAGATTTATGGCGCTAGCCGATAGCATACATAGCTAACAGCCTGGTTCCAAATATGGCTGTTGTCATTGCACATGGCGAACTCTACCAGTCCATCAAAATATGGTAAGATTTATGGCGCTAGCATATGACATACATAGCTAACAGCCTGGTTCCAAATATGGTTGTTGGCATTGCACATGGCGAACTCTACCAGTCCATCAAAACATGCTAAGATTTATTGCGCTAACCGATGACATAAATAGCTAACAGCCTGGTTCCAAATATGGTTGTTGGCATTGCACATGGTGAACTCTACCAGTCCATCAAAACATGCTAAGATTTATTGCGCTAACCGATGACATAAATAGCTAACAGCCTGGTTCCAAATATGGTTGTTGGCATTGCACATGGTGAACTCTACCAGCCCATCAAAACATGCTAATATTAATGGCGTTAGCCGATGACAGACAGCCCCAGTAGACTCACTGGTCGGCTTAGCTGTACACTGCCCCCTACTGGACAGTCAACCCGCTCTCTGACCAGCATAAACCTGAGTCTCTTAGATACTCCCAGAATATGTGGCCAAAACGTATTAGGAACCTTATCTCCCCCAAAACACAACACTACTTTATGAACTTCATTCCGAGGCTAGTTCCACTAATGCCTAATATATTCTTGTACATTGTAGATGGGTTCCATATGCCTTATTATTGCAGCCCTGGCGTTGACATCAGTGCTAGGTAATCATTCTGTCTCCTAATTACTTATTCTCAAGACAATCTTTCTTTTCAACATTATTTTATGTTTTTATGAATTTGTGACTTTATCTTGAAATAAATTTATCTTACAATAATATGTAGAATATGAAAATATGACACTCAAACTTGTGAATTCGTTCATAAAAAATAAAGATTATATTAATTGCAGCTTGAGAATTTCGACTATGTGTATAAAATACAGAATGAAAAAAAAATGGACGGCTTCTTCGTATAGTAATTTGGATTTACTTTACCTATGTATATTTGGTTCCATTTCGAATGTTTGTATTTGCATGCCAAGGGCGTAGCTTGGCTTAACTGAGTGCGTGGACACGATTTCCTACCGCTTGGCACCTATCGGAGAATGAATTTCGGATGTTTGGATTTGGTCCTGTAATATTACACGATTCACAGGACCGAAATTAACTTTACAGGACCGAATTCAAACAACAAGATTTCATTATTGTTTATCATTTATTTCATTCATTTTATTGAGTTATTAACACTTTATCACCATATCTTTATAGATTTCTGATGTAATCAAATATAGTAAACATTGCTACTAGAAAATCTACTAGACATTCGGACAGACTGCATTGAAATATTCACAGGACCGAAATAGAAATCACCAGTCAGGTCAGACAGAAAGGCACTTTCGGAATGTCTGTGTTTGCAAGGTCATTGTAACAATCTGGTTGGTTTTGGAGCTTTCTTTTTAATGGAAATATGTCCATTCTGTGTGGATTTTCAAGCAATAAAGACCTCAACTTGTTACATCATACTTAATATAGACTCATAAATAGCCTTTATACACTATACTATTGAAATTCATGACTCTCATTCATTACGTTCTGATCTCAGAACTAAAACGAACTTACGTCTTAATTTATCGTATCTAAGCACTTAATGTTATGATTTTTTTATTAATATTTCACGAGTGTTTGAAATACACGTGGCACTGACGGTTTTTACCATACATCATGCATAAACTATGGAAGGGTGTGTTATTTTGTACTGTTGGTGATTTCAGTACATGTGGGTATTATTCGAGACAATTTTGTAAAATATGAAAATATAAGAAATCTACTGTTAAAGCTTACAACTCGCTGTATTAATTTCTCTTCATTTAGCTTTTTTATATCTATTTCGATTTTAGAATAATTATATTTTTATCATTTCACCATGGAGAAAATATGTGTAGACACGTGCCTACTATGCATAGAAGAAGCTTCGCCAGTGCATGCTATGTTAGTAATTGCTGGTGACTGTTTCGGTTACTCTGGGTGCGTAAATAGTGGTTTGTGACTGTGTTGTGGTTACGTTTGGTAGTAAATAGTTGTTTGTGACTGTGTTGTGGTTACGTTTGGTAGTAAATAGTGGTTTGTGACTGTGTTGTGGTTACGTTTGGTAGTAAATAGTTGTTAATGACTGTGTTGTGGTTACATTTGGTAGTAAAAAGTTGCTTGTGATTGTATTACGGTTACATTTGGTAGTAAAAAGTTGTTTGTGACTGTGTTACGGTTACATTTGTCAGTAAATAGTTGCGTTTGACAGTGTTACTGTAAATGTCTTGATCGTTTTTTTTTTTGTTTTTTTTTTTCATAAAACAAGTCACTGGAAAGTGTAATTCGAGTTACAAACATCTCTTTTAGGGCTGAAGAAGGTGTGTTATTATGAAGGCTGGGCTCAGTACCGACAGTCTCCGAATGACTTGAGGCCGGAAGCCCTTGACACTCACTTGTGCACACACCTGCTCTATGCCTTCTCTAACATCACACATGATGGCAGTAATCTCGAGGCCGCCAGTGCAGATGACGAGGCTCTGTACGTTTTAGATTCGTATTGACATTTATCATATGACATTATGCTTAAACAGCTGTTTCCAGTTTCGTATAAACATCACATATTTTCTTATATTTATCACGTTACATATAACTTTTAGGCCGTTAATCACTTAACGTCACGCGCGTGTATTCTATATATATATATATATGCATAGTGTGTTGAACTCAAACAGCTGGATTAAGTGTGTTTGATGAGACTAACATTGATGAAAAGGTGCAGTATTCATATGATGTTGAACATGTATGTTTTTTTTTTAAATTCCTTTTATTGTTTGTTTTTGTTATAATTATATTTACGGTCATTACAGGTCGTGTGATAAAAAGAATCTGATATGTATCATCATTAATAAAAGGTCTTTACCAGAGATTATTGGAAATATCCACATTTCCACTCATTAATGAACACTTCGTGGATGTATTTATTTAAATATTTGTATCTAATACTCTTACTACTTTCAATTATTTACTAAACATTTGCATTATATATCTTATAGTTATTAAAAGCTAATAAAAATGTCAACATTATTATAGTAATACATTTTAGAACATAATTTTTAACAATTTATGTTACTTAATTTGTTGTAATTTTAGGTACCCAGCCTTTACCGGGTTGAAATCGAAGAACCCAAACCTTAAAACCATGTTGTCCGTTGGCGGCTGGGAAATGGGCTCCGAGCCGTTTATGAAGGTCGTGGCCACCAACCATACCATGCAAGTGTTTGCCAGGAACGTGGTGACCTACCTGCGGGCCCACAACTTTGATGGGGTTGACGTTGACTGGGAATATCCAGCAGACCGTGGAAGTGAACCAGAAGACAAGGAGAAGTTCGCAATCCTGCTTCAAGTCAGCTTCTAACTAAAATATTTTATCATAATCTCTTTCGTACATTTATGATAACCATTTCCTAGTAACCTGGTGCCCAGTTTAATTATGGAGGAAACCATGAAAAGACCTATGCGAACAGCATAAAACCAGATCAGCCTGCGAGTAACTCGCAGGCTGATCAGGTTTTATGCTGTTCGCTGCTCCTCAGTGGTCTGGAAATGAGGACTTTATAATTAAATTTGGTAAGGTTTAACTGTGGTTTTCTGCAGATCAGGCTTTATGTGGTACCTACTGAGTGCGTCAAAATGAGTCTATATGAGGGAAAAGGTTAAAAAAAGATACTGTATATGTATGAGCTGTTACATTACTGAACTATTTGGGTTGCCAGAATGTAAATTGGCATAACGTAAGGCGTAATTAAAAAGTTAACCCGACCGACCGTATTTTGTATACCGACCCTAAACTTTTCTTCGTAGCGTTCGGGATAAAACGCTGTTTTTCGTCAATACCCCTAAAAAGTAAAGTAAAAATAGAAAAATATTAAAAGAAAAAGTTTAGCCCACCTACCTTCCCTATTTTTTTCGGAGATGTTAGTGGAAACAAACATTTTTTTTAAGCGTGTCTAATTTGCCTAATGAAAATGCCTGCTAAAATAAAACGTCAATTAATTTTGAAGTGTTTCCTTTACTTCAGAAACTACACTTTGCTTTTACACACGAACCAAACAGGGGATCGAATGACCGGCTGCTTCTGTCTGTAGCCGTGGCAACCGCCGATGAGCGTGTGAGAGAATCTTACGACGTGGCACAAATTTCGCGGTAAGTTCAGCCACGCCCACATGTAACATTTTTACAACTACAGTTCCTGTTTCATCTACTATTTGTAGACATTCTACTATATTACCCAGTATGTAGGTCTTGTATACCCTTATATCATATTTGTTGATATTTAGGGTTCTGGAGATGTTTCCATAGTGACTGCAGACTCTTCTAGCCCTCTGGGTTATAAGATTTAAGCGTGTCTAAGTGGCCCTCTTCTTCTAAATACAGATTTAAAACACACACAAAAAACAACTATTACAACAACAACAAAAAGGTCGTTAGAATACGAGCAAATAATTTCATCCATACGCACACGATGTTAATGTTGATGGTTATTTGTATTATTTTTTTTTTACATAATGTCAGTCAAAATTTATAAAATGTAATTGTCATATACTGTATTATGGCAATCTTAAGGTATGCGGATTTCATCAACCTGATGCTGTATGATTTCCATGGTGAGTGGGATGGCATTGTCAACGTCCACAGCGCCATGTACAGCGATAGTGACATCAACGTGGTACGTATGAAATGTGACCCAGTAAGTTGTGTAGGTAATTACCCCCACTCCAACCTTAAATGTGACCCAGTAAGTTGTGTAGGTAATTACCCCCACTCCAACCTTAAATGTGACCCAGTAAGTTGTGTAGGTAATTACCCCCACTCCAACCTTAAAATAATAAAATAATAATAATAATAATAATGAACATTCACTATTGGCAGTTTTTGTATGTTTCTTGACGTGTCGAACCAACGGCATGGGGCTTTCTGTCGGACAACATCAGGGACAATGGCTTACCAGCTGCAGGGTCCGGTAGTTGTTTGTCAATATGAAGAGTCAGATATATCTCATCAGGTGATGCCTTAATGTTACATTTTGTGAAAATGACGAAGTCGAACAAAAAACAACAACAAAAACAACAACAACCCCCCCCCCCCCCAAAAAAAAACAACAACAAACAAAACGGTTTGCCATTTGTGTTACAGCAATCGTTGGGATTGTGTACTAACATGTGGAATCTCTAGACCAAACTTTTAACAGAATTTGAATACCGGTTGAATCGTCCCAAATAACGATTATTGTAACTACTTCTTCATTATATGTTGTCACCACTGTTTTGCAATAAACCCACAAATGAGTTTCATAATCAGCCATCATACATAATGGAAAACGTATTAATATATTTTCCTCAATGTGTTCTTTTTCTAACGATATATTTCATATTCTAATCCTTAATTACTTACAGGATCACTCTGTGAAACTTTGGATATCGGAGGGGGCCGCCAGGGACAAGTTAATTGTCGGCATGCCGCTGTACGGACGTCAGTTCGTCTTGGCCGATTCCTCCCAGCACTCCATCGGCGACCTCATTACTGACGGCGGGGACATACCTTACTACACGGTACTGAGGAAGAATGCTTAGTATACGATACTTTCTTATCTCCAAGTATGCTCTAATGGATCAGTTATATGTTCGCCTCGCTAGGTACAGGTGTCAGCCATTTTGTTTTACCCATTTTGGTAGTTTTCCGGCCTACACGTTTAGGAGATAACGGTTCATTGCGTGTAATTTTTCGTTGATTCGCAGGTGTAATGTTACTGTGAATTACGATCACAGCTGGACTCCATGCTATGTCTGGTCGAAGTAACAAGGAATTTATGAGCCTGTATATTACATGCAATGGAGAGTTCCTTACTTAATAGGGTTATTTAAAGACTGTCCAAATTTGACATAATACAGTTTTATTGATTGAAATTGCCCGTTAATAATTACACAGAATATAAAAGTCAACTTTTCATTTCTCTTTCAAATGTTATTGGTCTCTCTTAAAATAATATCTAAATGGAAACTGGATACTGATAAAAATAATTTGATGGCAAAACAGATCATTAACCGTTGTAAAGTGTTATAAAGAATCCCTGATTAAAGCTAAAACAATTTCGCCATGTTTGGTGTGATAATTTGAATAAATTAAGTTATTAGCAGCGTAAGTTTACAGATGCAAATATTTGCAATGGATTACCATTTTAAAGGATTATCACATGCTAGTTTTGTCTTTCCAACACCATCTTACAGCCCTAGTGTTTCAGATCTGTAAGTTGATCGCTGACAAAAATCTCAAAGAGCACATACTGCCAACCGAGCGGGTACCCTATATCATATACGATAACCAATGGGTGGGCTATGACAACGTTGCCAGTCTTACAGAAAAGGTATGTCTATATTTCTGACTGATTTTCTACTGACATTTATCATTCTATTCGCATTTATAATGTCATTTGAATTGAAATACAACATTTATAAATAAAGGTTAAATATATAAGGTCTCTATATAAAGCTTCAACATACGCACAATTTATCAGGCTTCTTGTATGACATTGCATGCGTTATCGTGTTGATAAGTATATGTCTATATCACTCTACGATGTATTGTTCGTCATAGCATAGTATGTACAAATCCCGACATAAATTAGTGAAGACATTAAATTGTGTATAGTTTTGTTGTGATATATGAACTAATCTTAAAGTATGATCTTTTCAATGACTATGTCATGTTTAAATTTATTTTAATGTTCCTAGAAATGTCACGTTCATGAATAACACCAAATATTTGCTGCGCATGCGTAATTGCTTATCTAGGCGCAGTACGTGTTGAAGAATGGACTAGGTGGCGCCATGGTATGGGCAATAACCCTGGACGACACGACAGGTGCTTGTGGACAAGGTACATACCCGCTGATGAGGGCAATCCTGCATGGAATGTCAGGTGCCATTGTCATTGGGAGATAAAGGGAAACCTACTGTCTACACTTTAATTAAAACTGAGTGAAAATCAACAGTTGTAAACATTTTGTTCATTCCCACGACCTAATATGTAAAATTTAGACTAAGTGTCGCCGGACAGTGTTGAACCAAGATTTCCCTCATGCCAGAGAGTTATGACACAAAGATTGGCAACTAGTCTGAACCTCACAAAAGCACGTGACAAATTGTCTAATTCTCGCAAAGTCACATTTTCAAATATCTCTTATTCTATCGAAGATATATGAAAGTAAATTATATCTTTTGTTAGAACATAACGACACATTATGTACTAAAATAAGTCAAGAAATAAAAATATTTCATGTAAAGTAGAGGAGTACCTGCATCAACTATGTAAAATGTGTTGTTTTTTCTTTTACAATGGTTGCATTTTAATCATACTTTACGTAATTTTTAAAATAAGTCAAAAATAATTCTTTGCAGCACAGAAAAAATATATTTTATAATATGGTTACATTTTCGTCTGTGATTTTGTCATACTTTTTTTGAAAGTTTGCAATATTCAATGATCTGCTGTGTGCTTAAATATTATTTTCCACTGGCTTTTACAAGAGTAACCTACCTCTGTTTAATGTGTTTTTGCTTATGCCATGAAACATGACCTGATGAATATTGTTTTTGGACAGTAAGATGATACATGGTTATGATTGTATCTATACTCAAAGGAAAAACAAGAACAATACAAGGTAACAAGAATCTGTAGTAGCCAGACTCAAGTTTTTACCTCCTAACCTTGCAATAAACCTCATATGATAGACCCAATCTCATCTTTAAGCATTGATTTTGTTTGAAAAATAAATATCAAAATAATTTAAATTGTAATACCGTCGAATACTTCCTAAAACTGACACAAAATTATACCCTGTTTATTTTTCTTTAGTATAATTGGAAAAAGAAAAATATATAAAATATAGAGCACCATTAAAAAAATATTCCCGCAAAAGAATGATGCTGTACAGTACTACGTAAGCATAGACATTTTAAGAAAGCCTTGTACCAAAACCTCAGTCTCCAATATCTGTCTATTAGTGTCTGGTCAATCATTATACAGGACGAGTTATATTTAGCATGCTCATTCAGCTCGAATCGTGGATACGGTTCCAGAGTTCTAAAATATTCATACATGAACTATATTTGGGCCGTGTATACGTTGTTTGCTGCCTTTTAAAACAATTCATTAATGCATTTATTTTGTGATGCGATAATTTTTAGAAGCATGCGATATTTACTTTATATTATATAATGACAGTTTGCACGCATCAGCGTCATCTGTAAATATATTTTCACTTTCTTTAACTGTCACTTAGTGTAATTACATTAAGGTAGCGGGATTCTAATAACCCTAATGATTTAATTAAGCGTCTGGATGTCACAGACGTTAATCAAAGTGCCGATGGCGCTGACAATCCAATTATGTCGCATTTATTTTGTATATTATAGTAAATTAAATATACAAGGATCAAATCAAATCCTATGTTTTATAAACCCGCTTTGAACAGCGTAAACACGGGTCGTATCAAGGATTTTTTTACATGATTTTAGTGGACGGTTTACAATAACCGCATCCCCATCTCTCTCTCTCTCCAACATATATTTAATCAAAGTGAAGTAAGTTTACAACAACAAACGCATGATAGATATGTAAATGTATATAAAATCTAGTAACAATACATCCGAAAAATGCGAATGTTTTCTAATATAGCTTAACATACATAAATTCAACGTATGTACTTTATTTCTGAATCGTACCAAAGAAAAAAATAACCTTTAAATTACCAATTACTTTCATTCTTTCATTCGTAAGACTGGTACTTTTTTCAATTCATTTATTGAATTTCTAAAGGTAAATCATCATAAGATTTGATGTCATAATAAACGTTCTCGTGTAAAGAAGTTTTCCTGACAATGTTTAGTTACCTTTTATGAATATTTTACTTTTATTTTTATTATTTCTAACCTTGTAGCGCATTGCATATGAGTGTGTGATAACGCGTAAAGCTATTGTGGCAGTTGACACATTAACACGAGTGTGTATATTATATATAATGGTAAATACGACAATTCAACCGAAAAAAAACAAAAAAAAAACAAACAAAAAAAAAAAACACAAAAAAACTCTTAGTCGTATATTGGTTGATCTTGCCAAATTTAAAAGACCTTTACCGACTGGTTTTGATTTTTAGATTTTAGATTAAGGTGCCGCATTTCATAAAACGTAGTATTATTTATCTAGTGAATAACCATACAAAATTTGAATTTAAAATAAAACACCTTTTATTTTCTAAATCTGATCTGAATGACGCATAAGTGATAACCAAAGAGAAACACAGAAAGAAAAAAAGGACCCTACTTGGATTTGAACCCCACTGCCCCAAGTTTCATAGCAATTGGAGTAATGCATCAGGATAGTACTACTTTAATTCAACGCATGGTTATGCTACACTTAGTCTGTGTTTAATTTATTTCATATACTCTAAAACAAATCGATAAATAAATAAATAAATAAATAAATGAATAAAACATTTTCAACATATAAATAAGCATGCAGATCTGCATTGGTATTCAAACTACGATGTTTTAAAGAGATGGTAAGTAATCAGTAATGCGCAATATTGACTTATTGTAAGCCTCCTCTCGATTTCTTCCTCTGTTTATACAACCGAAGTTCCAATTCCAAAATGCCAAGATTGAAGATACAGGAGCAAAGACTGCAGACAGAAAGCATCACAAAGCTCCAGGTGAAACATTTGAGGCCGTAGCAGTCTGTTCGTCCTATATAGCCGATGCTGCTGTCGTAGATCCAGCCAAATATCTGCTGGAGCAGTAGACCGCAAAACGCATTTCCGAATAAGATAGTCCCCCAATTTCGACCAAAATATCGCATTCCGTAAAACTCACTCAGCATTGTTGGAGTTAGACACCAGAGGGCGCCGTTCGACATTCCCATAGTAATAAGAGAAATTAACAGCACTATAAATTTGTCAGAAAAGAATATACATACTGTAAGTGTCACAGTTTGTAAAATGTTGAAAATCAATAAAATAGTCACTCGTGGAACTCTTTGAATTAAAAGATCCGAAAGAAACCCTGCAATAAATTTAGATATCACCCCAAACACCGGATTAAGCGTTGTGAACAGCGTGCTTTGTTTGTCTAGATGGTATGATTTAAGGAATGCTGTAATATTCGTCCCGAATGTTAACTGAAGACTTGCACAGAAGAAGAACGCCCAGAATAAGAAATGGAAATTAAATATTTTCAATAATTCCATTCCTGTTATGTCACCCGACCGAACTGGTCTGTCATTTTCTGAGTGTGAATTACCTTCCCCTGCAGCATCTCCTGCTTGTGAAGAGTTATTGATTTCATCATTTGATTCAGTGGACAGGTCTCTAATAAAAACTACTTCAAGAAAACCAATGGTGCCAAAGCAAATTGCGGACGTTAGGTAAAATCCACTCAAGTTCTGTCCTTTGTAATCTTTAGGATCATCTTGGTCGGTGAAACAAAGACCGTAAATCAAAGCAATGAGCGCGGGACCAGCGCTGAAGGATGCCTCCAGTAGGCCAACAATTTTTCCTCGATGTTTCGGAAGAAAATTATTCATGTTCACAATCAACGAAGGCATGTACATGACTATTGCTCCGAATCCTAAAAAAAACAAAAAAAACAACAACAAGAAACAAATTTAAGACAACAACAAAAACAACAAACAAAATGAGAAACAGCAACAGAAATAAACCAATTAATATCAACACCTTTTTATATGTACGTATTTCAGAAGGTAATATTTAAAACCTAAAATTTGCACCAACGTAGGTCAGGAAATGTAAACGCCACTTTTGGCCATAATTTTTTTTTTCTCACAAGTTAAATGATTCTTAAGTAACCATTAATTTGTTGACATTTAAACGTTAACAGGAATTATCGAGATTACGAGATTAAGGGAATACTTAGAAAAAAAAGTTGGTCTTTAGAAAAATATATGCAAAATGAAACAATTTATACTACGTAAATAGAAAAATAAAATTGAAACTATGAGCTTGACGTCTGAATACCTGCTATAAAGAAGTAAGCATATTGTAATGCCGGCTTGTTTCTGTAGAAATCTTTATTGAACGTTGTTGACCAGAGTAATAAGAAACCTAGTGCTGATATAAGCATGGCAACGAATGACGTCAGTCTTGGACCAATCCTTGTTACCATGATACCAGCCGGGAATCCCAGGCTTATTCCAAAGTTTCCCATCGAAGAACACAATTCAACTGAAATAGATGTAAAACTCTTTCAGGCACTCTAAGATCTATAAGCTGGGTTTCATTTTGAGTTTTTAGTATAGTACGAAAGAAAAGTATTACTATCGGAATATGATAACAATCTGCATGGTATAAGCTATCAGGAGTAAGCAAGCTTACCTAGAAAATTAGATATCAGAATTTAGCAAGTTTATCTAGTAAATTCATTCATAAAAATCATTGCGCTAAATTAACTCACTTTATCTATAATATTTTTATCAAGCTTGTTCACAATTTCAATATATATATGTATATCAACACGGATATGTAAAACGTATATTCGCATCTACTGACCATGTAACAAACTGTTACGGGTCTGCATGATTAATCATTTGTTATCAAAGGAGCCGATTTTTTTCGTTCGTGTGTTCTTTTTCTCTGTAATCATTAATTTGGAGAACCACGGCATAATGTTTAGTGTTTGTTACAAGAATGTACGCAACGCCGCCATATACACAAACTAAAACAGATCAATCAAATTATCGGTAAAAAAAAGAACTTATTTCTGACTTAATTCTCACAATGAAAGCTATGATTGTGTTATTTTTGGAAAGGTTAAACATATTCTATGCTTAAAAAACACTATTAAAGGCTAAACGTAACAAAATAATTAATAAAAAGTATCAGCAAATATAAATATATTGAATTTTGACATATAAATCAATCCTCGAATACGGCGATTCTTCGAGTTTTTTTTGCAAATCCCGTCCGACCTCGAGGAATCGCGTGACCACTGTATTTAAAAAATGTTCTTATTTCATGTTACATATTAGATATTATCAATAAGTGAATAAGGTATAATTACATTGAATAGAACACTTACCAACCGATTGAGGATAATCAAAGTGAGCTTTTATGGCATTAGCATACGCCCCAAAGGAAAAGATGGACCCAGCGATACCCATCACCAGGCAGCCAACGGCCAGTGTGACTGTTCGCATAACAAAAGTCCCCATAATGCAGACACTTGCTCCATCCAAATTAAATCACTCACGTTAACTACGACACTCTGTATTCAGACAATATTACAAAGATAAAACCCTCGTTGTTGTTCATACATGATAGAATGAGGCAGTCCAAGGTTATACACCTCTTGATAACAATCATATAAAGGGAAATAACTAGTTTCATTAATCTTGAAATTATTTTTACAACTCGTTCACAGATGATCGGTAGATATAATAATAATAATAATAACTAGAACCGCAAGCGGTATCTTGGTTTTCGCTTTTAACCTAATCAGCTTGAACACTTTATTTCAACTCAGCCACAATTTTTAATATGAAACAGAACGCAAAGGTTTTTTGAAGACCTACTCTCATTTGCACAGTTTTTTTTGTTTTTTTTTTGTTTGTTTGTTTTTTTAATATTAGAACATTCAAACTCCTCTAGCACAAATATTTCCCTATACCCTATCATCACATCATATCACATTCTGTGGTGCTGTCAACAAGGAAAAAAATCCTGAAAACCGCATTTCAATTAGACTTTAACGTTTTGAGTTATAGGCAAAAGAGTGATTTTAAGCAAAGCGCCCTCTAGCGGCAAAATGAGAAAAAAAAATGATAAAATTTTACAATTAGGTACCTAGAAATGCAGCAAATAGTTCAAACAAGTATATAAGTCGCACTAATCGAACATTCTTTTTCTTATATATCACAATTTTAAGCATAAAAACTGAATAACAATTATTCCAAAAAAGGATCAAACTTTGGATTGCCGTAAAATGAAAAGATCAAGTCCGATCTTCAAAAACTAAACATTATACGAAAGAACTATTTAGAACTAAAACTTTTGTTCATATACTCTCAATGAAATATTTTTAGATTTGGAGCACTTTGGGGCCGAATAAAAACACAATTATCGTAATATGACCTTGACCTTTTCAATGTTTTTTAACTTTTTAATTGTGAGGCCCTTTCAAACATAACAATACATAACTTGTGAAAATTTCATGAAGAATGAACAGAAAATAAAGTCAGGAGCGACAAAAAAACATGTTTTTGAAATTTTAATTTTTCCTAAAATTTAGTGAAGTTTGACCTTTTTCTAGAGGACAAACCATGCATTTCTTAAATTCGCCACCCCATATATTTTGTGCGTATATGTCTTGCAAATCATTTGCAGCAAACAGAATTCTTCTATCTGATTTCTAACAAAAATGGATAGGTTTTTCGTAGACCTACTCTCATTTGCAGTTTTTTTTACGAGATTCGAACTTTCAACCTTCCGTTACTAGCCCAAAAAGTTTCAGCCAATCATACCTAGAAACTATCATATTTTATTAGGCTATCAACAAGGAACATAATTCAATTAACCGCATTTGGATCAGGCTTCAACTTTTTGAGTTATAAGCAAAAGAATGATTTCAAGAAAAGCGCCCCCTAGCGGCAAAATGAGATAGAAAATTGATTAAAATTTTACTGTTTGGTACCTAGCAAAGCAGCAAATAGTTCATTCAAGTATACTAGTCGCACAAGTCAAACTTTTTATTCTTGTGTATCAGAATTTGAAGCATAAAACCTGATTTACAATTATTCCAAAAAAGGATCAAACTTTGGACTGCCGTATAATGACCAAATCAAGTCCGATCTTCAAAAACTAAACATCACTGGAAAGAGCTCTTTAAGAACTAAAACTTTTGTTCATATACTCTCAATGAAATATTTTTAGTTTTGGAGCTATTTGTGGCCGAATAAAAACACAATAATCGTAATATGACCTTGACCTTTTCAAATTTCTTTTAATTTTTTTATTGTGAGGCCCTTTCAAACATAACAATACATATTGTGTGAAAATATCATGAAGAATGAACAGAAAATAAAGTCAGGAGCGACAAAAACATGTTTTTGAAATTTTAATTTTTCCTAAAATTTAGTGAAGTTTGACCTTTTCTAGAGGACAAACCACGCATTTCCTAAATTCGCCACCCCATATATTTTGTGCGTATATGTCTTGCAAATCGTATGCAGCAAACAGAATTCTTCTATCTGATCTCTAACAAAAGTGGGAAGGTTTTTCGTAGACCTACCCTCATTATTTCACTTTTTTCCAAGGTTCGAACATTCAACCTCTCCTAGAACAATTTTTTTCCCGTACTCGATGATGAGATTTCCATCATATTTGATTGGGCTGTCAACAAGGAACATTATGTAAAAAACCGCATCTAAATCAGGTTTCAAATTTTTGAGTTATTAGCAAAACAGTGCTTACATGCATTGCGCCCCCTAGTGGCTAAATCAGAAACAAAAGTGAAAAGTTTGACCATTTAGGCACAAGTTCAGATAAAGATGACTCCATGCCCAAAATTTCATAGCTGTAGCTTTTTTCATCTGGCCGCTAGGCTGGACACAAAAATGGGTGGAATTGGAAAAATAATAAAAATAAAAAAAAAAACAAATCAACAGAAGAAGAACAATAGGTTTTCGCCCTGCAGAGGCGAAAACCTAATAATAATAATAATAATAATAATAAAAATAAAATACTCTCCCTCGTCAATGTTGGTGAAGATGTTTCCTGGCAAATGACCTCGGCAGATGAAGGTCTCTTTGCACAGGAAAACGCTATTTTCGTAAACGCTACTTCGACGAAATCGGTTAAATCCCCGAAGCATGTGGTTGTAGTACCACGTGACATGTTTCGCAACATGGCGTCTTCACCAGTTCAGGGTAGCGATTTCGTAAATTCAGCCTATGAAGTTAGCGCATGAGCGCAGAGTGAATGTGATCAGTCAAGTGACGTTAAATAAAAATAGAAAATCTAAACATAGGTTTTATAAATTTAGTTTTAATAGAGTATGTGATGTTATTCCTTGTGATGGGGAAACCACCTATTTGTTATAATAATCACGGATGTTTTAAACGGGTGACCATACGCCAGTAGATAGGTATTGATAGACGTAATACACACATATAGTAAAAATCCAAACTCTTAATCAATGACCGTCTGTGAACGAGCTACTTTAAATAACATGACATTGAAGACTGACAATTCTTTCAATGTGTAATTTGTCTAATCCGACACCCACGTATGACATGTATAATGTTTGTACTATCATGGTAATTGTTATGCATGCAGATATTCAACACCAATCTCATTCAGGTTCCCATATTAGCATATATTTAATCCGTTACGTTCATTGAGTGCATCTCTGCATTTTTAACTATAGCAAAAACATTTTCAGATAAACTCATTAACTATACCATGATATCTTAGATCAAGTAGATTCTCTTAAATATTAATTAGATGCTAATTTCAAAATTGGGAACTCGTTATATCGATCACAGAAAAAAAAATGTGGTAACTTTCCACGTAAGAATAAAAAAAATACCTATACAATTATTAAAGCAAATCTTTATGATTAAATACTGGGTTAAAATTCTTCAATCTGATATTGATACTCTGGAATTTTTCTGGACGGTATTCAGTACTGTATATATATATATATATATATATATATATATATATATATATATATATATAAGTATGTCCAATTAAAATGGGTTTACACTTCCGTTTCCTCATGTGCAAAATTGGTATTGCAGTCGAGTGAAAAGTTGTGATAGTAATAGTTTTCAGCGACCGATATTTTTATATGTGATTGTTTAAGGGTTTCAAATACGTGATTTGTGTTTGTTTTAGATAGTTTCCAGTGTAATTTATCATATTTAATAGATTGTTAGTCAGCAGATGTATGTATTTTAATGATGTTTACATACATATCGGTCATGACCTACTTATCGCTTCGCTCGTCGGTCTGGACATTGCACATTTTATGTCCTCTTTATTGAGCTTGTAATTATACAAAGTAGTTTAGTTATTATATGATGGGCGGGATAAGCAATGCGTATTGTTTGTCTTGTTAATATGTGATATAGAACGCATCATGC
>CM037785.1:49524009-49574009 GCA_021229015.1 Solen grandis | reverse complement strand
ATATACACAAAAAAACAATGCTGATTATTTATTTCAAATTTGTATAAAATAAGTGTGCACAGTTTGTGTAAAATACTGTCATTAGAGATTTAAGTCATCACTAGATTTGGTAACATTTGCAGATCTTTCTGTCCAGTTGTAAGAAAAAAGGTACATGTACAAATTTAGATTGATTATGTGATTGCTCCCCTTGTTTCAGATCCCAGAAAACTGTTCGACACAACCAAGGAGGATATATTTAACTTGTCACATGACCATGATGATGATAAATATAAGAGACGACCCGCCATGGATTGGTTAAATAGATGGATAAGGTATTAACACTTTTTCACAGTACTTTTTGTGTCACCTACTGTAAGCATAGGTGTCACAAAGGGATCATTTTTCCATTGTCCATCCGTCTGTCTGTCTGTCATACTTTTTTGCGTCACGCTTCAGCAGGTGACACACATGCTCCAGAGAACACTCTTGTTATAAATACCATATAACCCTGTGAAACGCCCATTGGTTTGAAATCTTCGCCTCATTAAACCTAAAGTTTCAAAACAAACCTTTGATCAGATCTCCCCTTACCTGCTTGCTCAATAGTGTCAATACATTAACTGATTCTAAGTATATTTTGTGTTTTGAATATTGATTAAAGGTACGGTCTACTTTTGCTTACTACAAGGACTGTCTTTATGCCTATACATAGATATAGTACATGGAATAACTGTCTGATTTTTCCTTACAAATTGAGAGGGCACTTTTAAACAGAGTTACTTGTTATAAGTAATTAGACTCTATAAAATTTATATGTGTACCAGTATATAGATTTGTTGTTATAAGGGAAAAGTAAAAATAAAATGTGATTAATGTTATTTATTCAATACATGGACAGTGTAAATGGCAGTATATATTTTATCAAATCAAACCGACAATTCAACACAGTTTTAATATTTCAGATTTTAATTAGAAAAAAAATGATTTAATGCATAAAATAATTATAATTGTTGTAACTTACAGTAGGAAAAGAAAGTATTTGAAGATGTCTTTCACACAATTTTTCCAATGTATTGAGCACCATACAAGAATATATTGATACTATTATATTACTATTACACTGTGTACATTGTTAGATACGGTATGGGAAGAGGAAGACTGGGATTGATTTTCAGGTCAATAGGCTCAAGGTCAAAGTCACTGTTAACAAAAATAGTTTTGCTTACCCTGGGCAACACTTTAAAACCTGATATCTCTTCATTTGACATGTTTCTTGTTTAAGATCTAGAGACACTGGTGGCAAGAGGGGCATGAAGAAGGAGCCAGCATCAGTACGCAGGAAATTCCTCATTGTGTTAATGATAGGTGTCATTGGGTTCCTGACATTGATTGTGATATTCTCAAGACTTGGGCGAAATGCCACGGAAGATGATCCATTCCTAGACCCGATGGCTAACCCCAACATCCGTGTTAATGAGGGGGGGTTTGAAGCGGATTTTAAAGATACTAAGGCTGGTACGCATTAATGAAGTCAAGATTCTGCACAGTGACAGATGAAGAGTGAAAGGTTAACACAGAGGGACGCAGAATGATTGGGATCAGTCATTATCCATCTATCTGTCTGGATATGTGGTCCTCCCCATCTCATTATATGAAGCTAGAGCTTAGTTTTGCTACTGCATCTTGATATTCTATCTTTTCAAAATGTCTGCTGCAATGCAGATATTGTAGGAGGATTTTTTTTTCCAAATGATTTTCCATGGCTGGACCTCAGGCAGATGCAAGAGGGACACATACAATGAAATATATGGTTATATGCCAGTTCTTGACTTTGCACAATTAAAAGGATTTTTTTTGATTAATTTTTTTTTCATTTTTTTTTAATACTGATGAAACTGTTGTCCCATAATGTAGTTCATATTTCAATATCTTCCCGTGTTTCTCATTTAGGATTAATGTAAAAAATAGTACAATGGCTGTAGAGTGGGGTATTATGGATCGGAGAAATGTGAAATTCATATAAGGGAACTAACAAGTTTTTTCCCTGATTATCCCAGCTGTAAAGTAATGGAATACTGTTTAAATGAAGGGATGACGGGTATTTTTAAAAAAAAATAATTAATTGGGTCTTTAATTTAAATCCTCTGTGAGGGGGAATATTTAACATTTCTTTTAACAATGATTGGGAAATGTTTTCTAACTAATACTAATCCTTCGCAACATTTCCTATTTTGGACTAGTATCTTTGCGCCAGGGGAAGGGTCACGACAGATGCTTGTTCTCAGTTGGTTTCGAACCCACAACCTTTGGATCCAGTCATTTATGCTACTACTGTACCAGTGCTCTTTGTGTTTCCCTACTCGTTGAGTTAGACTCAAACCTTTTCTGAAGTCTGAGTGAACGACATTGTTTCGAGAGGCAAAAAGTGTAAATATTTATTAAGTATGTATGTGCAATTTGCATCTGTAAAAATGCTGGGAAATGATACGCTTATTCTAGGTGCAATTCATTAAATATAAATGGAAATACTGTATACTTCATGTTAAGTATTTATTATATCTGTATTTATTATTAATTAGTATGTCAAATTTCTTCATTTTAAACGAAGTTCTGATTGGGTCAAACGGTTCAATTATGCATTCATTAATAAGTTTAATGCACAGTAATTAAAAAGTGTTGTACTCTTTTTGAATAAGAAATAAAATTCGTCTTTTTTTTTCTTCAAATAAACAGTAATGAATTTCAAATAATTTATTTTGTTCTTTTATATTTAAGAATTTACATCAGTCATAAATGTCATTTTAAAAACAATTTGTCTATTATTGTTCTTTACTTTATCTAATAGTGTATGAAGCTGTTTTGTGCTAAAATTACAACATGGTGAATATATCTTGGTGTAATAAAAAAAATATGGCTAAAATTGTGTTGAAGTCACTCCAATCAAAGAAATTAGTTGCAAACTGGTACTCCACATTTAGTGTAATTAATCAGAATTGTGTTGCATATTCCACACTTGTTTTAAGTAATGCTATGTAGGTAAATCACATTCAGGTTTATTTTCCATATCATATTTTATATAGGGATGTTATAGTATCAGTAAAGTCCGTCATATAATCATTAACATAAAAATTTAATCCTGAAAACATAATTTGAATAATATTTTTGTCTCATCTTTTCAGTTATATCATCTCAACTTAATACAAATGTACCTATCTTTACCATTTATTATTTACCTTTACTACGGTATAATTATTTTATGTCTGTCTTAGATTTTTTTACATTGTAATTAAAACCACAATTTTATTTTCTGTTTTATTTCCTTTTCATTTTACCACATGCCATTATATGTATTTGAATTTGGCATACACAAGTATTAAATGTACAATGGTTTCTTCATTTAGCAGTAAAGAGGCACATAGCTTAAAACTTTTCCATAAAATGTAAACCCTTTCCTACACACAAGGATTCCTTCTGCATGTTCTGTAGTTTAAATCACCAATAAGAATTTGTATCTATATGTAATATATTTATAAATGAGAAATAACCATCTTTGTGATAAGCCAGATTCATTATTTTGCACCATGTCAATGATTTTCTCATTTCAACTTAGCCCTACATTATACTAACATACTAGTCTATTTTCTGCACTTATTTCTTGTGAAATTTTGCCTATATAACAGGGTCATCATTAAAGGAATTGCAGGTATGCAGTTGCATGACGACTTGGCCTGTATTCCTTTTTTCGTGTCACTTGCTGTGAGCAGAGGTGACACATAGGGATTACTTTTCCATCATCTGTTTGTCACACTTCCTCTGTCATGCTTGTCTATCAAACTTCTTCCGTCACATTTTAGCAGGTGACACACTTGTTTCAAAGAACACTCCTGTTTTTAGCTGTTCTGTTTCAAAGAAATTAAGAAAGAAATTATTATTATGATCACTGGGTCATCATTGTCTTGTCTTTGTCGGTAAACTTTTATGTAGCCCATTATTCAAACACTTATAACAGATGAGCATTGGAATCCACATGTGGTGCCCCTTTTTTTTTAACCCCCCACAGGGGCAAACTTTTTTGCCTTCCAATCTGGTAGTTTTACAAAACAAACAAAAGAGTCAACCACAGAATTATGGGCAGCGTAACTGCAAACCAACAATTGAATGATGGTCCAGTGTTCAGGTATATACTTAGTGAGTGATACACATACTGCACTTTATTTCGTTTCAGATGTTCTGTAATATTGCCAATGTCAAGAGTTACATGATTTGAATTTTTAGAATCTCTTGAATAATTCAATTAGAAACAGTTACAGAGATTTTTGGACCAATTAAATAATATCAAATTCCTTTGTCTCCTTACATTGAATTGAAATGAGTAAAATTGTGTCAGATTCAGGTTTCATATATAAAGATCTTAAATGTTTTACAGACTTAAGGTAGTTCATCCATCATTAAATTGAATCATAATCATTAAAATGCTTAACAAGACAATAACCTTGACCAAGGTTTAAAAAAGGCTTGCATTTACTATAAAATTCCAAAGATCATTTGATGGATCATGATCATGATGTAATTATGGATGGATAACCTTAACAATGTACAACACAAGTAACAAAGCCCTACACTATGTATTATGGTCATTGTTATATTAGTGGAATATATTTTTTAAATGTTAAGAATTGGGAACATATTTAATATATTTGTTCTGTACATAGGAGTATGGAAAATAATAAATTGCTTCAAAACATAGATTTGAGAGTTTTCCCTCTCACCCTTTTTAATAGCATTAAATAAATTTTGGTAGTAAAGTAAAATTATAAACTAGAACTGCCATTGTCATGGCGAAAATACCCCCCTGCATGCCGCTTTGTAACAGGAATTTTTTAAATGACGCAAATGGGGGTTACAGTTCTTTGGCACTGCACTTCTCTTCAATGAGATCTATCCCAATATGAAGTTTTATATCGAAATCTCTTATTCTTTTTGAGTAATGGTCCGGACAAAAAGTATAAAAATTTACAAAGGGCAATAACTCCAAAATTATGCAACAGAAAGTTATGGTTCTTGGGCACTGCACTCCCCCTCAATAAGATCTATCCCCTATGAAGTTTCATCTTAATACCTTTTTTACTTTTTGAGTTATTGCCCGGACAAAAATTTAAGTATGAGAATTTACAAAGGGCAATAACTCCAAAATTGTGCAAAGAGACTTATTGTTTTTGGGCACTGCACTCCCCTCAAAAGATCTATCCCCTATGAAGTTTCATCTTAAACTTTTTATTTTTGAGTTATTGCCCAGACAAAAATTAAGTATGAAAATTTACAAAGGGCAATAACTCCTAAATTACATGACAGAGAGTTATGGTTCTTGGTCACTGCATGCCCCTTCAATGAGATCTATCCACATATGAAGTTTCATCTTGAAAGTTTTTATACTTTTTGATTAACAGCCCAAACAAAAGTATTAAGTATGAAAAATCACAAAGAGCAATAACTCCAAAACTACGCGACAGAGTTATGGTTCATGGTCACTGCGTGCCCCCTCAATGAGATCTATCCACATATGAAGTTTCATCTTGATATCTTTTATACTTTTTGAGTTACGGCCCAGACAAAAATTAAGTATGAAAATTTACAAAAGACAATAACTCCAAAATTACACGACAGAGAGTTATGGTTTTGATCACTGCACTCCCACTCAATGAGATCTATCCACATATGAAGTTTCATCTTGATACCTTTTATACTTTTTGAGTTACGTCCTGGACAAAAATTAAGTATGAAAACAAAGGGCAGTAACTCCAAAATTACACGACAGAGTTATGGTTCTTGGTCACTGCACTCCCCCTTAATAAGATCTATCCACATATGAAGTTTCATCTTGATACCTTTTATACTTTTTGAGTTACGGCCCGGACAAAAAAAACACCGGACGGCCAGACAAGCTGAATCCAGTATACCCCCCTTACAACTTTGTTGTGCGGGGGGTATAATGATGTCAATTTATACCAGGATACAGTATAACATTACTCTACAACCATTGTGTTTCTTTCCTGTCTAAATAATCTTGCATGATACCTCACTCACCCTAGGCAGTTCAGATTTTTGTGTATGTTTTAGAGTACCTACTCATTAGTTTTATGAAATAAAGATAAAAGTTTTAAGATATTATAGAGTGTTTTCATGCACCACCCACCCACGATACGTTTTAAACATAGGCTGGAATCCCTATGGTTAGTCTGTCTGTTAAAAGATTGGTGGTGCAATCCACTTCTTCAGTTTTGAGATATTTCTGTGCTACAGTACTTAGTATATGTATTAAGCATATACAGGTATTTGTATATATGAATGTGTGGGAGAGTTATGGTCCTTAGAAATTCAACATGTGAGGAATTCTTCAGGCTGGCTTGCAGTAGGTCAGTGGCTCTACCAAGGTGGCTCTGTGTACATTGTCCTCAACCTGACAAAATGGGAATCAAATGACCACACAATACATATTAATTGGATAGCTTTTAATATTAAAAAGAGAAGTTTTCAACTTCTTTGCAAACAATCCGTTTCAACAGTGTTCTTAATAATGGTAAAAAGAGGGAGCTACTTTCTTGACCTTAAATCTCTAACCCATGTGAAAACAGACTCATGTTTCACTTTCTCAATACCACTAAAGGTGTTCAAATATTAAAGAAAAATTAAAACACTTAAAATCTTTGGGGTCCATGTAGTATAAAAAATAGATGGAGAAGGTATTAACACTTTTTTACAGTACTTTTTGTGTCACCTACTGTAAGCATAGGTGTCACAAAGGGATCACTTTTCCATTGTCCGTCTGTCTGTCTGTCTGTCTGTCTGTCTGTCTGTCATACTTTTTTGCGTCACGCTTCAGCAGGTGACACACATGCTCCAGAGAACACTCTTGTTATAAATACAATATAACCCTGTGAAACGCCCATTGGTTTGAAATCTTCGCCTCATTAAACCTAAAGTTTCAAAACAAACCTTGATCAGATCTCCCCTTACCTGCTTGCTCAATAGTGTCAATACATTAACTGATTCTAAGTATATTTTGTGTTTGGAATATTGATTAAAGGGACGGTCTACTTTTGCTTAGTACAAGGACTGTCTTTATGCCTATACATAGATATAGTACATGGAATAACTGTCTGATTTTTCCTTACAAATTGAGAGGGCACTTTTAAACAGAGTTACTTGTTATAAGTAATTAGACTCTATAAAATTTATATGTGTACCAGTATATAGATTTGTTGTTATAAGTGAAAAGTAAAAATAAAATGTGATTAATGTTATTTATTCAATACATGGACAGTGTAAATGGCAGTATATATGTTATCAATCAAACCGACAATTCCACACAGTTTAAATATTTCAGATTTTAATTAGAAAAAAATGATTTAATGCATAAAATAATTATAATTGTTGTAACTTACAGTAGGAAAAGAAAGTATTTGAAGATGTCTTTCACACAATTTTTCCAATACATTGAGCACCATACAAGAATATATTGATACTATTATATTACTATTACATTGTATATTGTTAGATACGGTATGGGAAGAGGAAGACTGGGATTGATTTTCAGGTCAGTAGGCTCAAGGTCAAAGTCACTGTTAACAAAAATAGTTTTGCTTACCCTGGGCGACACTTTAAAACCTGATAACTCTTCATTTGACATGTTTCTTGTTTAAGATCTAGAGACACTGGTGGTAAGAGAGGCATGAAGAAGGAGCCAGCATCAGTACGCAGGAAATTCCTCATCGTGTTAATGATAGGTGTCATTGGGTTCCTGACATTGATTGTGATATTCTCAAGACTTGGGCGAAATGCCACGGAAGATGATCCATTCCTAGACCCGATGGCTAACCCCAACATCCGTGTTAATGAGGGGGGGTTTGAAGCGGATTTTAAAGATACTAAGGCTGGTACGCATTAATGAAGTCAAGATTCTGCACAGTGACAGATGAAGAGTGAAAGGTTAACACAGAGGGACGCAGAATGATTGGGATCAGTCATTATCCATCTATCTGTCTGGATATGTGGTCCTCCCCATTTCATTATATGAAGCTAGAGCTTAGTTTTGCTACTGCATCTTGATATTCTATCTTTTCAAAATGTCTGCTGCAATGCAGATATTGTAGGAGGATTTTTTTTCCAAATGATTTTCCATGGCTGGACCTAAGGCAGATGCAAGAGGGACACATACAATGAAATATATGGTTATATGCCAGTTCTTGACTTTGCACAATTAAAAGGATTTTTTTTTTGATGATGATGATGATGATAAGAATACATCTTTGTACATCAGATATTAATTCTTTTATGCAAGACTAATTTTTTTTAATAATGATGAAACTGTTGTCCCATAATGTAGTTCATATTTCAATATCTTCCCGTGTTTCTCATTTAGGATTAATGTAAAAATAGTACAATGGCTGTAGAGTGGGGTATTATATTATGGATCGGAGAAATGTGAAATTCATATAAGGGACTTAGCAAGTTTTTTCCCTGATTATCCCAGTTGTAATGTAATGGAATACTGTTAATAAGATAGGTTTTTTTTCCAGATTGGTTTATGGTATAATTAACCACATCCAAACTGCAAAGGCTTATGTGTGTTAGACCACACATAAAAAAGACCCTAAAATATAATTTAGGGTCTTTAATTTAAATCCTCTGTAAGGGGGGATATTTAACATTTCTTTTAACAATGATTGGGAAATGTTTTCTAACTAATACTAATCCTTCGCAACATTTCCTATGTTGGACTAGTATCTTTGTGCCAGGGGAAGGGTCACGACAGATGCTTGTTCTCAGTTGGTTTCGAACCCACAACCTTTGGATCCAGTCATTTATGCTACTACTGTACTAGTGCTCTTTGTGTTTCCCTACTCGTTGAGTTAGACTCAAACCTTTTCTGAAGTCTGAGTGAACGACATTGTTTCGAGAGGCAAAAAGTGTAAATATTTATTAAGTGTGTATGTGCAATTTGCATCTGTAAAAATGCTGGGAAATGATACGCTTATTCTAGGTGCAATTCATTAAATATAAATGGAAATACTGTATACTTCATGTTAAGTATTTATTAAATCTGTATTTATTATTAATTAGTATGTCAAATTTCTTCATTTTAAACGAAGTTCTGATTGGGTCAAACGGTTCAATTATGCATTCATTAATAAGTTTAATGCACAGTAATTAAAAAGTGTTGTACTCTTTTTGAATAAGAAAGAAAATTCGTCTTTTTTTTTCTTCAAATAAACAGTAATGAATTTCAAATAATTTTATTTTGTTCTTTTATATTTAAGAATTTACATCAGTCATGTCATTTTCGTTAGATTTATAAGGTTCGAGAATAAAGTGAATACAATTTGTCTACTGTTGTTCTTTACTTATCTAATAGTGTATGAAGCTGTTTTGTGCTAAAATTACAACATGGTGAATATATCTTGGTGTAATAAAAAAAAAGTATGGCTAAAATTGTGTTGAAGTCACTCCAATCAAAGAAATTAGTTGCAAACTGGTACTCCACATTTAGTGTAATTAATCAGAATTGTGTTGCATATTCCACACTTGTTTTAAGTAATGCTATGTAGGTAAATCACATTCAGGTTTATTTTCCATATCATATTTTATATAGGGATGTTATAGTATCAGTAAAGTCCGTCATATAATCATTAACATAAAAATTTAATCCTGAAAACATAATTTGAATAATATTTTTGTCTCATCTTTTCAGTTATATCATCTCAACTTAATACAAATGTACCTATCTTTACCATTTATTATTTACCTTTACTACGGTATAATTATTTTATGTCTGTCTTAGATTTTTTTAAAATTGTAATTAAAACCACAATTTTATTTTCTGTTTTATTTCCTTTTCATTTTACCACATGCCATTATATGTATTTGAATTTGGCATACACAAGTATTAAATGTACAATGGTTTCTTCATTTAGCAGTAAAGAGGCACATAGCTTAAAACTTTTCCATAAAATGTAAACCCTTTCCTACACACAAGGATTCCTTCTGCATGTTCTGTAGTTTAAATCACCAATAAGAATTTGTATCTATATGTAATATATTTATAAATGAGAAATAACCATCTTTGTGATAAGCCAGATTCATTATTTTGCACCATGTCAATGATTTTCTCATTTCAACTTAGCCCTACATTTTACTAACATACTAGTCTATTTTCTGCACTTATTTCTTGTGAAATTTTGCCTATATAACAGGGTCATCATTAAAGGAATTGCAGGTATGCAGTTGCATGACGACTCAGCCTGTATTCCTTTTTTGTGTCACTTGCTGTGAGCAGAGGTGACACATAGGGATTACTTTTCCATCATCTGTTTGTCACACTTCCTCTGTCATGCTTGTCTATCAAACTTCTTCCGTCACATTTTAGCAGGTGACACACTTGTTTCAAAGAACACTCCTGTTTTTAGCTGTTCTGTTCCAAAGAAATTAAGAAAGAATTTATTATTATGATCACTGGGTCATCATTGTCTTGTCTTTGTCGGTAAACTTTTATGTAGCCCATTATTCAAACACTTATAACAGACGAGCACTGGAATCCACATGTGGTGCCCTTTTTTTTTACCCCCCCACAGGGGCAAACTTTTTTGCCTTCCAATCTGGTAGTTTTACAAAACAAACAAAAGAGTCAACCACAGAATTATGGGCAGCGTAACTGCAATCCAACAATTGAATGATGGTCCAGTGTTCAGGTATATACTTAGTGAGTGATACACATACTGCACTTTATTTCGTTTCAGATGTTCTGTAATATTGCCAATGTCAAGAGTTACATGATTTGAATTTTTAGAATCTCTTGAATAATTCAATTAGAAACAGTTACAGAGATTTTTGGACCAATTAAATAATATCAAATTCCTTTGTCTCCTTACATTGAATTGAAATGAGTAAAATTGTGTCAGATTCAGGTTTCATATATAAAGATCTTAAATGTTTTACAGACTTAAGGTAGTCCATCCATCATTAAATTGAATCATAATCATTAAAATGCTTAACAAGACAAGTGCAGATGCAAGCATCCATTGACCAGAAGTTATAGGCTCTTTCTCAAAGTCTGTAAAGGCTTGCATTTACTATAAAATTCCAAAGATCATTTGATGGATCATGATCATGATGTAATTATGGATGGATAACCTTAACACTGTACAACACAAGTAACAAAGCCCTACACTATGTATTATGGTCATTGTTATATTAGTGAAATATATTTTTTAAATGTTAAGAATTGGGAACATATTTAATATATTTGTTCTGTACATAGGAGTATGGATAATTATTAAATTATAAAGTAAAATTATAAACTAGCAATAAACTAGAACTGCCATTGTCATGGCGAAAATACCCCCCTGCATGCCGCTTTGTAACAGGAATTTTTTAAATGACGCAAATTGGGGTTACAGTTCTTTGGCACTGCACTTCTCTTCAATGAGATCTATCCCAATATGAAGTTTTATATCGAAATCTCTTATTCTTTTTGAGTTATGGTCCGGACAAAAAGTATAAAAATTTACAAAGGGCAATAACTCCAAAATTATGCAACAGAAAGTTATGGTTCTTGGGCACTGCACTCCCCCTCAATAAGATCTATCCCCTATGAAGTTTCATCTTAATACCTTTTTTACTTTTTGAGTTATTGCCCGGACAAAAATTAAGTATGAGAATTTACAAAGGGCAATAACTCCAAAATTGTGCAATAGAGACTTATTGTTTTTGGGCACTGCACTCCCCCTCAATAAGATCTATCCCCTATGAAGTTTCATCTTAAACTTTTATATTTTTGAGTTATTGCCCGACAAAAATTAAGTATGAAAATTTACAAAGGGCAATAACTCCTAAATTACATGACAGAGAGTTATGGTTCTTGGTCACTGCACGCCCCTTCAATGAGATCTATCCACATATGAAGTTTCATCTTGAAAGCTTTTATATATTTTGAGTTATTGCCCAGACAAAAATTAAGTATGAAAATTTACAAAGGGCAATAACTCCTAAATTACATGACAGAGAGTTATAGTTCTTGGTCACTGCACGCCCCCTCAATGAGATCTATCCACATATGAAGTTTCATCTTGATATCTTTTATACTTTTTGAGTTATTGCCCGGACAAAAATTAAGTATGAAAATTTACATGGGGCAATAACTCCAAAATTACGTGACAGAGAGTTATAGTTCTTGGTCACTGCACGCCCCCTCAATGAGATCTATCCACATATGAAGTTTCATCTTGAAAGCTTTTATATATTTTGAGTTATTGCCCAGACAAAAATTAAGTATGAAAATTTACAAAGGGCAATAACTCCTAAATTACATGACAGAGAGTTATGGTTCTTGGTCACTGCACGCCCCTTCAATGAGATCTATCCACATATGAAGTTTCATCTTGAAAGTTTTTATACTTTTTGATTAACAGCCCAAACAAGAATTAAGTATGAAAATTCACAAAGAGCAATAACTCCAAAATTACGCGACAGAGTTATGGTTCATGGTCACTGCGTGCCCCCTCAATGAGATCTATCGACATATGAAGTTTCATCTTGATATCTTTTATACTTTTTGAGTTATTGCCCGGACAAAAATTAAGTATGAAAATTTACATAGGGCAATAACTCCTAAATTACGCGACAGCGAGTTATAGTTCTTGGTCACTGCACGCCCCCTCAATGAGATCTATCCACATATGAAGTTTCATCTTGATATCTTTTATACTTTTTGAGTTACGGCCCAGACAAAAATTAAGTATGAAAATTTACAAAAGACAATAACTCCAAAATTACGTGACAGGAGTTATAGTTCTTGGTCACTGCACGCCCCCTCAATGAGATCTATAGACATATGAAGTTTCATCTTGATATCTTTTATACTTTTTGAGTTATTGCCCGGACAAAAATTAAGTATGAAAATTTACATAGGGCAATAACTCCTAAATTACGCGACAGAGAGTTATAGTTCTTGGTCACTGCACGCCCCCTCAATGAGATCTATCCACATATGAAGTTTCATCTTGATATCTTTTATACTTTTTGAGTTATTGCCCGGACAAAAATTAAGTATGAAAATTTACATGGGCAATAACTCCAAAATTACGTGACAGAGAGTTATAGTTCTTGGTCACTGCACGCCCCCTCAATGAGATCTATCCACATATGAAGTTTCATCTTGAAAGCTTTTATATATTTTGAGTTACGGCCCAGACAAAAATTAAGTATGAAAATTTACAAAAGACAATAACTCCAAAATTACACGACAGAGAGTTATGGTTTTGATCACTGCACTCCCCCTCAATGAGATTTATCGACATAGGAAGTTTCATCTTGATATCTTTTATACTTTTTGAGTTATTGCCCGGACAAAAATTAAGTATGAAAATTTACATAGGGCAATAACTCCTAAATTACGCGACAGAGAGTTATAGTTCTTGGTCACTGCACGCCCCCTCAATGAGATCTATCCACATATGAAGTTTCATCTTGATATCTTTTATACTTTTTGAGTTACGGCCCAGACAAAAATTAAGTATGAAAATTTACAAAAGACAATAACTCCAAAATTACACGACAGAGAGTTATGGTTTTGATCACTGCACTCCCACTCAATGAGATCTATCCACATATGAAGTTTTATCTTGATACCTTTTATACTTTTTGAGTTACGTCCTGGACAAAAATTAAGTATGAAAACAAAGGGCAGTAACTCCAAAATTACACGACAGAGTTATGGTTCTTGGTCACTGCACTCCCCCTTAATGAGATCTATCCACATATGAAGTTTCATCTTGATGCCTTTTATACTTTTTGAGTTACGGCCCAGACAAAAAAAACACCGGACGGCCAGACAAGCTGAATCCAGTATACCCCCCCCTTACAACTTTGTTGTGCGGGGGGTATAATGATGTTAATTTATACCAGGATACAGTATAACATTACAACCATTGTGTTTCTTTCCTGTCTAAATAATCTTGCATGATACCTCACTCACCCTAGGCAGTTCAGATTTTTGTGTATGTTTTAGAGTACCTTACTCATTAGTTCTATGAAGTAAAGATAAAAGTTTAAGATATTATAGAGTGTTTTCATGCACCACCCACCCACGATACGTTTTAAACATAGGCTGGAATCCCTATGGTTAGTCTGTTAAAAGATTGGTGGTGCAATCCACTTCTTCAGTTTTGAGATATTTCTGTGCTACAGTACTTAGTATATGTATTAAGCATATACGGGTATTTGTATATATGAATGTGTGGGAGAGTTATGGTCCTTAGAATTCAACATGTGAGGAATTCTTCAGGCTGGCTTGCAGTAGGTCAGTGGCTCTACCAAGGTGGCTCTGTGTACATTGTCCTCAACCTGACAAAATGGGAATCAAATGACCACACAATACATATTAATTGGATAGCTTTTAATATTAAAAAGAGAAGTTTTTAACTTCTTTGCAAACAATCCGTTTCAACAGTGTTCTTAATAATGGTAAAAAGAGGGAGCTACTTTCTTGACCTTAAATCTCTAACCCATGTGAAAACAGACTCATGTTTCACTTTCTCAATACCACTAAAGGTGTTCAAATATTAAAGAAAAATTAAAACACTTAAAATCTTTGGGGTCCATGTAGTATAAAAAAAATATTATTAGTGTTGTTAAAAACAGTCAGTGTAAGAAAAATTACAAAAGCTAAATGCTGACATCTAAATTTACCTGACACACTTGATTTAAACAATATTTTGGTATACAAAAGGGGAACCAAAAAAGAATTATTCCAATCCAACTTTCACCTCTTTTATCATACATAACAGTCAACAAATATCTACTGGCATTATCACACTATACATATAAATAATTGACCCTTTTTTCCCTTAGATTTCACAATAAGTTGATACCATTAACATAAATGGATCAAACCATTCCATATCTGAAGGTACTTCATACAGATATGAAAAAATCTACACACAGGTGATCAGGGGTAAAATATAGCACCATTGTGGCATGAAAAATGAAATTACATTTTATATTTGATGCACTATCTTTCTTGACTAACATGCTGACAAAATTTTTAATCAACAGATGTGTCAAATGGGACTGTAAACCATAAAAACAGAGGATGCACATTTTATATACTCGTTTCCAATGCCTTATGGAAACTGACCTAAACTGCCCTTCTGTTTGGAGAAAAAAAACTATTGAACATTTCCGTTTAGTGAACAACTACAGTAATTAAATACCTGGAGACAAACCCAATAATGTATACTCCTAAATCCATATAAATAAATATAAACATGTAAAATAAACAACAATCGATGGTAGGTTAACAAAAGGGTTGCTAAATAATTTAAAATAAATAACAACTACAACTACATAAATGACATGATATGGTATAACAAATTTGAGATTCTTTTGTTTATTTGCACTATTAAAAATATCACTCATTTCAGTAAACTTGACAACATTTTCATCTTAGAAACATGTTTATCTACAACCATAAGCTATAAAGAACCAATCTATGTCCATGGAAGTTAATTGCAATCCGCAGGCCTGCATCAAATTTCTTGAAGCAACCCAGTCTTAAAATCAGCTGGATATTTTTTGGTGGCAACAAGTTAGTTTGTAACACTGATAAACTTGGTTCAGGATTCTATACACTGTTAAATCCAGACGTCGTTTTATAGTTCTATTACTTCAAGGTCCAGGTAATAGGATCTACAGAGTAACAATGGACAATTGTATACTTCTGAGTATTTCAACAGGTGATTACTTTTAGCACATCATTTCTACAGTTAAATACCAGGCATGTAACAAAATGGGTGGAGTAACGGCCAAAAGGCATTTGTGTAGTGTCATCCCTTTTCCTCAGGTTTTCCAACAACAAATTGCTACTTTTTTAGCCATTCAGAGCAAAAATTGATTTTGGAAACTAAAAACTGTCCAGTTTACTCCTCAACACACTGAAAACAGGTCCTGTATTCACTCCTATGTGATTTTTCTATATCGAGTTTTTTTTTCTCACTATGAATACAAATCTATTTATATATAAAGCCATAATGCTCATAGCATATATTCTTGCATAAAATATATAAGTATTTATATAAAGTATTAACTGTATTGCTGTCTATGGCAATTTCTATGGCAACATGAGTAAAATCTGAGGATTTTCTCACAATTCGATGTCCTGAACCTATTTCAAGTCTGTATCAATTGTTAGATTCCCAGTATATATCGGGCATGTGGGTAGGCTCTCAGCTCTTCTGGGCCCCGCCCATTTCATCCTCGTACTGTTTGCGGAAACAGTCACCCACGGGGAAGAAGTCCCAGCAACGCTGTTGATAGAATTCCCACACATACGTTTCCTGTCCGGTGTATTCTGTATCCGGTTTGTTGATTAAATGCATTAAGAAGAACCTGTAAATGTAACCCACATTTTAAATTATTTAAGTTTTGTCTTCAAAATCAACTTCTAGCAATCAAAAATCATAAATTAATGCTCCTATCAATGTTTTGCCCCAAGTGGTTATGAGCTAACCTAGGGGAATTTGATTTTTTTTTTTTAGCTGAATTTACTACCTTAGGGCATTGGAAATTTATAAAAATCCCCACATTATATGCTTGATAAAGTCTATTTCCCAGACCCTGGTACAATTCTGTCCAAAATTTCTGCCTGTTGGTAACTGTCTTCTGTCAAAAGCCCTTTGTATGCCTGCCGCCCCTACCCTAGGGCAAAACATTGTTAGGTGCATAATTCCGCAGTGATCTCAATGAGATCTTGTCATTGCTTTGAGTGTAAAAAGAAATTAAAAGCACAAGAAAATTTTAATTTTTATATAGGACTCTAACCAATCAGTATTCAAACTTAGATGTAAAGCAGGGGTAAGATTTGTGATTTCTTGATTTTATGTACCCTCTCTGTTAGAGATTTGTATTAAAACTTTAAAACATAGGGTACTGAAGACCAATTTGGAAGAAAATATTCCGAAATAATATTTTTTGCACTTGAAGAAAAAAACAGGTAAACAGGATTTGAACTGTCAATGTGGTAACTATTTCAGGAATTGCCTATTCAACCATAAATACTTTTTTTTATGTCAAATTGGCTACTTTTTGCACAAACATTCAAAAAAAAAAAAGAAGAAAAGGAACACTTCAGAAATAAAAAAAAACAACATTTATATTTCAATTACAGTATCATACAGTATCATTCAATCATTAGTCAAAAACAGTTACCGTAAATACTTACATGTAATTTGCAAAATTATGTTCTATCATTGTATGGGTTTCAAACCCATGCGGTACTTTATCAAAATATTCCTTCCCGATACCACAGATAAAGCATTTGGACTGAAAGGAAAACAGGGCACACATTAGTCAATAATTCTTTTAATACATAATAATGTCCTTAAAGTTTACAAATAGGGAAAAAATATATCGAAAGATTATGCAATCATTACCAGTCATTCTGCATAGTTTATATATCGGCAAGTCTTAAAATTGGTTAAGATTTTTTTCTGCCAGAAGATCGCTTAAAAAACACCTTGAAAATAATTTTTACACATAAATAGAGATGAAAGATTTTTCAGAGTTGTCTGCCCTTACCTCCATGTCTTCCTTGACCTGTTCCAGCTGGTCTCTCAACTCTCCAAATGCATCAATAATCAAACCTGAGAAAGTCATAACATATGTTCAACTTATTGGTGATTAAACAATCTACAGTTGAATGAAATAGTCAAAACACACAATAGTTTATTTTCAAATATGTTTAGTGAATTCCATGAGATTCAATCAATATTTACTTGATAACTTTGCAGATATTTGATTTTTCCCCCTGCTTCTGCAATTGGTTTTCAGGTTGAAAAAAGATGAGAAAGCCAACATAGATAAAGATTTTTTAAATAAAGATTTATCTTAAGAAATATCTCATTAATACTACTATATTATGAAATAAAACTTTGATATTTCAACTTTGAAGGTTCATGTCTAATGATATTTGGGTATATTAATTATACAAGTAAATATATTCAGTAAAGTCTTAGGCTTAGGTAAAGGTTGCTAGATAGAAGTCAGATGTGTTATAAAATGTCTGTTCTAGAATTTTGCAGTTGGCACTTCAATAGAAAATTTGAAAAAAAAAAAAAAAAAATGACAGTTACACGTGTATGATCAGTATTTATTTATCACTCACCCTGAATGATAGCCAGCAGTATAACAATAACAAAGAAGAAGAAGCTGATGTCGAACAGTATTCTGTAGACCTCGTATGGGTCGCCATCTGCAGGCTCGATCTCATCACCAATACCACCGCCAGCTCTCACACCCGTGTGTAGATGGTAGACAAAGCACTGCAATTGGAAAATAGAATTTCAATCAGCATACCTTAAATTCGACAATAAACTCATCATTACACATAATTCTGTAGAAATGTGGCATTAAAGGGACATGGAAGATATTTTTTAGATATCTGATCGCATTTGTACACTATAACCATTGCGTGTCATTGCATGTGAATGCCAAAGTGATCACCTGTGCACACGATATAAAAAATATCTCCAATGTCCCCTTTACGCCACTGTACTTTAGTATTGACTAGGAATCAAGTTTTTAAACAATTATTACTTTTATTAAACAGTTCTTATGTTAGACTTGTACTTTACACCACTGGAAGGGCTTGAAAAATGTTTTCTCCAGTTAAGTATCATACTTCCAACCTTCTGATCCTTTGTTAATTAACACTACCAATGAACTGTGGTGCATATACAACTGACACTTAACCCTTTCCCTCATAGAGGACACCATGAAAAGACCTATGCGAACAACATAAAACCAGATCAGCCTGCGAGTAACTCGCAGGCTGATCAGGTTTTATGCTGTTCGCTGCTCCTCAGTGGTCTGGAAATGAGGCCTTTATAATTAAATTTGGTAAAGTTTAACTGTGGTTTTCTGCAGATCAGGCTTTATGTGGTACCTATTGAGTGCGTCAAAATGAGTCTATATGAGGGAAAGGGTTAAGTGTAGTACATACTGCAGCTAGACTAATACCTTGATGAACAACTTTGCCCATAACCTCATGACTTTATGACTAAATGAAAATAAATTTATTGCTATACTTTAAATGGTATATTTCCCCATATAGCATGGTTTTTTTATTTGCCATTCAAACTGTGTAGGATCTGAACTACAATACTGCATAAGCAAACAGAGGAAACCCTGATCTGACAGCTCCTGAAATAACTGTCTGTTTTGGGTATACTGTTTGCCAAGGCAACAAAAAATGTTCTATGCAATGAAGGGTTAAATACTTACAAAAAGAAATCCTACTTAATTTTAATAAATGGATATAAGAGTAAAACTATACATCAAAGAGAAAAGAAAACCAAGAAGTTTTAACAACTCACTGTTAACATGTCGTGACACTTGTAGTCAACGGAGCCATCCTCCTCTTTCATGTAGAACTTGCGGAAGAAGTTGAAGGCAATCACAGTGTAGATATAGACAACAATACTCAACAGCATCAATGTCAGTAACAGCTGAAATAAACAGTCCGAACAATGTTCTTACAATATATACAGGCAGATGAGGCTGAAATATTTATATCAAATAATGAGTTACCAAATGTTAAGATCAAACGGAAAGGTTTCTAAATCAAAGGAATTGAAAGGGAAATGTACTATGTACATGTAATAACATTTTTATGGTGGTGGGATGGTACAGACTATAATAGCGGTAAGCATTATTAGCAATGTATTAGTGGGCATGGCCTAAAAATATAGATCAGTCAATCTAGAACACTTAAAATCAAAAGTTTCTGTAAATATGTTGATTTTTCCAAAAGGAAAATAATACAATAAATTAAATTCACTCTTATTCAATATTTCGGCAAATGTTTGCCTTTCTCAAGAAAAAAAAAGAAAGAATTTTATGCAAGTTCTTCATTACAGACGTTCGAATAGTCGCCATTTTATTATTGCTATGCCTAAATACTGAATAAGAGTGAATTTAATTATAAAAAGTTTCTTTATATAATTATTATATAAGTACAACATCACATTGGTGGTAACTCTCAACTGAATATTGTTTAATCATCCAACTCTAGAAAGTTTCACAATCAACAAGATGTAAATAATGGTATCAAACTGGAATGTTTCGACACAGCTATCACAGATGACAACAAATATCCACGCTACATCACCTCAACCCAACAACATGAAAAGATATTGAACTTTTTGTAAAACACAATAGGATGGAATGAAACCCCATGATTCCTATAGAGTCCATAGCTTTATGAAGTGAAATGAAGGTAAAGTAACCTAACAATTAATGGATAGACGGTTGTCAAAAGTTATCAACAGTTTTCTGGAAGCAGCTTACCTGTTTGCCATTGTGTGTGACAGACTGCAGGATTGTCCTCAGAGTGTTGAAGGAGATGGCCACGTCCAGAAGATGGGCGGCGAAGAAGAAGTAGTTCAGGTTTCCGAGGCAAGACCAGCAGAAATACCAGGCAATGTACAGGAAGGACTGAAACACAGAGTGGCACATGTTGCTGGAGCAAGTGATGGTACTACTAGAGCTGGTAGATAAATAGATGTTGAAATAAACACAAGTGTTCCTTGGAATACTTGTGTAACCTACTGAAAGAAACGTGAAAGACAAAGTGTGACAGACAGACAAACGTTCTCATATATGGATCTTACATATGTTGCTAATCATTTGTTCTCTTTAGCCACATAAGAGACAATTATAGCTACACCAGAGCTTGCAAATAAATGGCATCAAAGGAAATTGCTGTTTTCTATTGTTCCAATAGCCATCTAGTATCTATATGTAAGTGCAGACAGACAGATGATGGAGAAGTGTTCCTTATGTACTGTCACCTCTGCTTACAGGTAACTCTGGTTGAGGACTTCATAGAATTAGAAATAGTGACTAAAGTCTCAATTTCAGGGGCAACACTGGAAGATGGCTTAGACTGAGGTAGAGATAGACAAGAGAGAGAGAGATAGAGAGAGAGAGAGATTTCAGTGGCTCTCTTTATACACAGGATAGCTCAAGTAGAAAACTTAATAAAGTGGCAAATGCAGATGATATCGTAAGTGTATTGGTCTTAAAAAGTGTTACTCACGTTGTCAGTGAAGATGACTCCCCACTTCCAGATCTGATACTGCCAGTCAACACTTGCCAGGCTGTAATACAAAACAGTTTCACTAGTTAAGTATATATCTCATATATATTCCTACAAATCATTACTTGTTTGTCTGCAAAATTAAACAGGAATTTTTTTTTTTTTTTTTTTTTTTTTTTTCTTAACATTTTATTGTCCCCGTACATAGGTAGCAGTGGGTCGGGGGACCATCCCACTGACCACCTTACAACAACGATAGACATACATTCATATTTATGAATAAGACAATAAAATGAAATTTACAATGAAACATAGAGAAAGAAAAACAAAAATATACATGCATACACAGCTAGTCTCAAAACATTTTTCTATTTTTTAGATATGTGGATAATTAATTTACCACTGCCCAATTTTTTTTAAACCTTTTTTTTTTGGTTTAAGTACCTTTACAACTGCCCAATTTTCTATTTCTGAATTTTTGGTGCTTTTGTAAATTTGCCAAGCTAAATTTAAGCTACTCTTTAAACCACAAGAATTTGGTGTTATTTTTTTCCTTTGGCATATAAAAATGTATTTTTAATATGTAAAAACAAAACATAAAATTTATCAAACTCCTTTTTGCTTTTTCCTATAAGAAATTCTTCACATGATATATGAATGTTTACTTCCTTATATTCTAAAAATATTTTTACTTCTTGTATCAACTTTTGAGTAAACCTACACTCCCAGAACAAATGTAAAATCGTCTCTTCCTCGTCTGTACAAAAGGTACACATGTTATCATTTACAATATTCATATGACATAATAAAGATTTTGTACCAATAATTCTATGAAGAATTCGTAACTGTAGCCACTGTAGATAGGAATCTCTTGTTAGTAAAAAAACTGCTTTATAAGCATATTTCCAGTTAATATCATTGAAATGATCGTTCCATTTTTCCTGGCTTGTTGGTGTATCCCCATTTGCAATAAGTACATTATATACATGCTTACTGTCTTTATTAGAGTATGCAACTTTTGAAAAATAACATGACATAATAGGTCCACAGTAGCTACAGTTACCAATTATAAAAAAGAATTTTTTTAAATATAATTTCTATGTATGAAATATCAACAAAATCACCTGTAACTGTCAATATATCACTTACATATCTTATTCCTCTATCATACATACATTTATCAAATACTCCCTTGTTACCAACTTTAAATGAGCTGTTAAAAAATAATGGCAACATCAGGAATTTATTTGAATACCTGACGATAATAAGCGTGTAAACAATTTATTCAGTGCAATATATGTGAATATTATAAAGTTGTCTTAATCTCAATTTCGAAAGTGTCACTACAGAAAATAGAACCTTCAAACACTATAAACATCACTGAAGGTGATTAATACCTCCACACAGGGCTTTGATACAGAATATGAAGCCTCACTGATGGGACAAGTATGTTTTTTTTGTTTTTTTGCAAAGTCCAAGTCACATGGGCCATAATTTGAAAAAAAAAAAATATATATATATATGGATTTTGCCCAAAAGATGAGCTTGGCCCTCATTTTATTAGGATAAATAAGTGTACCAAAAATTATATAAATCTGTTGACCCTTATTGATTGGATAAAGCCAAAAGACTTTTCTGATAGTTGGGTCACACAGTTTTCAACTTACAATTTGAAGACACCCGTGCCTTCATCCTTGTCTATGGTAATGGTGTCGCTCTTCTCCATACCCAGTAGGTTACTGATCGCCTCATACTCATACTGCTCTGCATAACGATTGCGCACCTGAATATTGAAAACAAAAAGTATTATCTCCCCTGATCACAGTTAACTTATCTTAAATGTCTTATACATAGCTAATCTCTCACAATGGTGCCTGTGTAAGAATAAGAAATTCTGTAAGTTATTTGGTTTGTTGTTGTTCTTGTGTCTGGCATGTTGGCGGGCGCAGAAATGGCAGATGCCAGCCACAATAAAATTAAACTACAATTGTACATGTACTCACTAAATTTGTTGGGTCAGTTTATACCAATTTCAATATCTGAACACATAAACACTCATTCTTAAACACACTGAATAAATGCTGACAATTAGAAAGCTTTTAAAAATTATTAAAGATTTAAAAAAAAGATTGTGTAGCTATAAAGACTGCCTACCTTTTTCTTGACAAACTTATCCCAGTAACTCTCAGGGAATGACCTCGTACTTAGCACCAGTTTGTCCCATAGAGCCTTAATGTCGTCATCTCCAGGTTGTTCAGCAATCCACAGTCCATCAAACTCGAGCTTTCGGGCGATTTCCTTCTCACGCTTGAATATTACGAGAGGCACCTTGAGGCAATAGTAAGCAATGAGCATCGAGAAGGCAACCAGTGAGTGGCACACAGCAAGGAGTCTTAGCACTAGTTCCATAAAATGACTGGAGTCCTCCATTGAAATAAACTCTTCTACATCATCATCTTCATCGTCCCCACCAGTTTCAGTCACGTTCATCGCCTCGTCACCATTAGAATCGTCATCACCCATCAGGTCTCCGGTGATCCTCGAAACCTGTACAGGAATCACATTATTTAACAGTTTGAAGGTAGGACAGCAGTTTTGATTCAGATCTTTCGGATTTTTCTTTTCTAAAAGACAGTTTTATTTTTAAAACTAAATGACTAAATGATTTTTCTTTTGAAAGGCAGTTTTACATTTTAAAGCCAAACTAGAACTATCACTAAATGTGATTAATACCCCCGCAATACTGCTTTAGAAATGATGAAGTTATTAGGATTAAGAAGAAGAGTATGAAAAAGACATTTTTACATTAGTTTTTTTTCCAGATTTTTGGCCGGGTTACACAGGTTGTGGTTGACAATTGTATGAAATTGTTTTGAATTCCAACCAGTTCTTTACAAGTTATACTCTGGACAAGGAAAAGTAACTAAGGGCAATAACTCTGTAATTCCTATAGATAGAGTTATGGTTCTTGTGCACTGCACTTCCTCATATTGTGGTTTGTAATTCCTATAGATAGAGTTATGGTTCTTGTGCACTGCACTTCCTCATATTGTGGTTGACCATTGTATGAAATTGTTTTGAAATCCAACCAGTAGTTTAAAAGTTATACTCTGGACAAGGAAAAGTAACAAAGGGCAATAACTCTGTAATTCCTATAGATAGAGTTATGGTTCTTGTGCACTTCCCCTCATTGTGCTTGACCATTGTATGAAATTGTTTTGAAATCCAATCAGTACTTTACAACTTATACTCCGGACAAGGTTACAAGTTATACTCCGGACAAGGAAAAAAATACAAAGGGCAATAACTCTGTAATTACTCTAGATAGAGTTATGGTTCTTGTGCACTGCACTTCCTCATATTGTGGTTGACCATTGTATGAAATTGTTTTGAAATCCAACTTGTACTTTTCAAGTTATACTCCGGACAAGGAAAAGTAACAAAGGGCAATAACTCTGTAATAAGTCAAGATGGAGTTATGGTTCTTGTGCACTGCACTTCCTCTCCATGTGCTTGATCATTGCATGAAGTTGTATTGAATTCCAATAATGCAACGGACCGCTGGACCGACCGACCAACCGACCGACCACCGGGTGACTCCTATATACCCCCCCAAACTTCGTTTCGGGGGTATAATTAACAAATGCAAATTTTTTTAATATATTTTAAATAAGATATATTCAAGCAAACATTTTAACTAAACTAATTAAAAGCTATGTAATTATTGATGAACAATATTCCTTTTGTTCACTGTTAAGTGTGACTTGGTTCAGTGTAAAGGTCCTGGGTTTGAACCCTCAGTGAAAAGCAAGCCTCTTTCATGGCCTTCCAATACCCAAAATACTGGTCCAACCCAGGAACTTTTAACAGGGATGAGTATAAATTGTAAGAACTTGTTTTCTGATCAATGAGAAAAGAAATGTTTTAACTAAATTGCTCACCTTGTAGAAGAGTAACATGAAGTTAATTGCGAAAGCCAGCATCAGGGCCAGGTACTTGAAGTTGTAAAAGTTCCTGGCAAACAAGCTCTGAAATCACAAACAATCAACACGTCAGTATTGCTACAGAAATGTCACCCCATGTCACCTGAACCATGACAAATATAATCTTATTCTTATTTGTTGAAGTGTTTTCATTTTTCATTCAATACCATATATCTATAAACTAAGATCTAAAAGAGAATTAGTATCACATATTTTTTTCTTAACAAGAGGGCCATGATGGCCCTGAATCGCTCACCTGAGTACCATTGCCATGTCAAGGTTTTTAAACAGACAAGGATTCTGATATAACTTAATCTAAAACATTTTACCCCTGACAATACTACACACCAAATATCTAAGCAATGGGCCATATGGTTTCAGAGAAGACTTGGGCGCAGGGTCATTTATCACCGTAGGGCAAAGACTTTGAAAATCTTTGTAATGAACCATTAGATGCTACTACATACCAAAAATCTTAGCTCTAGGCCTTATTGATTCATAGAAGAAGATTTTTTAAGATTTTCCTATTTAACTCTATGTAAAACAAGTGACCCCTGGTGTGGGGTCATTTATCACCATTGGGTTATGATTTGTACAATCTTGGTAGTGGCCCATAAGATGATGCTACATACCAAATATCTAAGCTCTAGGCCTTATTGATTCATAGAAGAAGATTTTTTAAGATTTTCCTATATAACTCTGTGTAAAACAAGTGACCCCTGGTGCGGGGTCATTTATCACCATAGGGCTATGATTTGTACAATCTTGGTAGTGGCCCATAAGATGATGCTTCATACCAAATATCTAAGCTCTAGGCCTTATGCATTCATGGAAGAAGATTTTTTAAGATTTTCCTATATAACTCTATGTAAAACAAGTGACCCCTGGTGCGGGGTCATTTATCACCATAGGGTTATGATTTGTACAATCTTGGTAGTGGCCCATAAGATGATGCTTCATACCAAATATCTAAGCTCTAGGCCTATGCATTTGGAAGAAATTTTTAAGATTTTCCTATATAACTCTATGTAAAACAAGTGACCCCTGGTGCGGGGTCATTTATCACCATAGGGTTATGATTTGTACAATCTTGGTAGTGGCCCATAAGATGATGCTACATACCAAATATCTAAGCTCTAGGCCTTATGGTTTCATAGAAGAAGATTTTTTAAGATTTTTCTATATAACTCTATGTAAAACAAGTGACCCCTGGTGCGGGGTCATTTATCACCATAGGGCTATAATTTATACAATCTTGGTAGTGGCCCATAAGATGATGCTACATACCAAATATCTAAGCTCTAGGCCTTGCAGTTTTGAAGAAGAAGATTTTCAAAGTTTGCATTTTTAAAATCTATTTTTAGCTCCTGTGACCTAATTATGCAATGGACCAGAACCATTTATACAACTTTAGTAGAGCTTCATCCAAGGAACATTCCTGCAAAATATTTTTCAAATTGGCCAAGCCGTTTAGGAGGAGATGTTGTTTGAAGCAATTGTTGACGCCGGACGCACGCACGGACGCACGGACGACGGACGCCGGACGCCGGACAAAAGGCGATCAGAAAAGCTCACCTTGAGCACGTTGTGCTCATGTGAGCTAAAAAGCATCAAGTTCAGATGTATTGATATACATATATAGTTCAAAACATATAAACCTACAAACTGATATATCTTTATAATTGCAACTTTGGTACGGATTAGAGATACATAGACAGATATTGCCAATTACGAGTCTGATTTTTCACAGTATATTACAGGTTTCCTCTTAAACTTAACTAACATTGAAACATGAAAATTACTTTGAAGCTCTTAAGAATATTCAAAATATGTTCCAGTACTTATAGTTTATAAGAGCATCAGAAGGAGCCATATCGTTTAACCATTTACCTCATAATATATTCCCTGAAATCTACCATTCCATTTTTTTTTCTAAATATATTAGTTCAATGTATATTTCAATTCATTGTTCATTAAAAACATTCCGAGAAATATTGTATACATGGGGATAAAATATTATACATGATAATATTTTTTTTTTTTAAACATTTTGGATGAATAATGTATATAGGAGATTTAAGCAGCTCGTTCAAAGATGGTCACTGACTAAGAACTTGATATTTAACTATGTATGTGTATTATATCTATCATTACCCAAGTACAGTGCATGGTCACCCAATGCAACCCTCCGTGATTGTAAAAAATGAGTAGCTTCCCCATCACAGGCAATATCGTCACATATGTAATTGAAAATATATTGATAAAACCTATTTTTAGATTTTCTATTTTTCGTTTGCTGTCACATGGCTGATCACATTCACTCGCACGCATGTGCTAACTACATAGGCTGAACTTATGAAATTACTACCCTGATCTGGTGAGGACACCATGTTGCAGAATGTGTCATGTGGCACCGCAAGCACCTGCTTCGGGGTTGCCGTATTTCGCCGAAGTTGTATTTATGATAATAGCTCTTTCCCATGTATTGTAACTTAGACTTGCCAAGTTTATTTGTCAGGGAACAAAGACTTCACCAATATTAACAAGAAGAGTAGAATTTTTTTTTTAATTTCTACCAATCATCTGTGAAGGAGCTGCTGTAAATATGTACTTGTACATATGATAATCATGCTTTTCTATTATTATCATCAGGTATTCTTTTCCCGAAAATAATGTGAGTGAAACATTAACCAATAAATCACATTAGTTTGAAATCATAAAGGGTGGATAAAATTCAAGCTACACAGGTAGCTGAATTCCAGTATATTAGTTCAAAGGTCAAGGAAGAAGTAGGTCACATTTCACACTTTTCTTAGTAATTCAAAGGCCAAGGTCAAATTTTCAAGAGGAAGGTCACAGTTAGCTATTAAAGATTTAAAACTAATTTAATGAAAGCGACTACTATATACAGTGGCAAATCAAAATGTGCAGAAATTTGTGACAAATATAGATATATCCTCTGAGTTAAACCAAACAACAGAGGTCAAAGCTGAAGCAATACTTGAAATAAGTGGACACTCTATTGAAGTGTACACACTTCAAATGATAAGCCTTGCATGTGTCAAAAAATAATAAACACACAAAATTTTGTGACAAAGTTAGCGGAGCATTATATAAATATCCTGATGTGGTTAAATAGGCTTTCTTGCAATCGAAAAAAGGAGTAAAGAACTTTGAAAAAATCTGCTTATACAGTGAAAAAAATGGAACTAAAACACAAGTGTCTTTACCCCAATATTATTCAACACAGTCTGAAATTTAGAATGAGTTACAACATTGAAAGCATCTATCTATACGACAATATGTTAATAAAAAGTCTCTTTTTTTTTCTTTTTTTTTCATTTTCAGTGGTTTATTTTTAATTTCTAAAAGATACATCCATGTGTCTCTAAAGATCTGTACTCTTAACCCTTTCCCTCATATAGACTCATTTTGACGCCCTCAATCGGTATCACATAAAGCCTGATCTGCAGAAAACCACAGTTAAACCTTACCAAATTTAATTAGAAAATCCTCATTTCCAGACTACTGAGGAGCAGCGAACAGCATAAAACCTGATCAGCCTGCGAGTTACTCGCAGGCTGATCTGGTTTTATGCTGTTCGCATAGGTCTTTTCATGGTTTCCTCTATGAGGGAAAGGGTTAAGTTACTTCACTGAGTGTCTGTGCTATTAATATACATGTATAAATATATACATATTTAATACATGTAATATGGTATAAACCAATTATTTTCATGAAAATTGAATCTACTCATTAAATTCACAAAAAAGAGAGTCAGCATTAACAGATTTCGTAAACTGATTTAAGAACAGAAAAATGGAAAAAAAAGAAAAGAGACTTTCTCTTATCACTATATAAAGCATAGTCTAAAATGCAACTTAAAACACAACAGTAATTCATTCTTTAATATGTTATCATTTGTTAGGTGTTAAATGTCAACAAATTTGAAAACTTTACAACAAAATCATAATAAATACTAAAACTTTATAATTAATGAAGTTACTACAAAAAACTAACAGTTTTGACTACTATGAAAGGCAGAGTTAAACAAGAAAGGGGAAAATCAAGAATTAAGGCTTGCTCTAAGTACATCAAACCTTTTTGATACCATGCCTCGTATTGGCCATTAGATCCCTTTCATAACAACAACAGTGGCAGTGTACACTAATCACCAACCAACATTTGCCAATATTGAGGATGTGGGTTCAAACTCCAGTGAGGGCGACATCCTCTGATGACACTCAGTACTGGTCCAACCAAAAGGCCCATTTCCCAGCCAAGATAAACATGAGTCCTACTGGTGAGGTGCATAATTTTTCCATTACCATAGCAACCAGAATTTTAGTCTGAGAAAAAAAAGTGACATGACTGGGGTGCCTTCCCCTCACAATACTTTACTTGTAAACATGAGGACAACTGAGAACTAGACTACTAAACGCATTGAAACTATTTGTGTGAGAAACTCGCTTCTGGCTATAATATGACCACATTACTTTTAATTACTGGCATGGTATCAATAAGATAATAAATATCATTCATAATATATAAATACTATCTTGAAATAAATAAACTATCTATAGGAAACAAAAGTATCAACAATTCTATTTAAAAGTATCTAATATATCTATATTCATACAAAGAATTAAAAATCAAAACACAAGGATTGTAAAACATAGTACTGAAATATATTGGCATGATACATGTAGTAAGTTATAGAAATGTACAACAAACAGCAAAAACAGAAACCACTGCAGTATGAGAGTCCCACAACAGTATGAAATTATTCCTAACCTGCTGTGTTAACCCTTTACCTCATAAATATTCATGTACAAATTTATGACCTTATGAATATTAATTTACTGAAATTTAAATGGGAAATGAAACAATTGGTTTTTCTATGCCATGAATCTGAGCTACAATATTGTACAAGCAAACAGAATAGACCCTGAGCAGACAGGAATAAGCTGTCTGATCTGGGTCTGCTATGTTTGTCAATGCATCAAAACACAACTATATGAGGTAAAGGTTTAATCATACTAAATATCAAAAATTACTGATCAAACTATTAAGTATTTTTTCCATATTGACACAAAACCATTTTTTGAAATAAAGTTATTAGCATCAGTGATTAAAACTTCTTTATCTCATGTAACCATTTGTCAAAGATTTTTTTTCTGAATGTAATTATTTTAAAATATGATCACTCCTAAAAATATTCTCCCATCCCATTCACTATAAAAAAAAGTCTTATAACTATAACTCTAATCACACAAGAATCCAAACTTAAAGAGATATAAAAAAAATCACAGCAGGTTAGGCAGAGACAAAACATTGTTGAATAAAAATGAATAGTTTTGATGTACAACTTACCAAGGCATATTTTCCGTAGTCGAATCCTTTGCTTTCATATGGCACTTGTTCCTCCGAGTCAGAAGTAGGCATGGCACCAGGCTGGCTTGGTGTACCTCCACTGTGAAGAGCGAATATAAGGGTCGAAATATAGGGTACGAAAAAGGAGCTTCAGACGTGTTTAAAATTAACAGCAATTACATACGATTTATATCTCTTCTACATTGTAATGCCAAAAGTTATACTTACACACATTAAAACTTATATGCATTACTTCATAGCACTTTTTTCAATGAAACAATGGACTGTTTCTGTGTAAACACACAAAACAAACTAGTGGAAAATCATTGGTAATGACAGCAGTTTTTCAAAAGCTGATATTTTATTGTCAATTCACAACAAGGCAGCCATATTTTAGATATCTAAAATACACTAGTGTAGCAGAATTTTGATTATTAAATCACTATCATTAATCTGAACAATACAATATAAATCAATGCCAAAAAGGGGAGAGAACTTACGGCTGTGCAGGGCCCTGTGGTCTGTAGGCACTAGCTTCTGGTTCCACTGTCTGCTCCCCCTGTAAACACACAGTTCACTTAACTGAAAATACTGTATCATAAACAACCCAGACCCTGTGATAATATTTGTTTTCATGTTTCTGTAGCAGATGAGCCACATTAGTGTTCGGTTTCAAATTTGTATATCCTTGATGCAAAACTATGGTAAAAACATATCAATAAAGGAGTAGTTTTGGGGAAAAAAAGTTTTACATCAAGCTTTCAATGTGAAGAATGTAAATTATATAGAACCAGAACTATCACAAAAGGTAATTAATACCCCCAATACCACCTTGTCTTCCTGTAATGTAAGAGTGACCAGACATGACAAGTATTATTCCTTTACTGTAAAATCATTAATTTTTGTGGGGCACTAATTTTAATTTTTTGTTGATTTTGTGGAGGGTTTTATCCACAAATATTAATCCCCACGAAAACTTGTCTCTTATTTAAACCTCATGTTTTCTAGAACATAGATCCACAAATAAATGTACCCACAAAATTCCCTTAGGTCAATGTAAATTAATGAGTTTTACAGTATAGCCCCGCTTCTATAAAGCATGGGTATAAACAAATGATATCAAATCGAGGAACCAGCTTTGATCAACAGGTCGAAGCCATCTACTTACCATGGGGGGCTGGGCAGCTGGTTGTACAGGCTGTTGTGGTTCCGTTTTCTCCGTGTCTTTGCTCACTTCTTGTGTCTCTGTACTTGTCGGAGTTGTGCTATCTTTAGGCTTCGGCTGTAGGATGATCCTTCAAACAAGAGCAGAATTGACATAGATATTTAGCAAGTTTATTTGGACAGTTTTCATCTTGGAAATTTTCCATGTTGAACTCCTACAAAAATATCTATCAAGGACAAAAACCTCTGAACAACATGCATATCATGTCACTGATTAATAATTAATTATTAGCAAGAAGCTTGAAATCACATTATGTCACCTGCTAGAAGAAGCATGAAGGAAAAAGTGTGAAAGACAGACAAAAAGACAGATGATGAAGAAGTTATCCCTATGTGTTACCTCTGCTTACAGCAGACAAGACAAAAATTAAAAAATCACCTTTTTTGAGACCAAAGTAGCTATAATCATTTGGTATTATAAAGAGATATCTTGAATGTTACTTACGTTTCACCCTCTTCCTTTTCTTCTTTTGTTATGGCCACTCCGAAAGCGATCATGGGTTCTGCAGTTTCCATTTCAACTGGAGGCACAACAGGTTTGGCTTCAGTTGTTGACATGGCAACGCCAGGCACAGGGGGTCCAGGTAGGGCCAGGGGCCCAGTAGGAACATCGGGCTGGTCGTCACGTTCACCCATCATCATGTTGATAACAAACTTACACAGTGTCCTGAAATATCACCAATCATCATTTACACGATGTCCTTTAATATCACCCATCATCATTTACTTTGTGTTCTAAAATCCATTTAGCTGTAATTTCTGTATTCTTTTATTTTACATTTCTTTTTTAAAATATGCATGGGTAAAAATTGAGCAGAGCTCCCAGTTGGTAAAATGACCTTTTTGAACAGGCCCCCAGTTGGAAAGTGCATATGCAACACATGAATCCCAAACCAGTAAGGTGCATAAATTTTGGTTACAATAGCAACCAGAATTTTGGTCCAAGAAAAAAAAAGAGCGACATGCAGAATCTCCATACTGACATCTATTCATATACAGTCAACCCTCGTTACATCGTCATTCAATACAACGGCAAATTCGGGATCCGGCAATAAAAGTCATGTAACGGATTTCTTTGTTCTTTATTTCTCCCTTTACAACGGCAAATTCGGCTTCCGGTACCGGCAGCAATTTTCGGCAGATGAATCTCCGTTTCATTGTGTAATCACTTTTCGTTATAGCGGCAGCCTTACGACAGCTTTTGATCATTGCCGATTTTCGCCAAAGGCGTTAATCTAGTCCCCTGCTGGTACACTACCTGTTTATTGTGTATGCCGTTGTTAATTTGCAATTTGACACGGTCTTTACACGGGTGATCACAGCTGAACATTTGTTTACATGTTCCACATTTCTTAGTGGAGGATTTCATTGTTTGAGAGAGTAAAAAATGGGAAGCCACTCCAGTAGACTTGTGAACAACTTGCCTTTAATTAGACAGATAACTGTTGTTAGGGATTGAAATAGGTGTGGTAGTCAGTTTTTGTTTGTTTTAACACGGATAAAAACATACTATAAAACCTATAGCTGCATTGATTGCAGATGATATCGATAAGTGGTATCAATTAATGAGGTGATCAGTTTGTTTTGTTTATTACACGGCTTTCAACATGCCTTTGATTACCAATTTAGTCGAGTTTCAATCAACTTGTTGTCAGTTTGTAATGATTTTCAACAATATTTAACTGTACCTACCAATGGGAAAATGAAGAGATAATTTCTTGATACGCAAGAGTTAAAGATATCCAATAAATGCTATTTATAATTGTTGATAATTATTGTTACGTTTTTATATCCTTACTGTATCCTGACTTTTATTCCAATAAAACAATAAAGCTATCACATAAAAGAAAATAAACTGTAATTTCTATTTTTGTTTATTCTGTCTTTTCCCTTTACGATATAAGTATGTTCGTAAAGCTATTATACCTAACCGGAAGTTGTATATACATGTAGCGTCTACATATTTACAAAGTAGGGTAAAGCATGAATACGTGTATGATTTTACAGGTAAAACAAAGTTTATTTACAAATCACACACACACTCACATGTGATACATAAAATATGTGTAAAATTAATTCAGATGCATCATAAAAGTTATATTAGCCTGATCATTTATTATTTATAAAATCTCCTTTTACCGAAACCAACATTACGGTTAAGTGGGTGAGATGTGTAAACAGGAAAATAGGATTCGCTCATTACACCGGCAAATTCTATACACCGGCAAAATTGAGATTTACTAACACTGCCGGTGTAACAAGGGTTGACTGTACCAAGTTTCATAATATGGGAAACAAGATTTTTACCGCTCTTTAACTATTGAGCTTGGTACATGTATACATATGTTGCATTCTTGTTGTCAGTTTCCTGACTGGCTTTATATATCATAATGTTTTTTGTTTTTTTAAATATATCAATTTTTACCACTGATGTTAACCCTTTCCCTCATAGAGGAAACCATGAAAAGACCTATGTGAACAACATAAAACCAGATCAGCCTGCGAGTAACTTGCAGGCTGATCAGGTTTTATGCTGTTCGCTGCTCCTCAGTGGTCTGGAAATGAGGACTTTATAATTAAATTTGGTAAGGTTTAACTGTGGTTTTCTGCAGATCAGGCTTTATGTAGTACCTATTGAGTGCGTCAAAATGAGTCTATATGAGGGAAAGGGTTAAATCATGGCAAAAGCATAATGATGTCCAGGACTAGGCCATAGTACACTCTAGGTTCAAAGATCTCAAAGATAAAAACTGTCATCAAGTATAATTTTCATTCTCAAAGTGTGTCCATTAGATTCAAAAGGGGTTAGATTTTGGTATGTGAGTTCATGCCTGAGATTGTATTTAAGTATTTTTGAGAACTCTTGGCCATCACTGGAGTTTTTCTTATTATGAGAGTAAGAAGAACTGTTCATCATAACTTACATAAATTACGAAAGAAAGAAAATCAAAATGGCCGACTTACCACATAATATGGAAGAGGACGTTCAGGATCATGAAGGCAATTTTGAAGTTGAGTTTGAACAAAGCAACCAGTAATTGCCAGTAGGTCATCTTACGGTAGGCCTGGTACGATGACCTCAGATTTGACATCGTAAACAGGGAGAGGAAGGCTCCCAGTCCGTCCTTCAGGCAGCCGTATCCCATCCTGAGGGGCTCCAGCATACTGGAAAAAGATAACCAGCAATAAATCCATTATCATGTGGTCGGTTCATTTGAACATGATTAAACCATGGAACCCAAGTCTTTCATCTCTTCATTTTTGTTATATTTTACTACGCAGTTTAATATTATATGGTATTCAGGTCTGAACTCAAAATACACTATTTTATTATACGATAATAACTGATGAAATACTGTATTAAACCATTGAAAAAATAAAATCTATGGCATTCATTGATATCACCCACACTGTGAGTGATCTAGGTCTGCCTGTGATTGATAAAGGTCTGTCATATCTCATTTTTTTTATTCATAAAGGGAGGTAATTGGGGTATATATGTATACAGATTACAAATAATCTTGATATTCCTCTAAAGATACTTTGCTAGTCTTCCAGCAAAATCCAGCTTATATCTTAACCATTGAATAATAATTGACAAAGGAAAAACTAGCCAAACTTACCCTCCCCTCTCGTCAGGTCGCAGGTTCCCGCTCCTCAATGCGGCGATTCTCTGCTCTTCAGCACTGATACTGGTAGCATGCTGCATCTACACACACCAGTCAAGAATCATTACAATCAATGTGAAAAGTATATAAATATATTTCATTTATTTTGAAAATATCAATATCTACTACCCTAAATATTACACAAAGTTCAGACTTCATTTACAGCTTTATTTTCATTCACTGTTTTGTTAATCCTTTCCCTCATACAGACTCATTTTGACGCCCTCAATAGGTATCACATAAAGCCTGATCTGCAGAAAACCACAGTTAAACCTTACCAAATTTAATTACAAAATACTCATTTCCAGACCACTGAGGAGCAGCTAAACAGCATAAAACCTGATCAGCCTGCGAGTTACATGCAGGCTGATCTGGTTTTATGCTGTTCGCATAGGTCTTTTCATGGTGTCCTCTATGAGGGAAAGGGTTATATGACACTCCAAAAAAGAATTTTGTTAGCTTATGAATCCTATTTCTCAGTTATAAGTTTGAACAATTCTAAGCACTGAAATGTTCAGATTTAAAAAAAAATGTATTGTATACATTCTGACAAATAAAAATAATAATAATTGACAATGTTTTTATTAGAAATCATTGAGACTGTAAGTAATGAAACAAACAAAAACACTTACTTCAAAGATAGTGTCTTCGCAGAAATTGACAAAGCACTCCAGTTTTTCTTTGTCTCCTCCCTCATTCACAACACTGTGGAGGAACGATCGCTTGGATTCCTGAAACAATACCAAATATCCACAATAAGGTAACATAGCCCTTTACTGCATATGGACCTATCTTGACACATCGGCAAACAGAGCAAACCCTGATCAGACAGCTCCTATAGGAGCTGTCTGATCAGGGTTTCCTCTGTTTGCTGATACAATCTTGTGGCTGAGTTTCTGCCATGTCATCTGTGGCGAATAAAAATCCATTATTTCATAAACCATTTAAAGATCAGTCAATTCATATTCATCAAGTCATAAATTTATACATGAATATTCATGAGGTAAAAAGATTGGCTGACTAAATATTTTTAAGTACTTCAAATATAAATCATCTCCTTTGATTTCATATCCTGGTACATGTTCATGTTAAATATAAATTTTGGCTTCTACAATTTCACTTGATATTCATTTCACAAAAATATTGTTTGGTATTTAAAAATCAAAACTAAAGTTATCCCATTAACCATTATCAATTAGAGTCTGTGCCAATGTACCTTGATCTGTGGTTTCTCCCACTGGTCAATGTGGGACTGTTTGATTTCAAAGTAGACTCTCTCAATCCTGTTAGCTCCACCCATAATCTCAATCCTGCCCAGGTAGGGCTGGAAGTAGTCTAGCACACAGCGGGCCTTCTCCAGGAAACGCTCGAGTCTGCCAGGGGGAAGAGACGATAACTTTAACATTACAAATCAGATATGCCTATTTATAACTTGGTATTCCATAGAAACACCTGAGGCTGTTTCACTAAACTTAGTTTGAACAAATTTGATCTTAGTCTTAAGTATGTAGTTCTACAAAAGGTCTAACAATGTCTTATTTGCACAATAAAACATGAAGAAAGTTGACCCATTCAACTGTATCATATAACTACAACCCTTTTTGTAAAGAAAAATTCATAAGGAAAATATCATTTTAAATTTGTGAATTTACGCTTGTATGAAGTTCAATGAAAGGGGCAGACTGAAAGCTGAAATACATCATTGTAGAGTTATGTAGAGACTTGGAATGAAAAATAGAATAATACTGAATGCTTAATAAATTGTAGCAGATATATTGCAATCCGTAAAGCTACAATACATTGTCTCAACAATGTGAAAAGATATACTTTGTAGAACTTATTTGTAAAGTGGGATGTGACTCCTATATAGGTACAATTACTTAAATTAATTGTTATAAGGATAATCTGAGAATTAATAATTTAAAGTGCCTCCATTGCACTCTTGCACTATATAAATCATATGACCACTGCACTATGGTTAAATCATATATGACCCATTGCACTATGGATAAATCATATATGATCCATTGCACTATGGTTAAATCATATATGACCCATTGCACTATGGATAAATCATATATGATCCATTGCACTATGGATAAATCATATATGATCCATTGCACTATGGTTAAATCATATATGACCCATTGCACTATGGATAAATCATATATGACCATTGCACTATGGATAAATCATATATGACCCATTGCACTATGGATAAATCATATATGATCCATTGCACTAAGCAGGTTATAACATCAACAAAGATGGCGGGAGTACCTGGGATCGTTGGGCATGTGCTCAGAGAGGTTGGTCAGAAGAAGAGCGGTGGTGAAGCCGATGTCCTTGGCGGGGTTGTGGAACCTGTCAGTGAACTCGTTAAAGTCCACCTTGCCATCCTGATTTGCGTCCACACACATCATGATGTACTCAATCTCCTCCCTGAAATAACAACAAAAGTTACCATTGGTTACCAAACAAAAGTTGCAAAACACATGAGTCACAAGAGTTTATCCACTTTCATAAATACTCTTCATCTTTTTTATCTCTTGTCATTAAATCTAAAGTTTTTAATTTCAATTAGGCATTTGGATTTTTTAAAAACAATTAAAAATCTTTTGTTTTTAAACAATTACAAATCTATTTCAGAATTTTAACTGAACATTTATATTTGGTTATCTTTTGCGAATATACATCATCATGACAATATTTTCAAAACTTAAAAAAAAAAAGAACTGGACAAAAAAACAGTGACAATTCACATATTAAGTACTTATTCCTAAGAGAGAAGTATGACACGGATAAATCCAATAACATGTGCATACCTAATATTTCCTGCATTAATTTTTCACATAAAAATATCATTAAATTGTTAATCATTCCAATGCTCAAAAATGCTATGATTAAACCTTAACCTGGAGACAAACGCACAAAGGAACACATTGGAACAGCTTAAATTTACCGGCTTTTTTTCTCTCAATTATTTCTCTCTTTCATCCTGATATACATATATAGACTACTACTAATTTAATGTGAAGGTTACTGTCAGATTTTTTTTCATTAACAACAAATTCAAGCAACTTTAACAAAGCTTTTTCCCCTTTCCATATATTGATCAATGCTCTTGCTCATTTAGATAACAAGTGCTATATAAGTGTATCATTTTCTGATCTAACATAAGATGCTACAAACAAAAACATTCCTGATGAGATATTTTAGCACTGGAGTACTAATCTACATCACATGCTGCAGGTTATTCCTGAACATAACACAGGCAACTACATGTACAGGTACATTCCTATCAAAACTTTCTTATAATGTGAATGTGAATTATAACCCACTCCATTATAACCCACTCCATTATAACCCATTCCATTATAACATATTCCATTATAACACACTTCATTATAACATATTCCTAACACACTTCATTATAACAAATTCCATTGTAACATGAAATCCTATAAAACACTATCCAATATTTGACCCCAAATCTTTATTTTTTATTTGTAGTTGACTTGAGGTGAAAATTCACATAATTATAATGCAATATCCAGACTGGACCCAAAATATATGGTGTTATAATGGAGCTGCGTTGTATAATTTTGGTCCAATATAATGCATTATCTAGACTTGGAACAAAAGAATATAGCATTATAATAAAGCTGCACTGTATTCAATAAGTATACTTCAAACAGAACTGGCATAGTCTTTTATCATAGCAGACAGATTGCTCCCTGATGATAGACTGATTAAAAGATTGACAAGTCCAAAGGGAGGTAATGTATTCCTACCGGTGCTAATGGTGGCCATTATGTAACTATCTAAATCTTGTTAGTGGTATGTATCCTAATTATAAAGTGAGAAAAGCATCCATTAATTCAAGACTTAAGGGAAATATTGAAAATTAATCAACTTACTTCCTTTGATGCAAACATAAATATAACATCAACTTAAAACATACTTTAACTTCTAATGATCAACATACATAAATTCAATTGTTTGCAGAGAAATTAAATGCGCTGCTAATTATTATAATAAATAGTTTTAGTAATAAAGCATGCTATTTATAAATCATCTTTTCAAAAATAATCATGTAATCATTCAAAAACATAATCTGAACTAAGCAAATGAGCAGATTCAAGATATCTTAACAATGAAATGTAAAATTGTGTTATATTTTACATATTAATCTTCTTTTTTTTTCTTTTTTTTTTTTTTTCTTTTTTTTTTTTTTAAGTAAAAAAAAAAAAGGTAGTACAGTATACAACACTTAAGCAGATGTCAAGTATATGCCAAATATGACACAGAAGCAAAGGGTTATGGGATAGGTATGAAGAATTACTTTGAAGAGTAATTAAAGGGGGGGGGTAAAGCTTCCAAAAGCAAAATTTGGGGAAGACAACCAAGGCAAGGGTGGAAACCAACATGGTCAAGCAGATTATTGCAGTAATTCATAATGATATATTGTTGAAAAGTCTCAAAATAAACAAATAAACAACACAAGATGTTGTAAAAGTTCAAAAGCAACTGGGGTTCTAGTGAGAACTGAAAAACAGACTCAGAAACAGCTCAAGAACAGAACTTTCTATTAAAGATAATACTTTTTCAACAGAAGATGAAAAAGGGTTTGGGAACTATGTGTTGAAACTGTTATTTCACATCTCATGGTGTTGCAAAATAAAAAAGTTGCATGTGTTCTTAAAAGATGTGAAAAAATATTTCTGATAGAAACTACAAATACATTAACTTTTTTGACATCATTTCCCTGATTCCGAAAAAAAAATTAAAAAAGTAATAAAATCAAATTCTTTTATATTAAATTACAAGAGTGTGTGTCACCTGCTGAAGCATAACAGAAAAAGTGTGACAGACAGACAACAAAAATGTGAATCCTATGTGTCACCTTTGCTTACAGCATGATAAAAAAGGACATTTTAACTATATGAAGCATAGAGGTCATCCCACATAAACCTAGATTTTTTATTTTCTTTACAATCTAAATCAGACTGTCTTTTCCTACTTCACCACACCAATGTGGCTGCCACCAGCAGTGGCAAGGAGAATATTTTCATTAGTAATGTTGCTTTCTCTCTCATTGTTTACTAAATAATAAAATCAAGTTGAACTGTTGTCCGACACCATGAGACGGAAACTAAGCAGGGGAAGGGGCGGGGGGACTTACTGAGTGTAGAGTTTTTGACTGTCCAAAGCATTTTTGAACTCTTTATGAGAGATACAGCCATCTTTATTGGTATCAAATTCCTGCAGGTGTACAAGAGTCAAAGAAGCATAAATAGGTGGAACAACCTCCCACCATGCAATGGACAATGTGCATCAAAGCACCGATAATTATGATCACTTCCGGTGCACTAGCACTAGTTTTGGAGGTATATAATACAGGATGGCTGAAAGATTGAAACAGGATGAAGCTGCAAGAAGAGCTGAAAATCAAGAAAGTATAGAATGAACAAGACAAACGTAGCTTGAGACCATGGCATAAATAGACTTTGTAAAGACATCAACACCTTGAGTTGGAGGTTTCTCTTACATGTATCATTTTGTAAATTTTTCAAATGACCAATAGTCACATCTGTACTTTTTGTTTTACTACTGTATCTATGGTATTTATATTACATCGTGAATTTTATGTATTATTTGTTGCAAAATTTTTTTTATTTTATTTTTTTTTCTAGCTCAATCTAGAAAGGTATCAATACTACCAGCATTTTAAGTCAGATTTCATTATTACAACACTTTGAGCAAATTTGGCTAAAGGCAGCTTTTTAATTGTACCAGAACTTATGATAAGACTTGTGATTGTATTGAAAAAAAAATCTCCTCTACAAAACTCATGCTTATACCTTATAGTGTCTGGTATAAAATGTTTTTAATAAAATATAAAAAAAATGTCACCTTACTTTTGTTATTTCTGCTTTTATAAGCATTTTTCAAGAGAAAAAAACAAAACATAGATAATAAAAGCTAGTTAATGCCAAAATAATGTAAGTATTTTTCTTTTTATAATACGTGTATATTTTTAATTCCCAATGGAATATTCAAGTTTTGTTTTTAAGTCCTGTCCAACTTACTATCTTACTGGATATTTAAATTAAGTCACTTATCAGTATGATCATGCCTTAAAAAGCCTGGTCTCAAACTGTCTAGGCAAACAGCAGTGTAAAAGAATCAAACCATTGCAAGAATATCATCCCTGGGGTCAAACCAAATAGGTTTAACAAACCCTTAGGTTTCAGATAAGGAAATAAAAATTGCTCAACAGCAAAATAAAATGCTGGAAAAGCACTGGTATGTCAGCACAACCAAGGAAATCAGTAATATAAATAGCTGAAAGTAAAGTGAAGGAGCCCATTAAAGTGGATTTCTGAAAGAAATGAGAAAGAAATTAAACTTGCAGCAACATATATTTTGACACTTTAACTTATGTATAAAACTGTCCCCTTATAAAATCAATTTATTTGACCAAGAATGTTCTTGTTCAATAAAAACTACAATATTGTAGTTAACACACATTTCTTTTACTTAATGCTTTTCGTTAGATTATAGGAAAATATCAGTGAATTAAAAATGGTAATTTCACTGTTACACTGAAACAGTTAATATTACCATTTTCATAATTTTATAATTACACTTTTATAATTATATCAAAATAAAAATGGCTGCTGCAAGTTAAGTAAGCAAGAAATATATTCAGTATGATAAAGATCGATCCGTATTAACATACAGCTTTGAAAAGCAGATACAGAGAGAGATGAGAATGAATGAATTGCAAGCAATGGAAGTCATGTCTTAAGTCCATCCCATTTCAACCAAACATTCTTTCTATCTTTATTACGATTCTTACAGTATATTATAAAGAAAGATGTACTGGTATAATGAAAAAATAGACAATAATGTTGAAAGAAAATTTGAGTAGAAAATATATATTTTTATAACTACTGATTTCAGCGATTTTGTCTCCATGACAATAAACGTGCTTTCAAGTTTATGTTTGGAACTTGGGTGTCATTAAAGCATCCCTAATTTGACCAATAAGACGGGATTGTATGGATATAATATTTTCCAGCTTTCCCTGCCCATTTGTTTGACAGGGGTATAAAATGAATTAAACATGAACTTAGAGTAATCAGCATGGACTTAAACCATGAACATTTTGGTATTATGCAAACACAAACACATAACATGACACGACAGTGACACATAACGACAGTGACACAACAAAAAGGTGAGACAACATGTAGGAAGCGAGCGATTATGCCACATGAACCCGTTGAGGCATTGTGGGATAGACCCACCGTGTATACATCTTCTGGGCCTCCATGGCACGTCGGAATTCCTTCGCTGATATATAACCATCTTTGTTTGTATCAAATTCCTATATCAGGGAGAATGACATAATTATCAGATGTCAAAATCTAGAATTTTCATCAGATTTCCAAATCCAGCCTGGTATAAAGCCACATTCAATATGAAACCCTTAATTCTTCACAATATTGTCTCTTACCAATACCTTGATGAATCCATTACTGTAAAATCATTCATTTTTTTTTACATTTAATTTAGTTGATTGGGAATTTCAAGGGTACATTTATTAATGTTTTAGAGAAATTCTGTGCTACATGAAATTTCATGAGTATATTTACATTTGTTCTAGGGAACACAGTCTATTAAAAGAACAATTTTCACTGGGGTTTATATTCTTTGATAAAACCCTCCACAAAATCAATTAATTAATTAATGATTTTACAGTATGGTACATGTTTATTTTTTTGTTTATTTTGTTTTGGAAATTTCATACTTACTTGACTTTCTTAATTCAAAAGTTTCAATATAAAGGACAAAATATACACTTTATAATAAATCCTCATTTCTTGATAAATAAAATATTCAATCATATCTTTCAAATTGACTTCGATTTAAGACAACTCCTGAAATCATACATTATTTGGGAACTCAAAAGTAACTAGATGTAATAAATAACACAAAAAGCTATGTAGAAACATATATCTTAAATACACAGACACCATTTCAATAGAGTATTCTACTAAGAATTCTAAGTTGAACAATATAAAATTGTCTGCTGCCTGTAATAAAATTAAGGTAATCCATCCATCATTAATTATAATCATCATGGTCCTTTAAATGCCTTAAAGACCTTCAATGCAGATAGAAGTACTTTGCTCAAAGTCTATGAAGGCTTGTGTTTACTATAAATCCCCATGATCACCTAATGGACCATGATCACAATTTACTGATGAATTACCTTAATACTTTTTTCACATATTTAGATAAACATGAAATCAGTGAAAACAATTATATGAATAAAAAGAGAGAAAAAAGACACATAAAAATATGAGAGAAAAAAATTTTACTATTATACTTAATTAAAAGAGAAACTTTTACAGTTTTTAAAGATCTTTTTTACATGTTGAAAGGTGAAAGCAAAACTATAAGTATAAATATATAAGCACTTAGCATAGTTTCCCTCTCACCTGTGATGTTCATTTCCTTCCATTAAATAAGAAATTATTGAAAAAATATCATATATGTCAAACAGAATGTATCTATTTTCCATCAAGACAGATAAATGAAGTAAAAGATAATTAACCAACTTCTTAAATGACTTTAAAAAAGAGAGAGAAAAAATCCAAAACATACCAAGAAGGCTTCCGAGGTTGTCAAATCTTTCATTTTCAGGAAAATGTCAAAGAATTTCAAGATCATCTGGAAAAAAAAAAATCAAAATTTTAAAAGAATTAATTTTAATAATATTAAAATGTCATTTCATCATGAATGAGCAGGAGACTCAACATATTAGAATTTATAACTTGTATAATAATATTATTGTAACAACAAAGATATTGATACTCATAAAGATTCATTCAATGTACAAATAAATGAACTGATGTATAGTCCAGAGGGTAAAGTTCACTGACTATTGAAAGACCAGTTGCTTATTGGATCCCTGCTGGGAGCTAGGATTTTTCATGGCCTGAAATACTTATCCAAGAACGGTTGAGAAGGAGATACATGTAGGTTTAACTTGTTTCCTATTCCAGACACAGAAATTCCACAGCAATAAATTTAAATAAAGAAGAAAAGAACCTTTTCATATTAGGTTATAACCCTTCATTCATGAATATTCATGTACAAATTTAAGACTTGAATATTAATATAATGAACTTAAAATAGTATATGGAACAATGGATTTTCCATTATAATGAAGACTGTGCAGAACTATTTAAGTAAACAGAGAAGATCCTGATCAGACAACAGTATGATCTGGGTCTGCTCTGTTTGCCAAATCATCAAAATGAGTCTATATGAGGGTTAAATTGCATTCTAGTTTTGGTTATATAACTGACTGACCTCCACATTGCTTGATGATTCCACCAGAGTGTCCACCATCTGTTTACCAATAGGTCCATTCATCACATTGCCTGAAATGTACAAAGGGCTTGAATCCAATTTCCATATACAACAATCATTTCTGTTCTCTACGAATTGCATTTATTTCAAACTTTGGTTGTATCATACTGCTTTTTTCCAGCTTTTTATATAAAGCTTTTATCATTAGAATCTTTTGAAATTTACTACAATATCATAGTCAAATTTACGAGGTATGCCATCTTATGAAATGTCATACCACCAAATAAACAGATCAAACTGAAAGCAAATCTAAGTTAGGTCATGTATACCTCTTAAACTCAGTGATAAGTAGCAAACTGTATAAATCCTGATAAGCCTATGGGTATCATGCATACTGAACAGATTTTATACTGGTCACATATAAAATTTACTTGATGCCTGCCAGAAAATAAAGATTAAAGATGTTCTAAGTACAGGTACATAAAATTTGCAAAAATCCAAGATTAATGTGGGGAAAAGAAGTGCTCTGATAACCGCAAGGCTTGGATAACTGAGAGTATTTTGCATCTATTTCTTCAGACAGAATAAACTGAATATTTCCGAACTAATAAGGAAATCACTCCTAGACTCTCAAAATTTATGCCGTTTCCACATGGAGGAGAGTTCAGTGAGGAAAACAAGACCACGAAACGTACCTTCCAACATGGAGAGTAACATAATCATCATCTCCTTCTGCAGCTTCATGAATTCTCTCAGCAATTCCAGCTGGTCTGCATCCTGCCAGTATAGACATACAACTAGGGGTCAATCTTGTAGTTCAAGTCAAATTTGTAAATTCAAGTATGAAAAGCAGAAAAATAAAATCTATGTCATTATTTTTCAAAGACTAAGCTTCTACTGACACTATCAAACTAAGCTTCTGCTAAATGTTTCACAGGAAAAAAAATAACATTATAATGTGCAGATTTTAGTTTAAACACAAATCAAGATATCTGGTTATACGTACCCGTGACAGTTTCTCCTGCATGTGGGCGAAGATGTAGAGGAATCCGCCCACTGCGTCCCACAGCCTACTGTGGGCCAAGGTCAGCTGGTTCTGAGAACAGGGGCCCTGAAATAACACCACCCAACTGGTGAGACTCCTTATTTCATTTTACATTCATGAAACAAGTGAGAACCTTGCTAAGTTTTCTGATTTTTTATCTAATTTATATTAAGTGTAATCATTCTGAAAGCTGCAATAAGAAATTATGATCTAATTTATATTAAGTATATACATTTGAAATTAATGAATAACCTTAAATGAATGAATTAACAAAAGTAGATACTCTGGTTTATGAAATTAAAAGAGATACCTTGATGAATTTTTCTTACCTGTACATATTCAGTGAGGGAGGCAAACACCTGTTTAGAGACTTGAATGGCTCTACAGAAGTTTTCCTTGCCTGCTGGATCAATGGAGTCTTTACCAGAGTAATGCCAGTAGAAATCCATCATAGATTCCTGAATAAACAGATAAATAGCATAAATAAACAGATAAATAGCATGAATAAACATCAGCTAAACAGGCCATTTCAGTTTTTGCAGTCATAATTTCAGCCCCATTCTATACCAATTGTCCTGTTGTTTAAAAATTTACCTCATGAATATTCATGCACAGTTTAATCTTGATGAATATTAATTTACTGGAACTTAAAATGGCATATGGAAACAATTCTAAAACTATGCAGACTGTGTTAAGAACTGAGCTACAATGTTGTATGAGCAAACAGAGGAGATTATGCAAATAAACATTTAGAGCTGATCTGAGTAAAGTTTAAACTTTATCTACTTTACAACAATCAAACAGAAAGCAATATCACTAATGAAAATGTTCTCATTGACACTGCTTGGGATCTGCATGGTCCTTGATGTAAGAGGAAACCAGAGTTGCACTGGTGAATAGCCAGTGCATAAACCCACTATGCTATACAGACATCCTGAGTATATTACAAATCAGAGACAGTGGGATGACCATACCTGGAGTCTGAGCAGGTAGTCGACCGTGCTGATGACGATGTTGACCGTGGTGTTGTTACCTGCCTGGGTACGCAGGTAGTTCTGGAACTCTGTGGAACACGTGTCAATTATTTTATAATCATATCATGTTTTTATCAAAATACACATTATATGCATACCTTCCTAATTGCAAAATTTGGGTACAAATCTCTTGAGGGATTAGTCATAAAATCTTGTTACCCTAATGACATAAATAAGATTAAATTTAATCTGCCGTAGTCATTTTGGGGTACAAATCTCTTTGGTTCTTATTTACATGACAGCATGTTCACTGTAAATTCATTCACATGATGAGCATGATTCCTATAGATTCACTTCACTTCAACATGTTTTCATGAAACATGGTTCCTATATAGATTCACTTCTATGAGCTGGGTTATAATAATCTCTCATCCTATAATCCTTTTTAAAAGCCCAGGCAGTAAAAAAAGGCTTTTTGAAATTCTACAGGGAGAAAGATACATGACACATTAAAAAATCATTATAAGACAACTGTAGACCATACCGAGGTTGTGACCTTCACAGAGCAGCTGCAGGAATCGGAACAGTTTACAGATGAACTCCCGATCCTCCAGATTCTTCTCCCCGGGGCTCGAGTCTGAGCTCATCCCTAGACCCTCTGCTTTGTTGCTCCTCTCAAATGCATCAAGGTCAAGGACACTGTTGAAATAAGAGATCAAATTCATACTAACTGCATTGCAGGATGTTCACTGACTTCACTTGCTTTCAGTACATCTAGTAAAACTGATTTGATTTGAGTTGACCATTATATGTCATGCAGACTCACTTCTTGCTCAGAACTTCCTTAAACATCTATCTCTGGATTCTTCAGACTATCTAAACTAAAACCTATAACAAGTTTCAGGGTGCTGCAAAATTTCAGAATAATATGAATTTCACAATTTATATTCACCCTTGACTTAAATAAATTAATGATTATGACTGAAATAATAACCAAGAAAAGAGAATGACACCCTAGCAAAAATGTGAGATAACTCTTCACCACTTAAATACCCAATTTTACAAAGAAATGGACAGTTGAAAAACTAGATCACAGATGAACACAAATCACAGTCTGAATAGGTTTTAACCCTTTCCCTCATAGAGGACACCATGAAGCACCATAGGTACAGCATAAAACCGATCACTGCAGTAAACCCAGGCCTACCAAATTTTACTATTCGCTGCTTCCCAGGTCTGAAAGAGGATTTGAATTTAAAAATTGATACAGTCTGGTGGCTTCTCGCATGATCTGGCTTTATGTGTTACCTACTATTTCAAAAGAGTCTTATGAGGGAAAGGGTTAAACAGCCACAGTCTCATTTCAACAAGTAATAATGAGTAGCTGAGTTGCCAGATCAAAATCATGAATGAGTCGCAGGCTGATCAGGATTAACTCCAGTTACATAGAGTTAAGATTGAGCTATCCCAGAGTTCTCACCTGCACTGCTGCATGAGGCCTGCCAGGGACGAGAAGAACCCAACATCTTTCTTGTCCTTCAGATGCTTCAACATCCTCTGTAATACAATGAAGCATTGTGCATCAGGGCTTCCAGTAAATATAACATGAAGCAATGTGTATACAAGGATTAACATATATCTCTTTATGGATAAACATTACATGGTTTAATAAATCTGTAATGAAACTGAGATTTGTAATGAGATAGTATTGATGCAAAATGATCTCTAAATGTATAATGAGATTAAATATATCTGTGTAATGAGGATAAAACTTAACTGTAATGATATTGAGATGTGTAATGTATTATAGCTGGAAATGATATAAAATGTAAATGGTTAAATATATCTGTAATGTAATGAGGGTAAAAAATATATCATAATTATAAGTATATTTCAATGTATTTCAGCAAGAGTTACAAACCTTCTGAACATCAATGTTACCTCCCCTCAACAGAGAGATACCTAGGTCGATGGTGTCTTCAATCATTGGGCTGACACAACCTGCAACAATTTCCATACTAGAAACACATTTGCTACAAACAATTTGCTATAAGACAACTGTAAGTGGTCATTTTCATGATTATCGGATTCATTTTTTTAATTGTTTGTGCAAAATCAATTGTTATACAGTCAATGATCACAATGATAAAGCAGAAGTATAACTTAAGGTGATGACTACCCAGCATCCCACCCTGTCTTTGCAAAATTTGAGTGTAGGAATGGTGCAGGACAAGGAAAACATGATTCCTATATAACAACCCATACCCATTTATGTGAAGATGGGGTATGAAAATGTGTATAAAAATGTAGGAAGGGACTTATTTTCCTTCAAGTCCTCAAATAAATACCTAACTCAGTCATAATTGCTTGTTAACCCTTTCCCTCATATAGACTCATTTTGACGAACTCAATAGGTACCACATAAAGCCTGATCTGCAGAAAACCACAGTTAAACCTTACCAAATTTAATTACAAAATCCTTACTTCCAGACCACTGAGGGCAGCGAACAACATAAAACTTGATCAGCCTGCGTGTTACTCGCAGGCTGATCTGGTTTTATGTTGTTCGCATAGGTCTTTTCATGGTGTTCTCTATGAGGGAAAGGGTTAAGTAGCTTCTAAAGCATTTTCACAATAGCAATTTCTTATATATTAGCAGTTATCATGATGCCAAAATGCCCCAAAATGAATATGCATATCGGTTTAACCAGTGAAAAGCTGTACAAACCTCTAACTAACAAATGCATGTGAATCTTGCGTTCAATATTTTCTTTGTTCAACAGCCTCAGACAAACATTTGGGGTGGGGATATACCAGTTTTGACGTCAAGTTAAATGGGTAAACAAAGGAGTTAGTGCCGGAAGGGCTGGATTCTGTTAAACACAGATAGTGTAAGGGGACACTGATGACGGACGTACCCCTGCTGGCACTGATGTACAGGAGCACCATCTCCGCACAGCCACGGTCCGCCAACCTCGCTTGCTCCGACAGCAGCTGCTGCTTCTCCATCTCTTGCTCCTGTAAAATGAAGGCAATAGGTCAAGGTCAACACTCTGCAGCTGTTTCTCCCTCAACTAATTGATACAATCACTCTAGTTTCCTTTTTGCATAAACTGACACGGCCATCTCTGTCATTAATAGTTTTGAATTTTTTCTATACCTTTGACAATTTGTTGGCACAACAATGTCTTGAAATTCCTGGGCTGTATTCTT
>CM037785.1:49473909-49523909 GCA_021229015.1 Solen grandis | reverse complement strand
ATTACATTCCAGAGCACATTGCTTTTATTTCAAGGAAGATAACATACAATGTTTTATCTTTGGAGTTGTCTGCCCTTGATATATTTTTTTCTTGGATACACTGCTGCCATGGTGAAAGTTTTGGTTCCAATTTGTCTGTAAATAACATGAAGCATTTTTGACAATTTATATAAGAGCATTCTTACTTTTCTGTGAAAGTTAGATATTGTTATATCAGCTAACTAGTTCAAATGTCTCATTGTTCCGTACTAATAGCACCACTACGCGACATCATACCTTGTAAACCAGTGTAAAACCATTTCAAAGCAAATCTATTTTGGAACAGGTTTAACAGTGTTACATCCAGATCCCAATGATATTTAGGAGTATTGAACCGTATAAAACTTGATAAGCCTTTGAGTTACTTGCAGACTAGTCTGATGAAACACTAAAGGTCATTTGTTACAGTATAGAACTTAACATTGGCCATGCTACTTTTCATAATTTGACCTTTCCTTTCTTCGTTTTGGGCTTTACCATAAGTTGTTTAAGGGATGCCTGCTGAAAATTTAATGACTGAACAGCAAACAGCACAGACCATGATCAGACTGTATGGATGTGCAGGCTGATCTTGGTCTGCACTGGTAGCAAAGAGTCACAAGCGCCTCAGCATTGTAAGGGATAAAGCATTATACATGAATTGTGTTCAGTATCAATACAAGCATAGGAATATGTTAACAATATTGAAAATGACTCTTTACTTCATGAATATCCATGTACAAATTTATGATTTGATGTATATTAATTTACTGAACTTTAAATGATGTACTTAACAAGATTTTCCCTTGCTGTGCTGAGTAGAATCTGAGCTACAATATTCCTATAATACTTAGAGTCTTCATTTCCAGCCCTATTTTAAAATCCTGAAATCCAATTTCACCAAAGTAACTTAGCATGAATCCTCTCCTTCATGAATTCATGTACAAATTTATGACTTAATGTATCTTCAAATTGTATTTGAAACCATGGATTTTGCTTTGCTGTGCAGACTTTGTAGAATCTGAGCTATACTATTGTATAGCTAACAGAGATGACCCCTATCAGACAGCCCCTGGTGGGTCCTTTATTATACCACCTAAATATTTTATTACCAATCTTGATGCCCAGTATTGTAACTTTGTATCTACTTAATCATTAACTTTCAAGTTATTGAGGTATTTTTAAGATAAGAATGGTGGAGTGTAATCCTGTACTACTTAAGATCTAAAGTATTACTTAGCACTAAGTATTGTTGGTGGAGTTTGAGTGGTAATTCTTGGTTAAATTAATTTGCTTCAGTTTCAGTTTTGTAACTGTTGGCTTTGGGTGAAAGAATGTGCTCATTGGTTTTTAAAATTATGGATATATATTACATGCTTAATTTATTAATATGCTTTCTTTATTATGGAGTCATTGAAATAAAGATGGTAAACATTGAAGATGCGTTTTGTCTTTTATATGATAATAGTTAACCCTTTCCCTCATATAGACTCATTTTGACGCACTCAATAGGTACCACATAAAGCCTGATCTGCAGAAAACCACAGTTAAACCTTACCAAATTTAATTACAAACTCCTCATTTCCAGACCACTGAGGAGCAGCGAACAGCATAAAACCTGATCAGCCTGCAAGTTACTCGCAGGCTGATCTGGTTTTATGCTGTCCGCATAGGTCTTTTCATGGTTTCCTCTATGAGGGAAAGGGTTAACACATGTAAATTTTAAAGTATGAGGCTGATGTGAATCAAATCTGAAAGGGAATTAAAATTATAATGCTTGTGTTGATGATAGAAAACATTATTGAAAGTCATTAAATATTCCCATCATTATCTACCGAAAGTGATAAGAAATTTAAGCTGCTGACAAAAAATAGTTGTTTTACTGAATTAAGCAATTACCTCTTTAGTTAATTACATGAGGAAACAATAAGATAATGAAACTTGATTAGCTGTAAATTTAATAAGAAAGTCTTTTCTCATTTATTTCAAAATATATTCAGATTTGCTTGCCCAACTGAAAGACTTCAGCTTTCCTTGCTTTTAAAACCAAGGGAGTGACCCAGTACCTGCCACTTCATCACACTTGCTTATCTAAAGGCCTATGTAAACACACACACTAAGTTCTTTTATTGTAATGGCTTGGAATCATTTTCTGATTAGGTATTATGGCCATATTTTTAGACCTTGCAGTCAAGGATAATCCACAAGTGGGATCCTGTTTTTTAGCTCCCCTGAGCACAACGTGCTCAGGTGAGCTTTTGTGATCACCCTTCGTGCCACTACTTGACAACAATTTGGCTTGTTTACACTCTAGAGGCCATATTTTTTGGCCAATCTTCATGAAACTTGGTCAAAATATTTGTTTCCATAAAATCTTGGACAAGAACATTGGGTCATGTGGAGTCAAAAAGTAGGTCATTTTTTGGCCCAATCTTCATGAAACTTGGTCAGAATGTTTGTTTCCATAAAATCTTGGACAAGTTCGAATTTGGGTCATGTGGGGTCAAAAAGTAGGTCATTATGAAAAATCCAACATATGTTGCTCATTTATAATCAGGTGAGCGATTCAGGGCCATCATGGCCCTCTTGTTTTTTTGCTAAAGAGTCGGTGGCAGGATAGAAGGGGTTCCAGGTGCAATATCGTAGCTCATATTTCAGATAGACCACTTGGTTCTTTTACGTGCCCTGTGTATAGCACTGGTACACTGGAGACAATTAGGTAGAACCAGTACTGAGTACTCCCTGTTCCCATAGCAACCCCATTTTACCAAATGCTAGGCAAAGGTGCATCTGGTGACCAATTTTATATGTCTCTGATTTGACACAGTTACCAGAGGAAAGTGCCCCAGCTGGGGACAATCTGCTGCTATTTTTCCCCCAATCCTACTTCTCTCACAAATAACTGATGCTTTCAACCAACAGTAACTTTTTTTGAAATTGTTAAAGATCTTTAAAACTGCTCTACAGACCTTGCTGGAAGAAATAATATGATGGATAGTGTCTTGAGATATTAAAATCATACAAGAAATTCACAAAATCTGAACAAAACACATACTGTAGTTTGAATTCATTTATTGCATCTATCTTAACCTTTCCGTCACTCTCTCCTGTCATAACAACAAAGCCATTATAACAAGGCCTCAACAATGTGAAATACCACCCAACAACTTTATCTTTCCTTCAATCTAACAAAACAAATCCTGTAATTAATCAGATGGGTAGAGAGTGGCAAATGTCAGAAAGCCAGTGTGACCTGGCATCTGAGTTGGTGGTGCTGCCGACTTGAAGAAGAAGTTCTTCTCATCTTTATACCCAATTAAATCAAAGTCATGCCTGCTATTTTTGTTTGGCCTTTTCCCAAATCCATCTATCTTTACTGAACTGTCGCCTATGCTGTCAACCACATTATCCTCAAATTTATTTGCTAGTTCTGTTTGAGATTCTCCTGATACTTCTTTCACAACTTCTGTATCTGTATCCATAGCTTCTACAGATTTTCCATCAGTATCTTTTACAGTCTCATCAGTCGTTTCTACTGACTCACCACATTTTTCAGGTTTTGTCACTTTACATTTGCTACTGTCCTCATTTTTAACCACAGGCCCAAGATCAGCTAATGGTAGATTGATAGTTCTAACATCAAAACTACGCACTAAACACTCCATTGTTTCCAGGTCGTGGAACCCCAGTTCTGTCAGCTTCTCACAGGTCCTCTGGACTTGTTCAATACAAGGAGAAAATGAACATAACCGTCCACCTGAAAAAACATTGAATTCTCAAATATCCATAAGTCAACTTTATTTATTTTACATTGATTATGAAATATTCGTAATATTCATTGATCAAAATGTGACCCTTTACTCCTGAAGTTCATGCACAAATTTATGACTTTTTGAAATGTATTCTTGTAGAATTATCAAAGTGTTGATTTTAGACATAATTACCACCAAGAGAGATTACCCATGTCATAAAATGTATATACATAATTGGGTTATCTCCCCTGCATAAGTTCTCATATTAAAACACATTTCATTTTAGCAATTGTTTTTTTTGGCAAGTGTGACAGTTTCATTAGTTTCTGCGCTGTTGTTTCAGAATTTTTTTTTTGATGCTGCACACCTAACACAAGGTGAAAACAATAGCTGATCTGAGAATGTTGGGTTATGGCAACTGCCAAGTCTTGAACCAGAGACCATCAAGTACAAAACTTGCACTTCAACTCACTGTAATACAACCACAGGGGCTGTCTGTGAAAGCAAGCATTTAACTACAATGAGAATATATACATTCTATTTAGAAGACAAATTTACACTCCAAAAGAAATTATTTTCAAAATTAATAACCTTCTAACTTAAGAGCTTGTTTTGCACTGGCTATTGCTTCCCATGGTTTTGGCAGGTCCAGGAAAACTGCATCCGCCACATGGTCGAGCTGGAAACCATCCTGACACACATCCCTGTGGGTCACCGTCACATTCTCTGACACACCTGTACAGGTAAAAGAAATACATGTTTAACGAGGTGGGGAAACTGTGCTGTCAGACCAGGACTCAAACATGGGACCCCTCACTTACAGGATGCCAGTGCTTGTCTGTTTTCATCTTTTTTAGTTGTGTGTGATGTCAGTCACACCAACTATAGTACTACGTTTTCAATCCATGTTCTCCGAGATTTAAAACCGAATAACCTCTCAATAGTGTTAATATAATCGGACAATTGTATACATCTCTACAACATAAGCATAATAGAATGAAGCAAAAATGCTGAAAAATCATTGCTGTGTCAAAAATAAATACTTACAGGCTACAAAAATTGCCTGTAACATGAAAACATTAAGGACTTTTTTTCTATGCTGATGTAACTGCAATCGAATGATGTAACTGTTTTTATCACGTGATCACTTTACCAAGCGCACGAATATAGTTTGTTTCAATGCAAAGGTGGCTCGCAAATGAATATGATAGTAAATGTGCAGTGTTTTGTCATTTTAGGCTGTTACAATAACCCATGTTTAGTCCAAAACAAATCATTGTAACATACTAATAATCACATCAATCTATCGACCTCAGATATCTCTAAGGGTTATTTCTTACACTAAAAACAAACAAAATCTGTATATCTATTATCCGAAATAATTGTTGTTGTTGTATTGGGGTTTACCATCGCTGCGATAGTATTTCAATCATATAGCGATGTCCAGCTAATTACAGGTGGAGGAAGACCCCGAGTACACAGGGGTACCCGGGTAGAACCACCGATCTACCGCAAGCCAGCTGGGAGGCTTCCTCAAATGAAAAATCCGAAGTCCCTACCGGGATTCGAACCCACAGTGGTGAGGGGCTGAGAGATTTGTAGTCCACAACTGTAACCGCTCGGCCACGGCGCCCCCCACCCCCAAAATGAAGCCTCTGACCTGTATGGAAAATTTGCATAATTACTTCAATCTATAACTAGAGTCTGTAGTAGATAATGTACTGCATGAATACAAATCAAAGCTCTGATATCGCTGAGAGAACAGGAATACCACATTTCTTTTGTTTATCAAAGTGAATTTTATTATTGGTGATTGACTTGCAGCTCTTCAAATACTCTTTCATTTGAGACAAATTAAAAGGGAATTTGGAAAAGGTTTTTTAAATTTAGTTATGGCCCTTGATGGAATATAGCCCTTGTGAAAGTGACCAATATTGTGAAGTTTGATCACAAATGGTTTAATAGTTAAGAAGTTATGGCAAAGATAAAAAAAGTTTTTAACCACCGATGCCAACTACAACGGCACCAGATTGATGACAGTACATTGACTATATTTTTAAAAAAAAAAATAGCCAAGCTTAAAATAAAAAACTGCATTTATTTATGGTTTTCACAATCAATATCAAAGATTTGAGGGCGCCATGGTCGAGTGGTAATGTATGTGACTTCAGATACAAAGATTGTGGGTTCAAACCCCATGCATTAAAAGCAAGGATTTTCAGCGTGGCTTCTCAAGGCACCCAGTAGGAGCCAACTGGTCCTCTGAAGAACAATTGACAAGGATCAATATAATTTGTTAGAACTTGTATAAATACAAAAAAAAAGCTTTGAGTATGATATATTTGAGTTTAACCCGAAATTCACTAAGGGTGTAACGATATGCTTACCCAACGATACAATACGTATCGCGATACAGTGGTCATGATACCATACCTATCACAATACCAGCTTATAAGTTTTGTCAGCCCTTGTTCCTATCTTTAAATGAAGAATAAATAATCAAGAAACAAAGATAAATTCTTAATTGTTTAATATATTAGTTTTTATTATAATAAATAAAAATTAAGTTGTGCTTTCTGTAGAAATAATGGGGTTTTTTTTAAATTATTAAAAAAAAAAGAAGAAATATCAGTAAAGTCATTAACATAAAAACACATTTTAAATGATTTAATTTTTGTTTACTGATAAAAATCTTGTTTTAACGTCATTAAATAATCAAAGTAATATCAAAACTACATGATAGTGTAGTATATATTGCAGACACTTAATTAAACTTATACAGCTTATTTTAAATGCTTATTCCATAATAGACGTCAGCATGATAATGACTTAATTATTTTCAATGAAATCACAAAAAATGACACTTGAAGTTGAAGCATTCACATTTATACCAAGGAAAAAACACTTGCAGTTCCAATCAGATAAAGTTTTGATTTCAGATGTTTGATTAGCGATAATTTGAATCAAAGCATTTAATTGATCCCATTTTATATAAATCAGTATCTTTCATGTAGTTACCTGTTGAAATTTCGCTCTTTTACTCAAAAGGCAAACTGATCAATCGATCAAATTGATTAAAAAATACAGAGGTCATCAAACATTGTTGATGTTTATCGCATATGGCCACCATTGTAATGATTATGCAATTTTAGCAGTAAAACAGTAGCGGGTAGAGAGCGTGAAAGATGTTAACCAACATTATGAACGATAATATCCGAATATTCCGTATCATTGCATTATATAAATTTGAAAGCATAACAATAAGTGTTGATTGGATAACATTCCAAGAATGACTCTGCCTTTTTATAATTTTTTTAACTGCCCACAGCAAGTGCTTTCATTTAAGTAATATGCAATGTAGAGCGATATGCGTTATTTACTTTCTCTTTTGTTGTCTTTTAAGTTAATGGATAGGAAAACCGTATTGTTGGGAGAATTTTTATTTCTTGGAGGTGAAAAATATTGCTTTTTTACCGAGGGGAAGCCACTGTTATAAAAGAAGAAGAAAACTAAAAAAAAAAAACCTGGAAGTTAACAATACCGTACTGTACCGGGCAGACCTGGGAGCGTACCATGAACCATACCGTACAGAAAATATCGCGGTATATCGTCGTACGGTATACCGTTACACCCTTAAAATTCACACTAAGGTATTTTTGGAGAACTGAGAGAATGGTCAGGATTATGTAGCAAAGTACAGAATTATGCTGCATTGCTACAATTTTAACTTTTCTAGGTGTCAACTTCTCCAAATCACTAAAACCCAACATATGTTTTTCGAATCATACCAGTGTTTAATCAATTAACTTACTTCAATATTTATATGGAAGGAAAATTACAATGAAATTGAAAACTCAAACCTACCATGAAGTTTAAACTCATCCTCTGCAACTTTTGCTCTTTGCTCATGGAACTCAAATGTGTGCAAGTGGCCAGTAGGGGCGATAGTCCGGATCAATGCATGAGACAGGGACCCACTGCCAGTGCCTGAAATAGAAACACAAAATAAATGTTATGAAATAAAACACCTTCGTGTCTGAAAACAAGTAAAATACCACTTTGTGTGCCAGTGAAAAGAAACTGGGACATTTCATTACAGACCTTTCAATGTTTTGATTTTAGTTTTGATAGGGAACTTTATACTAATTGCTCCAATATGGTTTCTGGACTGAGACTGTAATTTGTGTTTCTCATCCAGTGAATCTGAATCTGATATGGTACATTATAAATACTGGGTATTACACATCGAAATAGAGAGCTCAGCTTTATTATGGGCAGTGGCTTATCAAGGCATTTTTGAATATCGCTACTGAGCCAGTATGCACGTTTTTATCAGGAAGACGATTCCAATGAATCAGAGTTTTGACCTTTGAATCTGTTGTGTGTTCAGTGAACCTAACAGTCGCTAAAGTGAGCCATTGCACCAGTTTTATCGCTGTGTAAAGAATGTAAGACAGGTTAGCTAAATTGTTAGCTACCACTAGCTAATGGTTGCCTTTCCTGAATAGACACCTGACTTTACAATATAAGAATTAAGCAGCATGTAATTACAGGACAAATTTTGGAGCCCTCATGTCAGCTCATGATAATAATTATCAAATGATAATAATGATACTCTTTTAAATCAGCCCATTAGTTATTTTGTTGTTGTTAGGCTCTGAATCTTAAGGAAAACAAACACACGGTGTACACACACACACACACACCTGATTCAACCACCACTGAGCCTGGCCTCAAGTCAAGCTGCATTGTGACCATACTGATATCTGTAGAGTACAGTATCTGTGTCCTGTGAGGAAGCGTCATCGTCCAGAACTCGGGGGTGGGATGGAGCACGTACAGGTAGCCTTTCTTACACATCACCCGGCTGCCATAGGGAACTCCAATCAGGTCCGTGTGTCGGAGAGCCCCGTATCTTGTCTGATAAGTGTCGCCTTTCTTTATAACAATTGTATGCATGTTGTCAAATCCAAGATACAGTATGACCGTGTCATTGTCTTCAACTTTTTCTTTGTGCTTGGCAAAACTCATGTTTCTCTTTCAATTTCTCTCTCTCATGTAACAGCGGAAGTCGCATGTGAAATTTGCGAAGGGGGATTACTCTTTTTAACCAATATGCTCTGCATAAAAACAACATTTCCGTGATTATAGCAGCAGGCGACACAGTGAAGAGTCTTTATATATATCGCGTTCGCACGCAATAATTATTGCGTACAGAACGCGATGGTAACAGCTTGAAGCGAACACGATAGTTACTGCGCGCGAACACGATAGTTACACGCGCGCAAGAGATAGTTACTGTGTGTGTACGCGGTGGTTATCGCGTGCGCCCGTGAAAATATCTATGTCAACGTCACGGAAGTACAGAGGGGACATGGTGTTTTTCTTTTTTATTATCTCGTAGCCACGAGATATAACTAAGAAAAAAAAACGAAGAACGAACTTGTTTAATTCGTGGCCACAATATATAATTTTAAAAAAAATAAAATAGATCTAATTCGTAGCCACGAGATATAACTAAGAAAAAAAAATCTTGCTAACTCGTGGCCACGAGATATAACTAAGAAGAGGAAAAAGAAAAACGAACTTGTCTAATTTGTGGCCACGAAATATAACTGAGAAAAAATCTCGCTAACTCGTGGCCACGAGTAAATAACTAAGAAAGAAAAAAAAGATAACTCATGGCCACCAGATATAAGCAAGAAAAAACAAAACAAAAACTCGTGGCCACTAGATAATCTAACGATTTGATTGGTCAGTTAACTCGTGGCAACGAGATAGCTTACTCTAATGTACCTGACTGCGGGTCCAGCGGCTGGAGGCTGAATTTTGATGCTTTCACTTGAATGTTTTTTGTTGTTGTTGTTGTTGTTGTTGTTGTTTTCCAAAAAATTTGACCATGCTCGAAATCCACCATCCCTACATAGCGTTGAGTGAGTAATATTAAAATATGATACATTCCGCAATTCTTGTTTTAAAAACTAAACATAGTAAATGATAAATCTGGCATGATAATGACAGTACTGTCTAACTATATTCTATTCTATACATGGATGTAAAACCAGGCTATCACATCAGATATGTATGCGCGAGACATTCCATGAGAACGCAATTGCGCGTTCGGGCTCAATAAAGGAAACAAATTGTTTGATAAATATACAATTTTAAGAAGAAGAAGAAAAAAAAGAAGAAAAAAAAAAACGAGAAAATAAATACGTAACAATGTTTCGTTTTTTGTTTCTCGATACTTCCGTTTATTTTGAAGTCTTGTGTTTATAAAAGATGTTTCTCATAAATTGCCGACTATAAAGTTAAGAAAACGAACACAGGCTTTACCACTAGCGTTCTCTATTGTTGCAATATTTTTTTAAAAAAATCTTAAGGTAATATTTTAAATGTTGAAAGATGGCTGACTATGCCAGGAATAGTTTAATCAAAGCGCACAGTGCGCTGAGAGACGGCGACGGGATTAACATTCTAAACCCAGCGTTTCTGAAGTTATTGAAGTAGTCACATGACGACAAAAACTCCACCGCTGTTGCTACAGAGGTACTGTTTGTAACATAATAATCCGGAGTAAAGGTCATGAACCTTTCATTCATAAAGAGCTGCATACCTTAGTAGGTCATTCTCTTTCTCTTGTACTAGCGAATTCTATCTGTTGTTTTGTATGTGTAGAAATTGACCAGGTATTTGATTATTTAAGATACTAGAATGTTTGCCTATCTATTTCAAAGTTAAGAAATGCCCTGGGAGGAACCTAACTCGCCATCATGCAAAATATTGTGTGGACTACTTTAGGTCAATTACATACATACGGAGCACTACTTTTTCTTGTTACAGGAGTAGATCTTCATGAACGTAAGATGGGTTGCTGTTCTGGCTAAGACATGTCACGTATATTTTTTTCACGCTTAAAATTGATGCTTCCAGTGCAAAATAATGGCAAAAGAAAACATGTTAACAAACAGTAACACGCTAAAAGCGGTTACGGTTATGATTTAAACGCCTGTGTAACATATTCCACTCGTATTCGTTAGTGCAGAATCGCATTGCACGGATCCGCACTAAGCGCGGAGAGGTACAGTTAAAAATGTTGTGGAAAATATGCAAATTAGCAAGGCCTGATTTCGATTTCCAGCATAAGACGGCTAATCGCCGTCTAATAAAACTGTAAGGTACCGAGAGAAACATCTAGATTTATAGGACACAATTCGTTAACATATCGTTAATCAGGTCAAATAACGAATATAGGCCAAGGCTATACGGTGGACCACCTAGTGTTCTATATTGTTGTATTATATACATTTAAAGGTAATATTATGTTGAAAGCTTGGACTATGTCGGGAATAGGCCCAGAGAATAATAAAAAATATCTTAATAAAAAAAAAAAAATAAGAGAGAGAGAGAGATGGCGGCTTTTTCAAGTCAAAATAATGAGTATGGACAATATGGGGAACCAACTATCGTTCTCTTTTGTTGTTATATACACATGACATCTTATGGTAATATTATAAACATTGAATGAATGAACTATACAAGAGAAAAATGAACCTGTTTGGTGCCAAGAAACATCTAGATTTAAAGAAAATAATTTGGTAAAATATCGTTAAAACAAAGGAAAATGGCGGCAGTCAAGTCAAAATGTGTCCCGTCTGTTCTTGTTACATGTATATACACATTTGTTATACAGAGTCATAAAATTAAATATTTATGCATTTTTATCAGGGATCATAAGTTTAAAAATGCAAGATTTACGCATTTATAATAAGGAGTGTATGTACTATTCATGCATTTCTAATAGAAAATATATGCTATGAAATGCAATATATATGTATTTTTTAGGGAGTATTAGTTATAAAATGAAATATTTTGCATTTCTTTGAGGGAGTATATATTCAAAAATGCAATAATTACGTATTTTCATTTGATAGTAAAATATGATGAAATATATTCCTAAGTAAATATCAATAAAAAATATGTATATACATGTATGCGCATTTGCACGTCGTCCAGCATTTTCCCGTGTGTATTACGCAGTTATCTTGAGAAAGGAATCAATTACATATGTGAAAATTCACAAAAATGCAACACGCCCATTTGCACGATTGAAGTTACCCTACTTATCACTCAATGTACGTATATTTTTTTACGCATATCCCTGGAAAGTTGTTTCTCGCCAAATGCTGAATAATAATGAAAATAATGACAACCATTCTGTCAATTCCATGGTGGAAATTGGCCAATCCATGACATGTATCATGACATTAAAGAGAGAGAGAGAGACTCATAATGCTAACAATGTCACTCATAATGCAAATATGAGTTAATAATGAGACGGTTGACGATCATAATATACACGGAAAAAAATCCCCGCCGTAAGACTGAATCATTTTCATATAATTGAAGAACAAATCTTTTTACGTTTTACATAAAATTGATGAATAAATAATAATAATAATAATAAAACAAAACCACGTGATATGGTCATAAAAATACAATATTAATAAATAACAATAATTAAACAAAAGGTATACTCCTAATTATGATGAAGCCTATCAGTACAAATATTCCCTTCATTCTTAATTAAATAAATATAATGAATTGAACCTCTTCTCGGGGTGGGGAGCGGGATTAGGTGGTTCAAAATACAAAATAGTGAAAGGAAACCATTCCTTTTCAAGGTAAACACCATGCCAAACGACTACAACCATGTCAAACGACTATAACTTGTCAAAAGACTAAGCAAAATGTACACCTTCCAGAGATCCAACCTCTGTCTTTTTATTTTCTTCTTTATATCGTTCCTTTTCCGAACACAGCAGACCATGTGTTCTATGGATCTGACATTGGCTCGAACCCATCTTGCTAATTGCAAGTTTGCGCAAGGCAAGCGCGTGTACTACGGCATTGACCTTGGCGATCACATAACATAAATGTGTATTATGATACAGTTACACAGTTTTCGTTGAGTGCATCGTGGTAATGCAGTCATCAGCCATAACTAGTCTAGAACTCATTAAAGGTAATACCCTCATATACCGCTTTGACACAGAAAGGGGCTATAATTCTTACAAAATCCTTGACACGGTTATCTGCACTTGTTTACTGATTAGTCCTATTATGATGAATCATTATTTTACACGGGAAGACTTTATCAACAACAGTTGCTAAACATCGTGTAATGTGAGTGTAGGGCGGGGAGTGACGAGCGTATTACATCGCAATACTCACACACGAGTATATGTACGTAGTATTATATAAGCGATTTATAGGTCTCCCTCCTTTTTTTTTTTTTTTTTTTTTGAAGTGATTCAGTAAGGTGTTATAATAACACCTTTAGGTTGTCTTAACGCACTGTGGATTCATTCACTTTTGCTGAAAAGGAATATCATAAAGTTCACCCTATTAAAATTATCAAAGACAAGAAATCGTTCGACTTTGAATCATGACGTGAACGTGCATTTTGTAAAAAAATTTTCTTCTGAAATATTGCTTTGCTTTCTTAGATGGCAGCTTTTGTTTATAAAATGAAACGTAAGACGCACTCTAATTATGCAGGACCCACAGCGGGCATCGTTGCATATGTTTCCTGGGGTTTGGACTTTGTGTCTGTGATAGACATGAAATATTCTTGCCCCTGACGGGGTTCAAACCCACAGCAGTAAACGGTTCCTGTGTTGGACCAGTACTCTTCATCTTGTTAGTCCCTGAACAATCCTATGCCCTATTGAAGTTCAAACCCAAAGACATTCATGTACGCTACAACTGGAACCATTGTGCCATGATGTCAAAGTATACCGTAACTATCTCATATCGTATCTCTTTTCATTTTTATTGTGTTTAAGAACACATCTTGAACAATATTATAACCACAAACATTTCATCGTTTCCTGTGGATATAGACACACATACGGTGGCATAGAGGTGACATGCACTACTCTTTTTATGTCGAGGGAACGGGATAATAAGTCGAGGGAACGAGATAATAAGTCGAGGGAACAACTTATTATCTCGAGGGATCGACTTATTATCTCGAGGGAACGAGATAATAAGTCGAGAGAACGAGTTAATTATCTCGAGGGAACGACTTATTATCTCGAGGGAATGAGATAATAAGTCGAAAGAACGAGATAATAAGTCGTGGGAACGAGTTAGTTATCTCGAGGGAACGACTTATTATCTCGAGGGAACGAAAACACTTCCATGTTATTCGGATGCTGATGTCAATACACAGATCCCAAGTTCCACCTACCTGATTTGAAACAAAGCAGTTATTAATTATACAGACGTATGTTTACCATCAGGCGCGCAGTCGATTGACACACAACACAAATCGCAGCTCGCTGGAAAGAACTAGATACCACAAAATACGTGTTCGCTAATCTTGTTTTGCTTCCAACAAAACACGTGAATCTGAGTATTGTACTGTTACCTACGCACACAGGTTTTGGCCAAGAATCTGTTTTCTAGAAGAAAAATACAGTCGAGGCATTTGGCATGACAGGTTTCCTGCGGAAATAATTCCGTCATCAAGTTGAGGGACAAAGTTTGCTAACAAATATTCTACGCATCTTTGGAAGTACGCAAAGGTGGAATTTCGAACGAATCCCTCCAATGAAGTTTTACACACAATTAAACATGGAGAAAGAACTTTTATATTAAATAGAGCATATCGATATGTTTAATTTGTATGAAGCAAATGAAAATGTTCTACTCACCATTAATGTACATGTTACCAAAATAAATATTTGACTCGACGATATAATTTATAAATTAATTTTAAACTCTTCTCCTTCTAAATTTGTACACGTTAAATACTGGTCACTTGTAAATACGTATATACTCGTGTCATGAAAACAAGCAACAATACACGTCGGAGAGTATACAATGATATTCAGTGAAATTCTTCAACGACCTTTACCATATTTTAACATAATACTGCGTTGTGAATGGCTGTCAATGGAAATAAGTATCGTAAGTAAAAAAGGAAAAAAGTGAGAAAAAAATCCCTATGTCCCTATTTTTTTCGGAAATGTTAGTGGAAACAAACAGCTTTTTTTTCGCCTTATTGCATGTTTGGTGTAACATCTTTCGGTAAAAATAAAATAAAAACGAAAACAAAAACTAGACCTACTAGCTCTACACCAATCTATCTATACGTGTACAAGCAGACATAGACTGCAAAAGCACGGAAGCGGCCTATGCACAGCAATACGGTAATACGTCTTTGTTGTCCTCGAGGTAAATAGATTCAGACACTCAGTGCTGTAACAGACTACATGTATATAGAAGATTTGTGCGTCATCAAAACAAAAACTACTGAACGATAATGGTAAAGTCGTTTGATTAAGTTGAGGAATTACGTCAATTTGCCGCCGGATATAAACATTTGAACCATTGTTAGCAATTTTTAAATAAATACATAAATTCCCTTCACTGATTTTTTTTAATCAATCAACCTGAATAAAAGGTTTGAAAATGTGAAAGAAAATGTTTGGCAGCAAGATCCGAATAAAATAACTGTTTATATGGAGAGAGAGAGAGAGAGAGAGAGGGGGAGAGAGAGGGGGGGGAGAGAGAGATTAAATTAAGACTATGGTGATATTAAAATTAATAATTACCTGTAATATGTGTAATAATTTTTTTATTTTGTAGTTGCCTGGCAAACAATCCATATCGATCTTAGGTCGGACCGACATAGATTTATCGTATCATATCGGCTACAGACAAACTTTGTCATACAGACCATTTCATGTTGTTGTGAACAAAATAAAAAATAAACGAAAAAACTTTCATCGTACCGTGAACGACCAATACATTTTTTTTTAATGTATTATACAATGATCAACATGACATTATAACTCATGAATTCATGTATTTCATTTATGCTTTGTATTTTTATTAATTTATTTATTTGTTAAATAGACGTAGGTCAAGCAAGTGCTTACTATAAAGTTTATAAGTATTAAGTTTATATTATTTAATTGTTGTCACTCATATATAATATCAGGCACGATATGAATGTGGTGAGGTGAAGAATTAGTAATAAAAAAATTTTTATATTATTATACATATCGATGGGTGAGAGCGAAACTAGGCTAAGTGCATATAAATATATAAGCATGTAGCCTAGTTTCACTCTCACCCCTCGATATATAAATTAAAATACCGTAAAAAAAACTCATACATTTTACCCAACAGTGCAAATTCCCTTCTATATGCATAGCATGATTATCACTGAGATTAGGCTCAGTGTATATGCCACCACACATACACGCGCGTTTCCACGTAAATGTATGTGCGTATGCGTATGAATGTATTTAAGTTGTCAGTGATTTCAAACGACATACCAAATTTTAGACGCTAAAGATGATACCCCCATCTGAATAGCCCTCAGCGAGTAATGTCAGTGTATCTGTCAAAATCAAGAAGAAAATCCGTTCATTTCTTTATCCTATTAATCAAATACTTTTATTCATGAAAAGTTGTGTTTAGCTAATCTATAGAGTGCACATGAAATTGGACCCGTCGCTGCCAACACTAAAATTAATAAATTAAGTTTGCTTTTATCTAAGCACTGCAAAAAATAACTTGTCCTGAATCCGTCAACTTTGAGATAAATCACGATCCAGCCTCCGAAATCCATATCATAGTGTTGACATTGATTTCGACATATCAAATATCCGAATATTATTCTAAATACGGTACAAAAAGAAATCATTCGGAAAATGGATGGATAGATGAATTGGCAATAGAGAGAGAGAATAATGAAATTATATTATAGCGTTATCTTGTATACATACATACTATCTTCAACTTGTGTGTCGAAACAGAAATAACAACGAAGACATTAATATATAGTAAATGAAAACAATGCTGAAATTAGCATTCAAAAGGCAAGTACCTCTCGTGTTTGCAAATCACTACATAACCCACCCAACTAATCACGCAAGAACAGCACGACGTACGTTAACCTCACTAGAATTCCTGAGAGTTAACAGCTGTGATTCCTACTTTCATTTTATATTCTCTTGTTTGATTCATGCGATCGTATATGGACATATGATTGTAAAAATCGACTGTATATTGAGGAACTCATCATAAATTCAACATCATTGATTTCTGAGCTTTGACAGGTTATGAATTTATATCACTGTCTAGCAGATGACATTGATTAGCCCGCGGCATCGGAGTCTTAATTGTTGCTAAAAATAGACTATTTCGGATGCTGAGCGCGTGATTCCGTCAGTCAGCATACTGTTGTGGAATTTCTGAGACTTACTTTTTCTACTGATATACCTGCAAGCCTGAAAATGTTTCGAGAACCTGAGGACATTTATACAAATGAAGTGAAATTGGCTTGCGGATGAATGGAGAATTTACGACTGGTCATTGTTCACAGAAATCGGCATTTGTGAAGGTGTGATTTACTGAAATCTTCAATACTCAGGTAAACCCCAGCTGCGGTATCCAAGATGGCGGAGAAAGGTGACGGTGGGGGTTCCGAGCAAGATGATATTTCATTTCTGAGAACTGTAAGTATCTATCAAGTGTTTCATACTTGCTATACAACCCAAAAGGCACTGGTTGAAAATCGATTCATTGTTATTTTGGCTGCTATTTTTATTCATGTCTCCATTCAGTCCTCTAGCTATCACTGTGCTGTAAACACTCTAAAACCGGCTGCAGTCAGACTCCCCATGTGTACATGCGTGTATTGGTATTTTTTTGTGTATTGAACTTCGGTTTAAGAACACTCGCATAGAGAGCTCATTTAATTAGATTTGTAAACATTGGCACTGAATTGTAATGCTTGTAAATGTGTTTAAGTTGGTGTCCCTAAGAGGTCTTTCTTAAACGTTTTATCTTTTTAACAGTTAATTGGCAGTCAATAATATAATACTGTATTATTAATGTGTTTGTGTTGTTGCTTGACGTATTTGCTTTCTACTCTCACTCTCGGTTGATAAGAGGAAGTAAAAAAGTATACAAAAAGTAAAAAAAATACAAATGAACATGACCTACAGTGTATGATAATTAATACATGATTATATCTAATTAGAAAGTGATTAAATTAAATTGGAAATTAATTTGATTAAAAATTACAATGTGTTCTCTGCGCAGTAAGAACATTTCACATAATGAGACTTCCAAGTCCCAAAGAAATTAAGTACATTATGGAGACTTCCCTTTTTTGACTCATAAAATTCTAATTCATACAATTTTGAACAATGTTTAATGTGATTAATTAGATGATAAATTACATGAAATAGCATATACTCATTTAACATTTATTATTCAGGGTGTAACTTAGTGACTGTTTATAACATGAAAAAACATTTAAATGCGTTGTTGCAAGCTGATAATGTAATATTTTCCAGGGTTTCTGTGTCTTTTCTAGGATTCAAAATTTATGGGGGATTTTCCCTCAAACCATCCAAAAACGGGGGGGATTACATAGAACACATTTTGTGTTCAAAACCATTTTAATATTTTAATGTAAATGTTAATATCAAATGGAAAATATGCAGTTTATTTTTGTTTTTATTATTGACAGACAGGAAGTTTTACTGTCTGTGTTGGATTGTGCCTATCTTTGTTCAGTATATGCACTGCGCAAACACTAGTAACTAAGTAGAAGATCATATGTTTGGCTGTCAGGACTGACCAAAGCTGTGTTTTCTAAATACCTGAGTTATTTGTCACTTTGAAATTTTATCTTCACAAAGGATCATAGAATGGTTCATTCATATATTTTGGATGAAAATCCTTTAGTGAAGTACAGTGCTTATAATGTTAATGCGCCCAAAATATTTTTGTTTATATTCTGGTTACGTTTGTTTATATACATGTACTGGTAACTTATACCCCTTGGTTCAAGATGTGCATATAAACAAATACCATGAATGCAGAATCAAAGTAGCCGTGACAGATAGCCTTCAAAAAGGACTTGGTGACATGTGTTTTTTTTTTTTTTTTCACTATTGGGTATCATGCGGGATTTTCACCCACATGCTTTATATTCAAGTGGGATCTTTGAAGAAAGTGCTATAATCCTGCAATCTCGCACCCTAGAATAGACAATAGGGTTTTCCCTTCCATATATCAAATGGAGGTCAAATGACCCCTTCTGAATCTAACGTGCAATCAGTAAAGGCTACCATAAGCTAAATGTTGGGAGTTGGTACCCTGCTTACATTCTTTACATAGCAATAAAACGGGTGCAACCGCTCATGTTAGTGACTGTTATGTTCATTGATTGCACTCCTGATATGTAATGTTATAGATCCCAATACTGGGCTATTTAGACAATTTGTGGGAAAAATAAAAAAATAAACATTTTGTGTGTCATGGAAAACCTTATATAGGGCTATATTTTCTTGTATTTTAATTTGAATATTTCTTGGTTATATTAAAAATTCAGAACATTAGATATGAACCTGTGTTAATTTTATTTCAAAATATTTTTAAATTAGAGTGATTAGACTCTGATATAGGGTTTGTTTTATAAGAAATATTGCGTATTATGCGTATTATCACACTTTTGACTGAAGATAAGCAAGGGTTATATTGATAAACCTGTACATTAACATCAGTGGTTGTCAATGAATCTAAAGCATGTATTACTCAGTGTGACCAATTAGTGTTTCTAACAGAATCCAGCTGAGAATCTGATGATACACAGTTAGGCAATATAATAAGTGTAGACATCTCAGTAATTAATAACTCTGGGATCATTAACCATTGCCATTAGGCCCTGTAACATGGTTATTATGGTTACTTAATTTTCATTAGAGCTATATAAAGGTATGACTATCTTTCACGAAGGTGTGCAGTATTGTGTAATAAAAGAGTTGTATAGGGACAAGGTGATTTAATTGGTCTTATGAATGAGCTGCCTTTTTCTGTGTATTTGCTTTTGTCTTTTTCTGTAAGATTTTGACCCTTAAATTGTAAAATGAGACTTTTTCTAAGAACTCATGAACAATGATAGTTCAATAACTATTAAAATGTTTTTAAAAGTTCAAGAACATTTACAGTTCAAGAACTATTTTTTTACAGTTCAAGAACCAACTGCAGTTCAAGAACTGTTCAAGTTCTTTACAGTTCAAGAACACTTAGTGTTCAAGAACTACAGTTCAAGAACACTTACAGTTCAAGAACTCTTTACCGTATACACTGGCAGATTAGGCACACTTTTTTTCCAGATAATTCAAGTTTATAGAGGGGGTGCGCCTTATATGATGATATACAGCTTTTCAGGTTTCTTTTTTCAATCACCGAGAAGTGAAAATTACCGGTATACGATCTCAGAAAATGGATATACTGAAAGCCAATGAATACGATAATATGACACAAAGTCTATATGAAACCATGATAAACAATACCAGATTATTGCTTTTGTTCTTATTAGTTATCCTACAGGTATATTTCATGATAAAATGATCGTGAGAAACTGAAACAACTTGATGGAAGCCATTTTCGATATAAACAAATAAGTTTATTTTATGGGACCTCATGATGTACAGGAGAAACTTAATGGCAATTGATTCGTAATATCTGTTAGTTGGGAGAATTTTGACAGGTGACATTTGTCTCCAGTGTTATTTAGAATGTGGGGACATGGTTGAGTAATGCCATGTTATGAGAGTAAGTCACCTTTATCCTACCCCTCCTTAATGTAACAGTCTAACTGTAAACTGTAAACACAATTTTCACAATTTTGGTGTTTTTTTTCCATGTAGATAGTTATCATGAAAAAAATCTAGAAACAGGCTTAAGATTAAATATATATATTGTTAGCAGTTAGAAATGAAATAAGTAATATGTAAGCCTTAATGCAGATGTTACAGAACATTGCTCTAGATAGTCTTCATGTGTAACTTAATTTTCCATGCTCCCATAATATGGAGTTAACATCACTGACTTGAGGGGTTGGCGAATTGACTGAATCTTTTTTTAATTACTCTTAAAACACTTAAATGAGATTGGGGAAGATGGTTTGATAAAAAAATACCTTATCATAGTAGATAATTAAGTTGTACCACTGCTTTCGACTTCCAAAAAAGTTTCACTAGATCGTAAATCAGGGCTGTAACAACTTAACTAATGACTGTCTTTTGATTCTACCAGCAATTAAATAATAATGATATCTGAGAGTATCCTTCATTTACCCATACAATCAGTGTAATTTGCTGAAAATCTGCTCAACCCTTCAACACTAAAGTGTCAACTATTTAAGCTGCCCTTACTGTGAAATACACAGGTGAAGGTCGTGTCGTAGACTGCTTATCGATTTTCCACGTGAGCAATATTGATAACCTGTCTGACTGCATAAGTAATTCACAAAAATAAAATTCATGCATTGTTGATTTTTTTTACCGTTATTCATAATACGGTTTAATGGGGATTTTTTTCTGAGGAAGGGGTATTTTGGAGGATATTTTGGTGGTTATATGACTTGGGGAAGTAGCCGGTAACCGGCTACTGCAAAGAAGAGTAAAAAGGCCCTGCCATGTAAATAAAACTGTTCACCGTATGATTAGCCACAGTGACGTACGGATAGCTTTCAGTCTGTCAAAATGTGGGACGGCACGAATTTCAAAACAATATTTCGCCATATACAATACGATAAGTGATTTTTTTTTTTTTTTTCAAATAACTTACCCTGATAATTAAGATGCGCCTATACATTTCTGCGCCAAATCTGCCCATGCGTATGTTAGTTATGTTTGGCAATGTATTTTATTTACATTTTGTTTGTATTTATGACATACAATCTAAATGTGTCACTATTTGTTTTAAACTTAAGTTTTGTTTCATGTATTTAAAAATGTAAGAATAACAATTATTTAATTTTATATTTATGCTACACCTTGAACGAAATTTAGCTGCATTAAGGTCACAGTGGTCATGCAGAAACAAGATTCCCCAATCCTAATTATAAATGGGAAACAAATGACCGCTTATAATTTATAGATAAGGAGACAATTTGAAAAAAAATTGGGGGGGGGGGGGTTGTAAATTAATTGGCTTGCATGTAAGGAATTTATAGCAGCAACAAAAGCAAATATGTTAAACACTTTCTTGACAATTAACGAAAATGACTTAATTTGATTAAATTGATTTTAGTTATTATTTCATTATAATTAATTAAAACACTAATCTTCACAGGCTTCCATCAAACAAAAACTTGAAGGCATGCATACAACAAGTTATGACAAGTTGATGAGCATTCACTTGATAAACAAGTGGAAAACTTTAAATGGAGCTATATTTTATTTATCTGAAAATTAGAGAAAAGTGTAATTTATATGATTAAATGCATGTACATGTACAAAAATCATAATGTGTTAAACACAGATAATGATAATTTTCCAAATGTCTATCATGATTTTGTCATGCTACCCCCCCCCCCCCCCCCCCCCCCCCCCCGTAAATTTTATTTTCTATTTTCTGCCAGATGTAAGGCCTGATTGCCATATTTCATGAATGAGGGAAACACCTTTGGAAATGACTATTGATAGAGATAATATTGTCCCATTTATCATATAGAACATGGGAAGCTTTGAAGAACTTTGTTCAGTCATTTGATTCTCATTTATCTACTAAGGCACACAGCTGAAGTTCTTGGTAAATACACACAGCAGACACTAACACATACACACTTATACACACAACCTTCACTTACTGGTGTTACATTCTTGGACTAGATTCAAAAGATGGGGAGGTGCTAGTACAGGCACAATCATTCCAACCATATGTCAGGGAATGGCAGGAATATGTCAGGTGCTACCAGAGTCAAGGAGTGTTCAGAGATATAATCTCAATGTTAGTCTGCGTGTGTGATTGTCCTAACTGTTAGCCATCCTCACTAGTCTGTATGATAAAGATTAAGATTATGTAGAAAAATGGAAAAAGCTGTCCATTTGTGTGTGTTTGCATACATAATAGGGGTGGGGTTATATAACTTTCCATGTTCTCTGGGTATTATGAAGAGTATTTATTAGTTATCAGATTGTATCTATATATTGTCAAATAACCTATGACTGCTGCTGTTGCTACTCTCCATTCATCACCCATGTTTTTTTTTCACTACAGCTTCGTCATTTAGATTAAATTCGATACGGTAATCCAATTGGATGCAGGATAACCCTACAACTTCTTAAATAATTCCAGCAATCGCTGAGAGAAAATAAGATTAGCTAGTCTTAAGATATCTGCTGTGAAATCAATTCAAATCAAAATATTTTAATGATCAAACAAGTGGCTTGTCCACTAAGGACATCAGACTCAGATATGGGGATGGTTGAATCCACAATCAACACCACTGACTATGCATGGGATTACATTTTGATAACATTAAGTACCAAACAGACAGACAGAGTCACAGTACAGTACAGTACAGTACAGTACAGTACAGTACAGTACACAGTACAGTACAGTACAGTACAGTACAGTACAGTACAGACTAATTTTGGTTTGATGCTGAGTAACATTGGTGATGCTCATATTTATATGTAGAATAAATCAGAAATCTTCATTTGTCTAGTTTTGAAGAATTACATAAAATTATCATTTCAAAATCTGCTGTTTCCCAAGTGTAAATGGTATATCAAAGTATATTGCCTATCGTGTATCTAGCTTATATCATATCAGTCAGAGTATTAGCTATGTTAGATTAGTCTGGTATCCCATACAAAAGCAGCACACAATGCAGGTATTCACAGAACTCAATTTGTTCACATTTCCTTCTTGAAAGACAACCAGTCTTAATTTTCCACAGATTTGGCACGGAAATTTATTATGCATAAACCAGGCAGCCAACACTTAAATGAAGCATGCATATTCAAACAAATTCTTTGTTCATACAAAAATGACTTCATTCAGATTGATATTTTGCTATAAAATGACTCTATACTGAAAAAATATAGTCATACTTTATATCTCTATTAAGAAAATCAATGTCATAGATACATACATGTATGGTTTTGTAAATGAGCACAATTAATTTCACCCAGGTGTAATGTATTTGCATGTGCACTTCAACACCAGTTGATTTATCAAATCACACACATATATATGCAACACATTTATGACATTCATAAAGAACAATTTTTTAAAGAAATGAAAAGCTTGATTTAACTTTATGATTTTAGGATATATGTATTACGTAAGATGATTACAATATATAAATACCTGTACAATTTATGTACATGTGTACTTCTACATATATGTTGTGTAACAGTGATGACCATTGTGGTAAATGCTGCTATAATTTATATAGCGTCCATACGTCACTTAATATGCTAGAGACTCTGACGATCAATGCATATGGACCATGTAAAATGCACTATGACCATACCATTACCTACGAAAAGCATATGATGTATATGGACAGAAAATGCATTTTGACAGACACATTCAGACTTAAAATTCTGTCATCCATTGGAAATCTGTAATGCAATGTGGTGACATGTTAACTGTATGTTTAACCCTTTCCCTCATATAGACTCATTTTGACGCCCTCAATAGGTATCACATAAAGCCTGATCTGCGGAAAACCACAGTTAAACCTTACCAAATTTAATTACAAAATCCTCATTTCCAGACCACTGAGGAGCAGTGAACAGCATAAAACCTGATCAGCCTGCGAGTTACTCGCAGGCTGATCTGGTTTTATGCTGTTCGCATAGGTCTTTTCATGGTGTCCTCTATGAGGGAAAGGGTTAATACAACTTGACATATCATTAGGCTCTGTTTTTCCTTAATTTTCCAGAAAATTTGGTGTTATTGGATATTTTGCAGTGAATAGGAGAAATGATATGTAGTCTGCACCTGTATTTGAAACACTATTTCCAGTTACAGCTGGGGATTTATTCAGGTACTCCAGAGCAAAAGCATTGTTTTAGTCAGACAGTATTTATCAGTTGACATGACTCACAAGTTACAATAGATCAATAAATGGGAAAGGCAAACTCAAAATATGTTTCAGAAAGCTAAATATTTACCATATTGTCATGATTTCTGACCTACAATGGCTCAGCTACAGATAGGGTGTCTGGATGGACCATATCTAAATAAAAGTTAGTCGGATAGAACATATTGTCCAAGCTTACATTCCCATACATGTTAAATGATTCCACTGTGGAAGCTTAAAATAGATCTGATGCCTGTGGCCAAGAAAAGCTCCCTTTGAGTTTCTCTCTGGTTTGTAATACTTACAAAATCCCGGTTAGAATTTGCCAGACATGATTTTCTTTTTTAATTTCTTGAACTCTTGTATGAAAAATTGTATTAGTAAAAAAAAATCTTATGATTATATCAGTATTGATTATAATATAATGAAGAGAAGCTTTCTCACTGATTCCTCGCTAAATATCCTGTACACATCATAACTAATAATGTAATATTTTCACTATTAATTTTGTTGTTAGTGTATCAATTTACCAGTACATAAATGATAATGGGAGTATGCAATAATTAATATTGCCAGGGGTCATAGACAAACTTTTCCCTATTGCTGGAGAAGGTAATGGAATTATGCTTGTGTCCTGGACAGGGCTTAAAACCCACGACCTTAAGGTTAGAGGTCTGAATATATATTATCATTTGATTTATTCAACTATAGCTTAAATTGAAGTGAACGCCAAAATACAATATATTTCACTTTACATCGTAAAGAGATATTCAGACGCCTTGGTAGACAGAGCAGGTCTGCATGACAAATACATACTATTTAAAGTTTAGTAAATTAATATTTATGAAGTCATTAATGTGTACATCAATATTCATGAGGTACCAGGTTAAAGGGTTACGGTAAGTTAGACTGTATCCATACAACATTCAAAATGAAGCATGACAAAATTTTAAAAAAAGGACAGAAATGAAGGGAGAAGACAGACAGTCAGAAATTATGATAATAGAGAATTCAAACTTGAGGGGAAAAGAAATCAGGTGAGAAAGAAATAACAGAGGAGGAAAAAAAGATAAGAAAATCTACAATGATGGGAAAAAAGAAGAGAGTGCATACAGAAACTTGGTAATGAGGAGGAAAAGAGAGAAAGGAAAGAGAAAAAAAACAGAGAGCCTGAAAGTATAGGGAAAGTTTGAAAGGAAGGGGAAAGTAGAGGGAAAGTTTGAAAGAAAGGTGAAAGAGAGATAATCTGAAAGTAGAGGGAAAGAGAGTAAATTTGAAAGGAAGGGAAAAGAGAAATAAACTGAAAGTAGAGGAAAAGAGAGAAAGTTGGAAAAAAGAGATAATTTGAAAATAGAGGGAAAGAGAGAAAGTTTGAAAGGAAGGGAAAAGAGAGATAAGTCTGAAAGTTGAGAGAAAGAGAGAAAGTTTGAAAGGAAATTGGAAAAGAGAGATAGTCTGAAAGTAGAAGGAAAGAGAGAAATTCAGGAGGGACAAAGAGAAATGGTTTTAAATGAAGAAAAAGAGAGAGAGTTTAAAATGGAATAAGGTAGAAAAGATTTTCAGTATGTCAGCATCAAGTCTGTAAGGTCTCAAGTAATGTCTATCTGATATACTAAATCAAGTGATCCAGAGGAGGAAGAAACATTGGGCTGGATTACACTTGATGTCAGTACTGAGGATGAGACAGGAGATTGTCCTGAGGCAATGTGAAGAGTGTCTCTGACATCAGGCATGTACGAAGCTGCACCTTGCAGATGGTCACTGTAGCTGACTTCTCTACTTCTCCACTTTGTCACTTTAGTTACACAGTCTGAAACAATTAAAAGGCTTGATCCGGCTGACAGTTATCACCAGTCTGAACTGGTTGTACATTGTAACTCTCCTGTCTGGGAGGTTAAGATGCATACTGTGTCCTTAATCACTTGCCCCTTTTTTTTTCTTCTTTTTTTTTTATAGATTTGAGGTACCAACAAACAGTATAAAAGTTCATCATTCCATGTGAGGCATTGGTTGTTCATCAAACAACAAATCGCCAAAGTGTTTGTGCAAAATTATCAAATGTCTCTTGGCTTCGCCTCTGTTAAGAGTCATGTTTAGGCTGCTCTGGTAAATTCAGGCTTGATAGATCAATTCCTTGAGTTATGTGCAGGCTGATAAGGTTTGAATCAGACTGGATTATATTGTGGACAGGCTGATCATTTTTTTTTTAAGCTGGATAGATAATTTGCTTAACACATGTTCAGGCTGATCTGATTGATTCAGGTTGGATAGATCTTGCCTGGATAGTTCTTATGTGATAAACAGACAAGATGGATTTATCTTAGATTAAATGCATCTTGATTTTTTTTTATACCCCCACAAACAAAGTTTGAGAGGGGTATATAGGAGTTGGTCTGTTGGTTTGTCTGTCTGTCTGTCCATCCCCAAAACTTGTGACACGAACTTCTACATTTCTTAACTGATTCAGTTCAAATTTTGTGTGTACATTGATAATCAGGTGGAGAGGTGTGTGACATAAATTTCACTTGAGTGTTTTCAAGGATTACAGAGTTACTGCCCCTGATTTGACTCTAAATATCTTGTGACGCAACTTCTCCATTTCTTAACCGATTCAGTTCAGATTTTGTGTGTGCATTCATAATCAGCTGGAGAGGTGCTTGACATAAATTTCACTTGAGTCATCTCAAGGATTACAGAGTTATTGCCCCTGATTCGCCTCTAAATATCTTTTGACGCAAACTTCTTCTACATTTCTTAACCAATTCAGTTCAGATTTTGTGTGTGAATTTATAATCAGGTGGAAAGGTGCGTGCCATAAATTTCACTTCAGTTGTCTCAAGGATGGCAGAGTTATTGCCCTGGCCCTGAATTGTCTTCCTTATTCTTGTTTTTCCTTGTCCAGAATATAACTAAAAAATTATACAAGGTATGGATTTGAAACTTTAAATGTAAATAGATGGTGACTAGGAAAAGTGCAGTGTCCAAGAAGTGTAACTCTACCTGGTCCCATTTTTTAATTATATCCCTTTGTTAAATTGCATTTTTTTCTAGTCCCGAACATAACTCAAATATTATACATTGTATTTACTTGAAACTTAAATTGAAACAGATGGCGACTAAGAGAAGTGCAGTGTCCAAGAACTGTAACTCTTCACTTTTAAACTACTGTGCCAAACAACCATAATTGGCTCTCTATCCACTTTAAATAAAAACTTTACTTACTTGTTACTTACTATTACAACCAATATACTATGTATACAGGTTCTTATCTATGCTCCACAGGAGTCTGGCTTCTCCTGTATAAAAGCATTTTGCGGAGGTATTAATCACCTTCATTGATAGCTCTAGTTTATCTCTTTTCTGTCCTTCTTGTTGTGTCAAGATAAGGCATTGTTCTATGGTAGAGACATTGATTTTCTTGGGGTCTATGTACCATAGATCTCTGGCATGCTTTCCTAACCTTGTTAGGTGAAGTTTAGGTCAATTAAGGACTAATATGTGAGATGTGAGTTTTGGTTTTATCTTTTCATACAAATAAAAGGTTACAAAGTCCTGCAATTCAGAACGACACGAGATATTTCCTATTCTGTATTGTCCAATCATTTTGGTATATAATTGTCTGGGGGAGATAGACTCATAGGAAGAAGATTGTGTCATTTAATCTGATGGAAGTCTTCTTCCATGATCACCAAATCAATAGCCTATTGATATCTAGATCATTCAGCCTATGTTATGAATATGATGCTTGAAACATCGATCAGCCAATAGCTCACAATTCTCCTTGAGTTTCCTATCAGTTTTGGTTTTGCATTTTGTTCCAGCATACAATAGATCCTGTTCTGCTCCCAGAGATATTTTAAAACATTTTTTTATTGTCCTGAAAATAAAGGGACCCAGGATGTTCTTTATCGATGGTGCTGGCTGGATTAGGGACATAGTTAACCCTTTCCCTCATATAGACTCATTTTGACGCACTCAGTAGGTACCACATAAAGCCTGACCTGCAGAAAGCCAACTAAACCTTACCAAATTTAATTACAAAATCCTCATTTCCAGACCACTGAGGAGCAGCAAACAGCATAAAACCTGATCAGCCTGCGAGTAACTCGCAGGCTGATCTGGTTTTATGCTGTTCGCATAGGTCTTTTCATGGTGTCCTCTATGAGGGAAAGGGTTAAGGAGATAAACTTGGAACCTTATGGTCCCAGGTTCAAGATGTAATATCTGTAAAGCAGCTCATTCACAGATGGTCATTGACTTAGAATTTTTTTTTTAACTTTATATGTGTATTATGTCTATCAATACACATCAACAGACACAATGTCACAAAATCACTAACTGGTGAAGATGCCATGTTGCAGAGCGGGTCCTTTGGGGATATTGTATTCTAAATTTTAACCAATTTTGTTGAACATGCATTTACGAAAATAGGGTTTTACTGTGCAATGTTACCTACACTTTCCGAGTTTATTTGTCAGGAAAGAAAGACTTCATCATCATTAAAGAGAGAGAGTAGAATATTTTTTTTAAAAAATTTCTACCAATCATCTGAGAATGAGCTGCTTTAAGTGAGATGTCCAACCAGGAACTTAGGGTAACTGACACTTAACCCATTGTTGTTTGTGCCTTCCTATTGTATTATCCTGTCATGCTCTTCACTCACAAGATGACAAGGTGAGAGGTGGGGGTAACAATCACCTTTAGTGATAGTTCTAGTTAATATTGAGTTTACATGATGTAAAGATGAACAGGATGGCATTCATTTGTCTATTTGTCCATCAATCTGTCTTTCCTTCTTTATATTTATTATATATTGATATACATGATGGTATTCATAGGTCTGTTTGTCCTCCCATCTGTCTCTCCTTTCATATACTTATTGTAATTATATTTCATGTGAGATATCAGAGTATATGTGTCACCATTAATGACAGTTTTTTTTTTATCAATACGATTTTAACACTTTGTCTCATGAATAGAATATTGACTGAATTTTAAAAGGTTAATGAAACTATGGATTTTTCTTTTCCATGCAGACTTTGTAGAATCTGACCTACGAGCAAAAAGAGGAGGCCCTGATCAGATTGCTCCTTCCAGTCAATATGAGGTGAAGGGTTTTCTTATCCCAGTCAGGGGTAGGATATTATACTGAACCAAATGACACTGAATATAAATCCAGCATCGTTTTCTTCATTGTCCTATTTACATACATATGTACTTGTGTATCGTTACTTTGTAAGACTCAAGTCTCTAGAGACTAGAGCAGATTGTATCAGCATCTCACCTCCTTCATACTAACTCTCGGGTTGGCCCATTATTGAGGTTCACACCTGGAGCCAATACTACATTATGTCATACTGTATCAATAATGACAGTGCATTAGCACCAGGTTCTAGAAAAGTACAACCTACAAACTGAAGTGAGCTCTTTTTATCTAACAGTACCCCAGACGAATATGTTCCATATTGCTGGTTATGAGTGATGGCACTGCCATGTATACCTGTTGGCCCACCTTCTTTCTGCAACTGCAGCAAACACTGGCAAACTGCCACACCCACCCCTCTACCCTCATGTACATACCCTTCTCTGACAGTAGCAGGTAAAGAGAAACATATGTTGCTGTGCCACAATGATGGCAATGCCAGCAGTCTTTTTTTTTCTCCTTTTTTAATCCTCCATGAAAGCTACAGTGTTCAAGGACTCCTGCAATGTAGTTAAGTAACCCCTTCCTCTAGCCTCACCACATTGGCGTGGCTTATCAGCAGGCTCCTGTAATAAGGTGAATGAGTAAGCTTCTCTTTGAAAGAGGTGGCTAAACCAGTATTCAACTTAGTAAACATCTGAGAATGTTCTATTGATCAAGTGATTCAAGACAGTTTGAATCCTCTAGCTGCTATTTAATCGAGTTCCATTCCTTCATGAGTGAGACATAACCTCTTTTCTGGAATATATCTGTTCAGCTTTTTTTCCCCTCATTGTTTGGAAATTCTCCCAGCTGATTGTAAATCCAGGCAGTACACAGTATCTTAGAAGCTAATTCTCAAGGGATGAGGAATTTGTCTTCTTGGAGCTAGCTCTGACTTTGTGATATGGTGTTTGTCACAAGCAGGTGGCAAGAGGTCAAGGACACTTGTTCCCTTGGAAGCAATCCTTTGTCATGTCTGTTCTCTTCTTTACTTTCTTGTGGGTTGATACTTTTCTGTAAGAAAACAAACAAATTCCTTGCTTTTATTGGTATATACTTGCCCTGGTGGGTTCGAGCTCACAACCTTTGGCTCCATAGTCAATGACCATCAACCCTGTTATTGAGAAGTTTTTGGTTTAATCCAATGCTGCAACAGACCCAAGTTGTTAAATGGTACTGGTGCTTAGGGCTCAGTTCCTTGGCTGGTTGGCCCAGTGAGTTTTTTCTGTCCATGGTCGACAAAATCCTCCAAATGACTTAAAAACTGTCAGTGGGACATTGTTAAACCTAATTAAAGAGTAGACACTATCACTGGATGATATTGGATATTGAACATGCTTTCATGATAGTGCCATAAATGTATGTTATGACAGGATATTTTGTATCTGTGCTTGATAATGATATATTTGAATGGTTTCATTATCATTAGATATTGTATGTTTATATTAATTTGAATGGTTTCATTATCAGAGGATATTTTTGTATGCTTTCATGATAATGAGATATTTGTAGGTATATTAACTATACTTTCATGAATATGGAGATATTTGTATGGTATATTTTGTGTATTTTCATGATAATGTGATTTTGATCTATACTTTCATGATATTAAAAGTTGAAAAAAATTTAGTAATTTCAGGATGGTCATGAATGATGCCTGGAAGTTTCATGATTTTGTTTTAATTGATTTTGTAGGTCGGGTGGGTGGGAAGAATTAAAGCTGTGACAGATCAATATCGCTGCTCTCATTATTTCCTTGTCCCTATCATAAGGGTTGCCATAAATCAGAGAAATTGATTACAACACCATGGAAAATTTATCATGTTGATTGGGAAACAGTTTTTGTTTATTCTTATCATGTTGATTGGGAAACAGTTTTTGATTATTCTTATCATGTTGATTGGGAAACAGTTTTTGTTTATTCTTATCATGTTGATTGGGAAACAGTTTTTGTTATTTTATTTTTGTTTATTCTTATCATGTTGATTGGGAAACAGTTTTTGTTTATTCTTATCATGTTGATTGGGAAACAGTTTTTGTTTATTCTTATCATGTTGATTGGGAAACAGTTTTTGTTATTCTTATCATGTTGATTGGGAAACAGTTCTTGTTTAATCTTATTTATTATCATGTTGATTGGGAAACAGTTTTTGTTTAATCTTATTTATTATCATGTTGATTAGGAAACAGTTCTTGTTTAATCTTATTTATTATCATGTTGATTGGGAAACAGTTCTTGTTTAATCTTATTTATTATCATGTTGATTGGGAAACAGTTCTTGTTTAATCTTATTTATTATCATGTTGATTAGGAAACAGTTCTTGTTTAATCTTATTTATTATCATGTTGATTAGGAAACAGTTCTTGTTTAATCTTATTTATTGTCATGTTGATTAGGAAACAGTTCTTGTTTAATCTTATTTATTGTCATGTTGATTAGGAAACCAGTTGTTACACTTAATACCGATCCCTGTCTCGCTGTTTTACTGAGAAATTGTCACAGCAACATTAAACTAACACAACAACAGCAATATGGTATGAAGGCTGATTTGTCTGCTTTATTGGAGGTCTGGGGTTCAAATCCCAGCCAGGGCAATTTCCCCAGTGACTGCGTCAAACCAAAGACATATAAAATTGGTACCAGATGCATCCTTAACTGGGATTCGGCAAAATGGGATTGCTATGGGAATTAGGAGTACTAGTTACTGGTTCTACTCAGAAACTTGTCTCCCGTGTATTGGTGCTGCACGCCAGGCACGTAAAAGAACCAAGGAATCTATTGCACCGGAACTCCCTTGTATCTAACTACCGTCTCTTCCAATGCTGTCTCCTCAGCAAAAACAGGACCCACATGTGGGAAATCCTTGACTGTAAGGTCTTAGATATGGCCATTATAATCAGAAAATGATTGCTAGCCATTACAGTAAAATAAGAAAGAAGGCCTGTTGCTAACCTAGGGATTTGCCAGGTGTTCTTATGAAGAGTGAACCACTGATTTACAGATGAATAGACATTTTGTTTAGATATTTTTGGGGTCATCTTGACAATTTGAAAGTCAAAATGGACTGTTTTGTGTATCATAAATATCCTTGCCTATCCAGAATGTTAAAATAAGGCTTTTATCTAAGGAGACAACTCTAGAATTATTAAAAAAATCTATCATTGGGCAAAACTGAAAGTCTGGAAACTGTCTCAGCTAGGAGAGAGTCTGGTTTATGTGTGAAAAGGAGTCTTGAAATCCAGATATTGGGATTTCTTGATCTTTGTTCTTATCTTCCAATTGAATTGTTTTTTCATGAAAATTGACCTTAAACTGAGAAAAAAAGTATTATGAGAGTATGAGAGACTTTCTAATGATTTATATGTGTATTCTGTTGCATGCATGTCTATTAGTCTGATGTTACAGAAAAAATGATATACGCCAGTCTCGTGAGGCTATAGTTCTCTTTTAACTGTCTTTGTAATGTGTCACTTTTTATGAAAATGAATGATGATTTTGAGGTTGTAAAGAAGAAAACAGATGATAATGATGTTGATGATGATGATGATGATATTGATGATGATGATGATGATGATGATGATGATGATGATGATAAAATCCCTTAGCCTTGAAAAGAATCGATCCAGTTGCTAAGAGAACGTAACTGTACTAAACAACAATTGATAGATTTATTGGGTTTGTGGAGTTATTTCCCTTGCATGTTTTGTCACTTCAATTTCATGTTATAATGACTCATGCATGCTTGGCATATATAATATAATTTGATTAAAGTCAGTAATATCATAATATGCAATCTTTATTCACTAAAAGAATCTAGCTTGAGAGGGGAAAAAGACAAAAATGATAATACATTTGATTTTCACATTAATTGGTTACTAGTATTTTCCGGTACTTGAAATGTTATGTGTAGCATCTCTTACAGACACTGTATCTCAATCCTCTCCATCTGTCTCATCTAATAGTCCATTAGTGGCATTTGTTTTTGTGTAAAACCCATTAGTTTTTATATTCGTATGCTCTTTATCTCATGAATATTCATGTATAAATGTATGACATCATTAATATTAATTTACTGAACTTTAAGTTGAATATGTATCATGATCTTTTTTTGCTGTGCAGACTGTGTTAAACCTCAGCTGTATGAGCAAACAGTGGAAACCCTGATCAAATAGCTCATGGAAGGAATTGTATTATGTTCTAGTCGTTGCTTGGTTAAAATTAAGTTACCTCTGTTAAAAAGAAATCTGGAGTGTACATTTTGAGACTTAAGAAGAGAAACTACCCTGATTTGTCCAAAAAGTTGGATACAAATCTATCTACCTCCGCTGGGTACTAGCAAGCAAGTTTGCAACTGTGTCACGTTGTGATAATGGCACACTGCCATAGTGTGGTAGGACCCTGTGAGCACCAAGAAAAGTGAGTGCATTAATAATTCATTGCCTGCAGCCGGTCTCCGAAAGCCTTGTCAGGAATTGTTTTTCTTTCTGAACCAAATAGAATAGTATTGATGATAATCGTCCATTTCTCAAGGTTTTAGGCCAGACTTTTTAGGGATTTGGCCTGCATTTGACAAATTAAGACAGTTTTGACATGGTTGTGTGTATGTTTGTGTGTGTGTTTTAAATTAATCTTAGATGATCCTTATGCAATATCAGATGAATGTATTAGGAAAAAAGAAATAAGATGCTGAATGCTAAATTTGTAAATCTTAATTGCATTTTATATATTATATAATTTGAAATTTTATGTCTATTGGTAAACATGTCCTTATAACATATCTAATCCCTTTTGATGGTTTCTTGGATAGACCAATTACTTACGCCTGGAAAAGCCATGAATTATTCCTTGCCCCAAACGGGGTTTGGACCCACAACCATTGGATCCACAGTCTGTTACCACTTGACTTATGGTGCCCTTTAATTTATCATGATAATGAAATAGGTTTTATCCTATGGAATAGCTTGGATTGATAGCAGAGGTCTGTTTTTTTTGGGTTTGTTTTTTTAATTCTTAAAAAGTTAATCACAATATTGTGGTTATTACTCAATGATTCTCATACTCCTTGCTACTTTTTCTGATATTGAATCCACTACAACTATTTCTGCTTCAATTACCAATATTTTGTTTACTACTACTTCACTACTACTACTACTTTTACTGTACCACTTAACTACTACTACTGCTGCTGCTACTGCTACTTCACTAATACTACTACTACTACTACTACAACTACTACTACTACTAATCAGTACTGCTTCACTACTACTATTACTACTACTACTACTACTACTACTCGGTACTGCTTCACTACTACTATTGCTGCTACTCGGTACTGCATCACTACTACTATTGCTGCTACTTGGTACTGCTTCACTACTACTATTACTACTACTACTACTACTTGGTACTGCTTCACTACTACTTTTACTACATTGTACTACTATTGCTGCTACTCAGTACTGCATTACTACTGTTGCTACCACTCAGTACTGCTTCACTACTACTATTGCTGCTACTCGGTACTGCTTCACTACTACTATTGCTGCTACTCGGTACTGCTTCACTACTACTATTGCTGCTACTCGGTACTGCTTCACTACTACTATTGCTGCTACTCGGTACTGTTTCACTACTACTATTGCTGCTACTCGGTACTGTTTCACTACTACTATTGCTGCTACTCAGTACTGCTTCACTACTACTATTACTACTATTACTGCTACTCGGTACTGCTTCACTACTACTATTGCTGCTACTGCTACTTCAATACTTCTACAATTACTGTTACTCTGTACTGCTTTACTACTACTATTGCTGCTACTCGGTACTGTTTCACTACTACTATTACTGCTACTCTGTACTGCTTTACTACTACTATTGCTGCTACTGCTACTTCACTACTACTACTATTACTGCTACTCTGTACTGCTTCACTACTACGATTGCTGCTAAAAACTAAAACAGTATAACATAAGAAGTAGTTGTAATACTTTTACTACTACTACTGCTAACTACAACAGTACTACTTCACAACTACTACTACTTCTGTTGCTGCTGCTACAATGATAACAGTATCAAACCCTTCTGGCATAGTCTGATATGTGGACAAGTGCCACCCCAAGGATTCAGTGGCCTTGTCTTGGCTCTACTGATTGAGACAAGGTGAAAAGATACCCATCCTGCAGTCTTGTTTGGATTACCTTTGTTCTTATCGGTGGTAGTGGTAGATTTTTATCATCTTGGTTTTTGTTTCCATTATCTTATTATGATAATCACAGCTGTATGGAAAGAATTATTGAGGCTCTGAGTTTATTTGAACTTAATGTATATATAGAGAGTAAGATCGAAGAGTTTTAGGTGGCCATGTTTATTATTTCTTTAATCCTTTACCTCAGATAGACATGTTTTGTCACCTATTCAAACAGAGCAGACCCAGATCAGACAGGTCCTGGAAGCAGGGCTCTTCTCTGTTTCCTCATACAATATTGTAGCTCTGGAAAGTTCTTAAAATTGATATTCATGAAGGCATAATTTTGAATATTCATGAAGTAATGAGTTAAACTTTAACCTGGAAGACATGTGCTCCGTATGAAACAAAATCATCCTATAAGAATCAAGCCAGCTGGTCAGGTTTTACATTGTTTGCTTCTTTTCCATTATTTGAGCTTAGAAATAAATAATAAGATATTTTTCAGATACAGAATTGCTTTCAGTTTCATCTGGATTTTCAATTGTCTCACCTGGTATCGGTAAATGATAAGCATTTATTGACTATAATCTACTCCCACTTCACATAGCAACATGGGGGCTATATAGGAATCACCCTTGTCACGTCCTGTCCTGCAGTCACATTACATGAAGTTTGGTAACTGATGTTGATAATGCCTTTACACATGGAATAATGATTTATCATGGTAAGACTGGCAGATATCTGTGTCAAGGATTTGGTTGAATTACAGCCCTTTTTTTCGTCAAACAGTATGCAGGGGTAATAATCACCTCCTGACAGTGATAGTTCTTTTTTTAGAATTGGCTTATTCATACAGTCAGCCAGAAGTATTTTTCAATTGATTTCAATAAACAGTTTTAGAATTTATTTGATATTTAATGCTGTAACCATGTGCATATTTTATGATTGTAATGGAAAGTCAACAACCTAATTCACTTGTCATGCAATTTCTTGTTTCTCATTTGCTTCAATCATTCTTTCTTTTTTGTCTCTTCACATGACGGTACCTTCAGATCAGGAAAACGAAATATTGCCAACAAATTTAAGTTGTTTGAGCAGAATATTTTTTTACCACTCTGTGGTTACAAGGCTAATGAACAAAAACAGGGTTGTCATGGGAACAAGATGCTGGATATTATATTGTGAGAGGAGTGTACCCATGATGCATTTCAATTAACCACTGAAAGAGAGGCTTCATTAATGAAAAGTGATAGTGATATCTAATAAGTATTCAAAGGTACATTAATACATAATTATAGAATATACACATTATTCTTCATATACTGTACCTTCAGAGAATCAAATCATATACACTGAAAGCAATATTAACTTTACTCTTAATGCATTGTCAGAGTTTAAGGTAATCCATCCATCATTAAATTAAAAAGTGATAGTTCTAGTTAAAGAACAATTGCTGCTACTCCCAAAACTATTACAATCCAACTGCGGCTTCTACTACTACTACTACTACTACTTCAACACCACGACTACTACTAGTGCCAAAATACCACTGTTGCTACGACTGCCACAACTACTGCTATTATTATTACGACTACTTTGATCTCCACCACCACCACAACTACTGCTATTATTATTACTACTACTTTGATCTCCACCACCACCACAACTACTGCTATTATTATTACGACTACTTTGATCTCCACCACCACCACAACTACTGCTATTCTTATTACGACTACTTTGATCTCCACCACCACCACAACTACTGCTATTATTATTACTGCTACTTCGACCTCCACCACCACCACAACTACTGCTATTATTATTACGACTACTTTGATCTCCACCACCACCACAACTACTGCTATTATTATTATTACTACTTTGATCTCCACCACCACCACAACTACTGCTATTATTATTACGACTACTTTGATCTCCACCACCACCACAACTGCTGCTATTATTATTACGACTACTTTGATCTCAACCACCACCACAACTACTACTATTATTATTACGACTACTTTGATCTCAACCACCACCACAACTACTGCTATTATTATTACGACTACTTTGATCTCAACCACCACCACAACTACTGCTATTATTATTACGACTACTTTGATCTCAACCACCACCACAACTACTGCTATTATTATTACGACTACTTTGATCTCCACCACCACCACAACTACTGCTATTATTATTACGACTATTTTGATCTCCACCACCACCACAACTACTGCTATTATTATTACTACTACTTTGATCTCCACCACCACCACAACTACTGCTATTATTATTACGACTACTTTGATCTCAACCACCACCACAACTACTGCTATTATTATTACGACTACTTTGATCTCAACCACCACCACAACTACTGCTATTATTATTACCACTACTTTGATCTCAACCACCACCACAACTACTGCTATTATTATTACGACTACTTTGATCTCCACCACCACCACAACTACTGCTATTATTATTACGACTACTTTGATCTCAACCACCACCACAACTACTGCTATTATTATTACGACTACTTTGATCTCAACCACCACCACAACTACTGCTATTATTATTACGACTACTTTGATCTCAACCACCACCACAACTACTGCTATTATTATTACGACTACTTTGATCTCCACCACCACCACAACTACTGCTATTATTATTACGACCACTTTGATCTCCACCACCACCACAACTACTGCTATTATTATTATGACTACTTTGATCACCACCACCACAACTACTACTACTTCTATTATTACCCTTATATCATCACATAATTATATATACACTTTGCACATTTTCCTTAGAGGAAAAACTGACTTTAGAATAGGCATTTTGGGTTGTATTGCAGATGTGGACTATCTGAAATATTGAGTAAATTGTTTAGACATGTGTGCGTTTTTGTGGAGAACTGTTGTAGACAGTCGGGTCTTGCTTCTCCTGTTGTTGATAGCTGTATCAGCAGGATGCAGATTCTGTGTTTATCTTGTCGAATGTTTCATTTATATGTGTGGAAACTGGCTGCCATGTGTGTTGAGAGCTGGTGTATATATACATGTGTTCTTCACAGAGATTGAAAATGCAGGGTGAATTATGATTGGTAGATGTCAAAAGCTTTCTGAGTTTTCATATTGGTAAGAAAATAAACAAAAAACATGATGATGATGATGTTGATGATGATTGACAATTTAGGAAATATGCCTTTCCAACACATAAATGATGAATAAATGAATACTGTACGTTTTAACATACACAGGAGTAAAATATAATGGTAGCAAATGGTATCCAACCGTCGAATATCAATATAAGCAAGAAAACAGAAACCATCCAAGGCCATTAGTATGTGTCACTTTTTTTCCCCATATTGCCACAGCTTTACACCATCTGAGCAAGCCTGGAGAAGAACCTGATCTTGCCAATGAATCTGAATGAGGGCCTAAGGGTTATGATCTCTATAATGACCATAGACATGATCAAGGTTGGCTTCAGTGCTAGAATTATTCATGACTTGATGTGGCGAAATGTCAATAGTATACATTATAACATTTGGTTGTCAGGGGTTTCATGCCATTTACTCTTTTTTGTCAGTCTGAGAGCAAAATCAAATATAACAACAAATATAAAGAGGATGTTTGCTTCATGAACCCTTACATCATATTGTATTGAATTTTTCTGTGTCAAAGAAATATAAGATAAAGCAGACATATTTTTCGTTCATTTCAACTGCACTCTTGTGCATTTGTCATGGAGGACCTCAGTTTAACAATTTGACTTTTTCTTTTCTGTTTGATATCATTTAGTTAGTTTTTGCACCATAGACAAGTGGCATGATACCACAACTATAGTCATATTCTCTGGTCACTAAGTGCCAAAAACAAGGAAGCTATATCGGTACAAGTTTGGATAACTTTGGTATGTTTCTGTCAGAAATTGAACCCACAACAGTTAAGGGGTGGATACTGCCACCATTTGCTGGCCATGTCCAGTTCTTTTATAATGCTAAGACTTTAACCCCAAACATAATGATAAGACTTGGACCCAAACATAATGTTAAGACTTGGACCCAAACATAATGTTAAGACTTGGACCCAAATATAATGTTAAGACTTGGACCCAAATATAATGTTAAGACTTGGACCCAAACATAATGTTAAGACTTGGACTCAAACATAATGTTAAGACTTGGATCCCAAACAAAGTGTTAAGACTTGGACCCCAAACAAAGAGCTGTAATGAGACTGAATTGTAAAAGGTTGTGTGTCATCAATAGCTGTTGTTGTTGTTGTATTGGGGTTTACCGTCGCTGCGATAGTATTTCAATCATATAGCGACGTCCAGCTAATTACAGGTGGAGGAAGACCCCGAGTACACAGAGGTACCCGGGTAGAACCACCGACCTACCGCAAGCCAGCTGGAAGGCTTCCTCACTTGAAAAATCCGAAGTCCCTACCGGGATTCGAACCCACAGCGGTGAGGGGCTGAGAGATTTGTAGTCCACGACTGTAACCGCTCGGCCACGGCGGCCCCTCAATAGCTGTATAATTAAACATTAAAACATAAAAACAAAATACTGGAAAAAAAAATCTAAAACATTATTCGTCCTTTGTGTTTGTCAGTGCTATTTATCAGAGTGGCACTATATATTTGTGTGTGAACATGATAAACCATGGAACACAGTCACCTGTACAAAGACAGTAAGGCTGACACGTGTGTTTTATGTACTTGTATACTAAATTATGTATATCTGTATAATAGCGACCAAAAAATAAACATGTGACAGAAACAGTCTGAGGCTGTCATAAGTAAAGTGTGTGTTATATGGTGTGTTACAGTTATTGGATAAGCAACAGCAGCTGATGTACATGTGTTGGTGTGGCTCTGTCATACATGTACATTGATGGCTGTGCATATTGTATTACCCTGGATAGCAATAATGTGTTCTGTGCACCTGGGTAGCTTATCTGTGATGTACAGATAGATGATAGCAATAGGATATTATGGGATAGCTGAAGTATGCTTCATGTTCCAGGGTAGCTGTGTATATCCTCAAATAGGCTAGACCTTGGATAGCTGAAGTGATATTTCTATACAAGGATAGCTTGTATATGACCTGAATAGGTGCTGTTCATTTCTGGCTGTATATAAAGTATCATTATATGATCCTTGATAGTTACCATTATGGTCATACCTTGATAGATGTGATATAAGATCCTGGTAGCTGTACAAAAGTATGAGGATAGCTTGTATATGATCCTTGATAGTTACCATGATGGTCATACCTTGATAGATGTGATATAAGATCCTGTAGCTGTACAAAAGTATGACGATAGCTTGTATATGATCCTGGATAATTTTTGTAGGGTTCAATATACCATTGCTTTATTTGATATCAGAAATCTTTTGTATGGTTCATATGATAGCTGTATTTTTTATATATGCTTATCATTCTCATTAAAAGCAGACTCACTATGCTAACTGGATCTGACCACATTGTATAGAGGGTCGCCTCAGATTGACCTTTGTATTAGCCAATCAAATCAGCGGCTACAGAATCATTTGGTATAACCAGGGGAAGTAAAATTCTAATGTCATAGAATGTTCCCATAAATAAACTATAATTAAGTAAAAATCACAATAGCTCAGTGGATAAAGGCATTTATCTTTTTTCATACAGTGCAAGCACAGAGGCACGGGTTGGAGTCCCATTTTATTTATTATATTTTTTCTTGTATTTTTCTTGTGTGTGATTTTTAGCTCACCTGAGCACAAAGTGCTCAAGGTGAGCTTTTGTGATCGCCCTTCGTCCGGCGTCCGTCGTCGTGCGTCGTCCGTTGTCCGTCGTCCGTCGTCAACAATTTGCTTTAAACGACATCTCCTCTGAAACCGCTGGACAGAATTTAATGAAACTTGGCAGGAATGTTCCTTGGGTGAGACTCTACAAAAGTTGCTAAAATAAAGTTGATCCATGAAGAACTCTGGTTGCCATGGCTACAAAAAGAAAAATAATTTGAAAACTTTAAAAATCATCTCCTTCAAAACTACTGGCCAGATTTCAAAATTATTTGGTACAGATGTTCCTTGGGTCAACCTCTACCAAAGTTGCTAAAATTATTCCGATCCGTAAAAAAACATGGCCGCCAGGGGCGGGGCTTATTTGCCTTATATGTATATAGAGAAACCTTTAAACAACATCTCCTCTGAAACCACTGGACAGAATTTGATTAAACTTGGCAGGGATGATCCTTGGGTCAACCTTCACAAAAGTTGCTAAAATAAACTTGATCCATGTAGAACTCTGGTTGCCATGGCAACAAAAAGAGAAAAAAATAAAAAACTTTAAAAATCATCTTCTTCAAAACTACTGGCCAGATTTTAAAATAAATTGGTACAGATGTTCCTTGGGTCAACCTCTACCAAAGTTGCTAAAATTATTCCGATCCGTAAAAAAACATGGCCGCCAGGGGCGGGGTTTATTTGCCTTATATGTATATAGAGAAACCTTTAAACAACATCTCCTCTGAAACCACTGGGCAGAATTTGATTAAACTTGGCAGGGATGATCCTTGGGTCAACCTTCACAAAAGTTGCTAAAATAAAGTTGATCCATGTAGAACTCTGGTTGCCATGGCAACAAAAAGAAAAAAAATATGAAAACTTTAAAAATCATCTTCTTCAAAACTACTGGCCAGATTTTAAAATAAATTGGTACAGATGTTCCTTGGGTCAACCTCTACCAAAGTTGCTAAAATTATTCCGATCCGTAAAAAAACATGGCCGCCAGGGGCGGGGCTTATTTGCCTTTTATGTATATAGAGAAACCTTTAAACAACATCTCCTCTGAAACCACTGGGCAGAATTTGATTAAACTTGGCAGGGATGATCCTTGGGTCAACCTTCACAAAAGTTGCTAAATAAACTTGATCCATGTAGAACTCTGGTTGCCATGGCAACAAAAAGAGAAAAAAATAAAAAACTTTAAAAATCATCTTCTTCAAAACTACTGGCCAGATTTTAAAATAAATTGGTACAGATGTTCCTTGGGTCAACCTCTACCAAAGTTGCTAAAATTATTCCAATCCGTAAAAAAACATGGCCGCCAGGGGCGGGGTTTATTTGCCTTATATGTATATAGAGAAACCTTTAAACAACATCTCCTCTGAAACCACTGGGCAGAATTTGATTAAACTTGGCAGGGATGATCCTTGGGTCAACCTTCACAAAAGTTGCTAAAATAAAGTTGATCCATGTAGAACTCTGGTTGCCATGGCAACAAAAAGAAAAAAAATATGAAAACTTTAAAAATCATCTTCTTCAAAACTACTGGCCAGATTTTAAAATAAATTGGTACAGATGTTCCTTGGGTCAACCTCTACCAAAGTTGCTAAAATTATTCCGATCCGTAAAAAAACATGGCCGCCAGGGGCGGGGTTTATTTGCCTTATATGTATATAGAGAAACCTTTAAACAACATCTCCTCTGAAACCACTGGGCAGAATTTGATTAAACTTGGCAGGGATGATCCTTGGGTCAACCTTCACAAAAGTTGCTAAAATAAAGTTGATCCATGTAGAACTCTGGTTGCCATGGCAACAAAAAGAAAAAAAATATGAAAACTTTAAAAATCATCTTCTTCAAAACTACTGGCCAGATTTTAAAATAAATTGGTACAGATGTTCCTTGGGTCAACCTCTACCAAAGTTGCTAAAATTATTCCGATCCGTAAAAAACATGGCCACCAGGGGCGGGGCTTATTTGCCTTTTATGTATATAGAGAAACCTTTAAACAACATCTCCTCTGAAACCACTGGGCAGAATTTGATTAAACTTGGCAGGGATGATCCTTGGGTCAACCTTCACAAAAGTTGCTAAAATAAACTTGATCCATGTAGAACTCTGGTTGCCATGGCAACAAAAGAGAAAAAAATGAAAACTTTAAAAATCATCTTCTTCAAAACTACTGGCCAGATTTTAAAATAAATTGGTACAGATGTTCCTTGGGTCAACCTCTATCAAAGTTGCTAAAATTATTCCGATCCGTAAAAAAACATGGCCGCCAGGGGCGGGGTTTATTTGCCTTATATGTATATAGAGAAACCTTTAAACAACATCTCCTCCACTGGGCAGAATTTGATTAAACTTGGCAGGGATGATCCTTGGGTCAACCTTCACAAAAGTTGCTAAAATAAACTTGATCCATGTAGAACTCTGGTTGCCATGGCAACAAAAAGAGAAAAAAATAAAAAACTTTAAAAATCATCTTCTTCAAAACTACTGGCCAGATTTTGAAATAAATTGGTACAGATGTTCCTTGGGTCAACCTCTACCAAAGTTGCTAAAATTATTCCGATCCGTAAAAAAACATGGCCGCCAGGGGCGGGGTTTATTTGCCTTATATGTATATAGAGAAACCTTTAAACAACATCTCCTCTGAAACCACTGGGCAGAATTTGATTAAACTTGGCAGGGATGATCCTTGGGTCAACCTTCACAAAAGTTGCTAAAATAAACTTGATCCATGTAGAACTCTGGTTGCCATGGCAACAAAAAGAGAAAAAAATAAAAAACTTTAAAAATCATCTTCTTCAAAACTACTGGCCAGATTTTAAAATAAATTGGTACAGATGTTCCTTGGGTCAACCTCTACCAAAGTTGCTAAAATTATTCCGATCCGTAAAAAAAACATGGCCGCCAGGGGCGGGGCTTATTTGCCTTATATGTATATAGAGAAACCTTTAAACAACATCTCCTCTGAAACCACTGGGCAGAATTTGATTAAACTTGGCAGGGATGATCCTTGGGTCAACCTTCACAAAAGTTGCTAAAATAAAGTTGATCCATGTAGAACTCTGGTTGCCATGGCAACAAAAAGAAAAAAAATATGAAAACTTTAAAAATCATCTTCTTCAAAACTACTGGCCAGATTTTAAAATAAATTGGTACAGATGTTCCTTGGGTCAACCTCTACCAAAGTTGCTAAAATTATTCCGACCCGTAAAAAAACATGGCCGCCAGGGGCGGGGCTTATTTGCCTTTTATGTATATAGAGAAACCTTTAAACAACGTCTCCTCTGAAACCACTGGACAGAATTTGATTAAACTTGGCAGGGATGATCCTTGGGTCAACCTTCACAAAAGTTGCTAAAATAAACTTGATCCATGTAGAACTCTGGTTGCCATGGCAACAAAAAGAGAAAAAAAAAATCATCTTCTTCAAAACTACTGGCCAGATTTTAAAATAAATTGGTACAGATGTTCCTTGGGTCAACCTCTACCAAAGTTGCTAAAAAAAATTCCGATCCGTAAAAAACATGGCCGCCAGGGGTGGGGCTTATTTGCCTTATATGTATATAGGGAAAACTTTAATCAACATTTTCTCTGAAACCACTGGACAGAATTTGATTAAACTTAGCAGGAATGATCCTTGGGTCAACCTTCACAAAAGTTGCTAAAATAAACTTGATCCATATAGAACTCTGGTTGCCATGGCTACAAAAAGAAACAAAAATGAAAACTTTAAAAATCATCTTCTTCAAAACTACTGGCCAGATTTTAAAATAAATTGGAACAGATGTTCCTTGGGTCAACCTATTTATCTCAGGTGAGCGATTTAGGGCCATCATGGGCCTCTTGTTTTTTTATTTTGCTTTGACATTTTTTCATTATTTATATATTAATTAATGCACATTTCAATACATTCAGACTTTCGTTCAAAAGCACTATCTGTGTCTGAGTAGCCAGAACATTCACTTGCTGTTTTAGTCGACGATTTGTACACTTTTGGAATCTAGTTCACTCATCTTTTTTGAGACATTTAAATATTGTACATGTACTAACGAAAATAAGGAACTAAGAAAATTCGGTAGTAAATACACATGTTTATGATTTGAACATACAACTCAACTTTCACAAGGAAAACAGGGCTGGTATTTTAACCGTTTCCCTCATAGAGGACACCATGAAAATACCTATGCGAACAGCATAAAACCATATCAGCCTGCGAGTAACTTGCAGGCTGATCAGGTTTTATGCTGTTCGCTGCTCCTCAGTGGTCTGGAAATGAGGATTTTGTAATTAAATTTGGTAAGGTTTAACTGTGGTTTTCTGCAGATCAGACTTTATGTGATACCTATTTAGGGCGTCAAAATGAGTATATATGAGGGAAAGGGTTAAATAAAACATTAAATAAAAAAATACTTCCTATGCTGGTCTTGAACTTGGAACCTTTCGATTATAAAACGGCTATCATCCCATTGCACCACTTTGGTTTTTATATTAACACTACAGTACAACAGAGTTTAGTCATGGTTTGTGATTTCAATACATGTCAGCCCCATTCAAAACAATAACAAAAACATGTTATTTTTAGAAATACCATGCGCGAGTTATATTCTTCGAGTGACAGATGTTTTGTGTGTGGATTTTCTTTTCGGGAGATCATTTGGTAACAGTTCAGTGAGGATAGGGTCTCTCTATATAGTAGTTTAAAGAAGCCTTGGTGAGAAGAACTGAAAATAAAAGGTTTGAAATGCGCTATTTGATTGGTTTAAAATCGAGCACTTGTTTATGCATATAAATTACTTAAAAGGTCAATCTGACGTGACCCCTAATGCAATGTTGTCAGATCCTAGTCGCGGATAGTAGAGGAGCGGAAATTAGGATATGATTTTAATGAGATTGATATATTTATGTATTCATCAAGGAATTTTTAAAAAAAACAAAGATGAATGCAATTTCAGAAATTTTATGAGAAATGGAGTACACTAAAACTTAAAATTCCCGAAATTGAATTTTATGGTGCCAACAAAGATAGCTGCATTTATTTAGGTGAACATGATATCTTAAAATAGAATTTGATTTGGGTATACATGAAAGATTGGGGATTTTTGGTGTACTATATCTCATAGTGTGTAATATATTTGTTTATATATCGGTTTATTATTATGTAGGTGATAAATGTTATACCACCACACTCAAATATGCTATTTTTTCCATTGGAAACATAAAGTTATTGCTCGTCGAATGAGTTTGACAGATCAAAAACTATCAAAGTTTGGAAACTACTTTTTTGTCTACAGAATTAGTCCATGCTTACACGCCACCAATAGCCAAGGATAGAATTTGCATTAATTCATTATTAATGTACGAAAATAGCAGTCAAGTTAAATGCCATATTTCACAAGCAATAACTTTTTGGAAAAGGCAAAAAAAAGCTATCAAAATTTAGAATATTGCAATCAGGCCCAAATATGATGTATTTAAATAAAATTTAAGAACAAACATGTAAGGATCCCCAGAGATAATTGCAAGCCTTGACCTGCTCCAGGTACATATGAGCTTCTGCTAATTTCAGTCACTGACACAGTATAAAACCAGATCAGCCAGGTTTGTGCAGGCTGATCTGGTTTTAAACTGGTCGCATAGGCCATTTCTTCAACCTTTTACCTCATATGGACATGTTTTGGTGCCTTAGCAAATTGAGCTGTCTGATCAGGGTTTCAGTCTGTTTGCTAGCTGAGGTTCCTCACAGTTTGTGTAACAAAAAACATCCACTGTTTCATTCACCATTTAAAGGTCAGTAAATTAATATTCATCAGATCATAAATATTCATGAGGTAAAGGGTCACTAAATCTCATGCAGTTAAGCATTAATTGTTTCTTCAGCAGCTTCTTCTCCACTGATTATCTCGGTGTCTAGGTTCACTTAAACTTCTGTGTTTCCCAACAGTTGGAATTTGCTTTTAAACAATGTTGATGGAGTGGTGATGTAGGAGAGAGAATCTTTCAAGTGCCTAATGGTTTATTTGAGTAGCGGCAAAACCATTTGCACCTTTAGCATGATCAGACTCAAAGTTTCCAATTTCATGGAATGCACTCTTTGAAGTCTTTTCTATTTAGCTTCATACATGACATTCTAGTTAGGGGGGTTTAGTAAGAGAGAAAATAGTATATAATTTTGCAGTGGATTGTTTATACCTATGATTTAAGGTGTATCTGTATTAGATGTATTAATTTTCGTGATAGATCTTTGAGATCAATTAGAGGAGGGAGGAAGCTTTCTAATGGCATTCAGTGCATTGATTTCTAGTAAGAATGGCAGAATTGGCAACCAATTGGTCTGAATTAGCTAGATATTAATGCCATATTGGGACCATGGTCTATCCTGGGGAGATCCACATGGGTCACAATAGAAGATTAATTACACAAGTGGATCTTATCTACAACCCCTTGTGGGTATGTCTGCAGCCCATCTGAGGTCAAAGGGCTTGGGCCATTAATTAGCTCAGGCTCACATGGGGTTGTTGGTCACAGTAGGAGGTACTGCAGACCCAGCAAGGTGGATCTACTTGAGGAAAAGTACTGTTATCACATGCAGCTTATCTCAGCCCATTGGGAAGTCAGTAATTGGTTTTGTACTTAGACAGATAGCATCTGTATGGATTTTTACTGGCTTAAGGTGAATTTAGCATCAATGATGTACCTGTTTCCAGTGGGAGTTTGACCATTTTCCTGGAAGTTCAGATGTGATGAGTTTGACATTCCAAGTGGATCTAGTATATTCAGTTTTATGTAGTGTGGATATTATTCAACCATTGAGGAAGTGCACAGGATAAGTGAAAGCTGTCAGTGATTTACATGATAATTGAATTTTATTTTGATTTAGGTGAATACTATTATACATATAGTAAAAAAAAAATTCACTAAGCATCCTTCAATTAATTATTGGCTTATGGTGAAAGAAACACTGCTTTTTTGTCTGGAATATTGGTCTATGCTAAATAATTATAAAATGTCTTCATCTTCAAATAGTGATTTTTTTACTTTATACAAAATTATGACCTTGAGAATAATTTGAAAATGAAAAGGATAGCATAAAAATAGATATTGTCCTTTTTCAGAATGATTCAATATTATCAGATATTTGACTTAATTTTATGATGTCATTTTGAACCTTGGTTTTTGACCTTGACCTCAAAGATACTAAGCAAAATTAGTCTGAAACATGATATAATTGTCTTTTTTGTGTTCTTTTTTTAGTCATGAATTTTAAATATTTTACATTGATTAATGGATAAGCTTAATGTTCCTAGACTCATAAATATGAAAATCCCATTTAATCAACATAAAAATAAAAGAGTGGTTTAGTTTCATTATATGTAGGAAAAAGGTTCTCGGGTAAGGATTCAATTTATTGGATAAAACTTTATAATTAAGTTGCTTTTATTTCCTTCACCATCAAGCATGTAATTTGATAAGGAAATGCAGAACTGAAGATTCTAAAACACTTCAAGTGTCCAGAAAAGAAGCCATTTAAAATATCTTCCAAGTAAAGGTTATAATTGCTCTTACATATGGCTTTGAAGAGATTATTTCTCTAGGCTATAAAAAGAAACAAGAACTTTGTTAGTGATTCTGTTCTTGGTTACACTAAGTAAGATTTGAAATTTGCTAGCTGTTTTAATCATGTTGAACAAACACAGCACTGCAGGAAGATATGAATTTTGGGGTATGGTTTGTGTAAGAGAATTAAAGAATTGCGTTTCAAAATGATGCTAAAGAGATTCAGCAGCAGGTTCCTGGCTCAGGCATGGTGAGGTTATGATTGTCATGGTCTGGTTCCAGGCTGAAGGTAAAGGTACTTAATAGTTAGGTACCAGTCCAGGTATGTAAGAAATAAGTCTGGTTTCTGGCTTATGCAAAATGGAACAAAATGCTATGGTTACCTGTAAAGGCTGGTTCCAAGTTTAAGTTATTAAGAAAGTCAGAACTGGTTACAATTCTAGCGACTGATGCAATCTTTTTTGATAAAAGAAGGCATTTCCTAACAGTATGCAATAAATGGTACATATTAAATGCATAATTCTATGCTCTATGTTGATATGTTGAAATGAATGAGGATTTT
>CM037785.1:49423809-49473809 GCA_021229015.1 Solen grandis | reverse complement strand
AGTGTTAAATTGGCAGGTAGGTTTGTGGATATATAATTGGCAGGTGGGTTTGTGGATATATATTTGGCAGGTGGATTTGTGGATATTAATTTGGCAGGGTGGGTTTGTAGATATTAATTTGGCAGGTGGGTTTGTAGATATTAATTTGGCAGGTGGGTTTGTAGATATATATATTTGGCAGATGGGTTTGTGAATATTAATTTGGCAGGTGGGCTGCTGGCTATCAACATTCATTGTCTGAATGGTTACTTAGCTAAAATAACTTTATACAGTTGCATATCAAATTGAGACATGCAGGCACTTGATTCGGGCTCATAGTTCAAGGGTCAAGGTTGAAGGTCAAATATGGGATTAATAGACCTTGTCCAGGCTGTAACTTCCTCTTACATTGAATGATTTTCTAAGTAATTTGGTTCAGTTGTTCAGCATGATGAGATGGAATGCAGGGGCATGATCCAGTACCGTAGCTCAAAGGTCAAGGCAACACGTAGAGGTTGAAGGTCAAACTTGGGTAAATTACTTCCATAAGGAAAACCTGTTTTTTGTGGAATTTCCACATCTCTTGTTGAGTCTATTTTGCAGGTTTCTTTTTCTGTTCAAAATGAATTGATTTTATTAGCTTTGCCATTCCATATTGTCACTTTCCTCCCTAATACCCCAGAATGTCTCTGTGTGCTGTACAACACAGGTGTGCCTGTTGCCATGCCCTACCTACATTTTGACCATGATCACATGACTTAATAAGATCATGTGACCTAAATTGACGAAACATAAGTTCTGTTGTCTGTTCTAACTTTTGTATTGATGTAGAATGTTGTATTTTTTGTGAGTTTCATAGTCTTTTTTTTTTTGCCAATGGTACCATTTGAGTGACTGGCAAGGCTTGTGCCTCACTTTCAGATATGGCTCAGTTTCGTCAGAATGTCGTGGTTAAAGAATGACATCATACAAGCTGTGTGTATTTATCTTTGCAATAACACACTGCTATGCAAGAAAGCTGTGTAATTGCTCCCAGATCAGATATAATATCAGCTTATTGAAACATTTTTCCATATCATATGTAAAAGAATGCAAAGAAACATTTCAATGAATGGCACTAAAATTTTGCAAGGAAAAAAAAGCAACAAAAAAATCACACAATAGAAAATCCTAGGTAGTTCAAATTTTTCATTGGAAGCCAAGCATGGTCCTTAGATGGACTTGAAAACATTGTTCTTACCTTAAGCCATGAAAAGAAGTTTGATCAGAGGTGAATAAAATCATTTTTACGTTGATTTTGATTAAGGCAAGTGTCCCTCAAGTGCCTTGTTACCTTACATGTTGATTTTTATGTTTGAGCATCAATCTGTCACTGAAAACACAAAAGTATGAAGCTTTAGGTATCATAAGAATATTTGTAGTTGATTCCAACGTAACTGCTTGTATAATACATCTAAAATGTTTGCTCCTTTCTTTACAGCAAGTACGACTTCACTACGCTGCCACCAGAGGATGATGAGGACTACGTTGACATGGGAGGAGCTATCCTCAATTTCTATGCAGGTCTGGTAGACTTGCTTGGACGTTGTGCCCCAGATGCAGAGTCTATCAGCTCGGGCCGCAGTGATGCCCTCAGAGCCCGGGCTATCCTAAGGTCCCTGGTTTCCATGGAGGACTTGGAGGGAGTTCTGGGATTGAGGTTCATACTTCCTGTCGGCCCTGGCGGGGATGGTAAGTAGTTTTTAATTATTTCAGTTTGACTGATCTACCTTCTCTGGGTCAAATTCCACCAACATTTCTTAGCATAAAGTAATGCCTAAATACTTCAGGGTAAATTTTATAATTCTTGTTTCTCATATAAAAATCACTAAATATTTCATTTTTTATGCTCACCGAAGGTGACGCATATAGTCGCCGCTTCGTCCGTCCGTTCGTCCGTCCGTCCGTCCGTCCGTTCGTCCGTCACACTTTCCTTGTCCGGACAATTTCTCAAGAACTAACGGCTTGAATTCAACGAAACTTTATGGGAAGCTTTATTACCAAGAGGAGATGCGCATATCGTCAGCATGACCCGATTCCTAAATTTTTCACAGAGTTATGGCCCATTGACTTTTCGGCCTATAGTACATATTGCATGATTCTTGTCTGGGCTATTTCTCAGGAACTAATGGCTTGAATTCAACGAAACTTTATGGGAAGCTTTATTACCAAGAGGAGATGCACATATCGTCAGCATGACCCGATTCCTAAATTTTTCACAGAGTTAAGGCCCCTTGACTTTTTGGCCTATAGTTCATATTGCATGATTCTTGTCCGGGCTATTTCTCAGGAATTAATGGCTTGAATTCAACGAAACTTTATGGGAAGCTTTATCACCAAGAGTAGATACGCATATAGTCGGCGTGACCTGGTTCCTCAATTTTTCACAGAGTTATGGCCCATTGACTTTTTGGCCTATAGTACATATTGCATGATTCTTGTCCGGGCTATTTCTCAGGAACTAATGGCTTGAATTCAACGAAACTTTATGGGAAGCTTTATACCAAGAGGAGATCGCATATCGTCGGCATGACCTGGTTCCTAATTTTTCACAGAGTTATGGCCCCTTGACTTTTTGGCCTATAGTACATATTGCATGATTCTTGTCCGGGCTATTTCTCAGGAACTAATGGCTTGAATTCAACGAAACTTTATGGGAAGCTTTATCACCAAGAGTAGATACGCATATCGTCGGTGTGACCTGGTTCCTCAATTTTTCACAGAGTTATGGCCCCTACTACCATGTTGTTGACTAATATTCATGTCATTTGCCTAATTTAACAGGAGATATCATTTAAACAAAACCCCACAAAATTCAATATGCTAGTAATGTCAATCATAATCATGTCAGCTAATTGTTGTTTAGGCCATTATACACTATTTCAAATATCCAGTCATGTCAAGAGTGTTGGTTAACCTCTTTGATATGAGCACACATTGAAATGTATGACTTAATTTTTAGTAGTATAAAAACTTTAAAAAAATCAATGAGAGATCTGATGAGTAACACGTATTATCATATTAAATAGTAAACTGTTACTAAGTCTCCAAATTAGAGTTGGTAAAACATCTCATCTGATGAGGAGAATAGATATGATTTAGGAATGGGGATTTCAACATATCCTCCCACCCATTGACCAAGGCCTTATTTGTAACAATGACGTTCTTCGGGGAGCATCTGTCAGTTCTACTGACTTTCTTGTTAATAAATATCCTTAGTTATAAAGGTGATAATTGATTGCTGCTCAGTCATTTTTAGCTCACCTGAGCACAAAGTGCTCAAGGTGAGCATTTGTGATCGCCCTTCGTCCGTCGTCGTGAGTCGTCCGTCGTCCGTCGTCAACAATTTGCTTTAAACGACATCTCCTCTGAAACCGCTGGACAGAATTTAATGAAACTTGGCAGGAATGTTCCTTGGGTGAGGCTCTACAAAAGTTGCTAAAATAAAGTTGATCCATGAAGAACTCTGGTTGCCATGGCTACAAAAAGAAAAAAAAATATGAAAACTTTAAAAATCATCTCCTTCAAAACTACTGGCCAGATTTCAAAATAATTTGGTACAGATGTTCCTTGGGTCAACCTCTACCAAAGTTGCTAAAATTATTCTGATCCGTAAAAAAACATGGCCGCCAGGGGCAGGGCTTATTTGCCTTATATGTATATAGAGAAACCTTTAAACAACATCTCCTCTGAAACCACTGGACAGAATTTGATTAAACTTGGCAGGGATGATCCTTGGGTCAACCTTCACAAAAGTTGCTAAAATAAACTTGATCCATGTAGAACTCTGGTTGCCATGGCAACAAAGAGAAAAAAAAAATGAAAACTTTAAAAATCATCTTCTTCAAAACTACTGGCCGGATTTTAAATAAATTGGTACAGATGTTCCTTGGGTCAACCTCTACCAAAGTTGCTAAAATTATTCCGATCCGTAAAAAAACATGGGGGCCAGGGGCGGGGCTTATTTGCCTAATATGTATATAGAGAAACCTTTAAACAATTTCTTCTCTGAAACCACTGGACAGAATTTGATTAAACTTGGCAGGGGTGATCCTTGGGTCAACCTTCACAAAAGTTGCTAAAATAAACTTGATCCATGTAGAACTCTGGTTGCCATGGCAACAAAAAAAAAAAAAATTTAAAAAATCTTCTTCAAAACTACTGGCCAGATTTTAAAATAAATTGGTACAGATGTTCCTTGGGTCAACCTCTACCAAAGTTGCTAAAATTATTCCGATCCGTAAAAAACATGGCCGCCAGGGGCGGGGCTTATTTGCCTTATATGTATATAGGGAAAATTTAATAACTTTTCCTCTGAAACCACTGGACAGAATTTGATTAAACTTGGCAGGAATGATCCTTGGGTCAACCTTCACAAAAGTTCCTAAAATAAACTTGATCCATATAGAACTCTGGTTGCCATGGCTACAAAAAGAAAAAAAATATGAAAACTTTAAAAATCATCTTCTTCAAAACTACTGGCCAGATTTTAAAATAAATTGGAACAGATGTTCCTTGGGTCAACCTATTTATCTCAGGTGAGCGATTTAGGGCCATCATGGGCCTCTTGTTTTGAATATTTCATAAAACAGGAATGGTGGAATGAACATCTACCTTGTTTAAGAATTTGAGTATTAGTTAGCGCTAAGTATATTTTTTTGGTGGAAATCTGGAGCCTGGTATTTGATGTAAGTATGGCCCTACCACCTTTTTTCAACATCATATTCTGATGCTAGTAACCATGTAACCCTTCTGGTTGTCAAGTATTGTATATTAAATGTCAGTTCAAAAATTACTGATGGTAATTCAATGTGCTATGTTAAAAGATATTATCTTAAGAATATACTTAAATATTTTCACAAACACTAGGCTAGGTTTTTATCAACACCATTCATTATTTTGTGGTATCGATAACTCATTATAGGAGAGAACTAAGTGTACCCAGCCAGGTAGCTCAGTCGATAGAGCATTTGCCCTATAAGCAAGAGTCCTTGGGTTCTAGTCTCAGATTGCAATTTTTTCTCACTCTGCTGTGTCAGTTCAATAAGCTAAGCAAGTGTTTCCATTGATTAGATATAAAAATTAAAAAGAAAGTATCAAATATAACTGTGATAACAAAAAACTATGTTCCGGTATATTTAGGAGCATTGCCACCTGGTTTACTGCCAATTCACAAGTCGTCTATCGTCATGTTCCTGGAGAGGGTGTATGGAATTGAGGACCAGTCTACATTCTTCCGTCTTTTGGAGGACTGCTTCCTGTCTGACCTTCGAGCTGCCACAACTCTTGACATGGTATGAATCATTGAAATTGGTACTTTGATTTGATTGAATTAGAACTTTCTAGGATGGACAGTAGATATGCACATGTATATTTGTTAGAGAAGTTTTATATGCTGATTTTTAAAGGATGATCTAATGCTTGATATTTATGATGGAAGATTTCTATAAGCACTAGGAATTCTTGGAAATTTGTATCTGTAGACTAGTACACTAAAAGTGCAGTAAAAATGTGTATGTAAGAACTCTATGAAAGCAAAATAACAGTTGTCCAATAGGCTAAACTGTCTTGCAACACGTTATTGAAATATTGTTACTTTATGGCAATGATCATCATCGAGAACTCATGGTATATACTCTGTTATTGCTTCTGTATAAACCATGGGATTTTCAGCTGGCAAAATCCTGTTTTCATGAAAAGCAATCAGCTTCTTGCTGCCCAATGAAATCATGCATAGTATTTTGAATACTCTTCGTTGAAATTTACAAAAGCAAAAGCTGACTCATTGTTTCTGCAAGATGAACTGCAAAACTTTAAGGCAAGGACCGTGACGTCACCTCTACATGGTAGAAGGACTCTAACTTTCAAAATTGATCAAATGATCTCTGCTATCACCATGCTGTCTCTGCCACAGATCCAATGAAATGCCTTATTAATAATTCATTAAGTTTAGCTTACCAAATATCTCAGGTAAATTAAGAAGTAAAGCATATTGAGTGAATGTGGGTTTTCCGACGATGGGCATTGATTTGCAAATACAAGATTTTTCACCTTTTATATGTGGTATTCCAGGCGGCTCCCTCAGACAGTGACATGATGCTGGCCTTGAACCGCTACCTGTGTGGGTCAGTCCTGCCCCTGTTGACCAACCACAGCCACTATTTCCTTGAGGCTGACCACATGTCCTCCCTGCTGGAGTCCACGCTCAACACCGTGTACCGCCTGTCCAAATGTAACTCCCTGACCAAGGTCCAGCGGGAGATGGTCTCAGACTTCCTGATCGCCTTCACCAAGTATGCTGTCAATACATTTATCAGTGTCATTTTGACAGTCATTTTGACATTTAATGCTCAATCATTCTGTACCATTAGTTGTTTATGAGGGTGCTTGCTGAAAATGTTTTGAGTGAATAGTGAATAGCACAGACCATGATCAGACTGCTCAGATGTTTAGACTGATCTTGGTTTGCACTGGTCACAATGGCAGTCACAAGCGCCCACAACAGTGTAAGGATATTTTCTATATATTCTACATCCAAGTTGTCCAGTGGTAATATATATTAAGTTTTCCCTGCTTAAAGTGAGATTCTTTCATGACCAATGGAAAGTAAACTTAAGCCATATATTTTTCTAGTTTTCCCATTTTTCTTTTCTTGTTACAGAGAAAATGCCTGATTTACTGTCAAAGAAAGAATGAACTGCCTAGACCATAATATTGAAAAAAAAAATTGAATGAATCAATTGTGTTACAGCCAACTGCGGCCACCCATGATGGTGAAACTGCTGAGAAAGCTGGCAGTGGACGTCCCGGATCTGAACGAAAACACTGTCACCCCCCTCAGGGTCAGTATCTAGCTCATAAAACTTGCTAGAATACTTGGACATTGGTTTTACATTTAAATGAATGAACTTTTCACTGAATAGGTTTCATGATTTTTCTTCAAAAAATAAATAGAAATCTTTGAATATAAAAAAAAAAATAATGTTTAAATAAATCTCAGGATTGATAGCTGTTATAAAGGTATCTTGTCAACTCAATAGCTCTTCAAATTCTGAGATTTTATTTACCAGATCATATTATGAAATGGCTTATAAATGCGAGGTTTAGCTGTTGATAGTTGAGATAGGCTGACATTTATTTTTGTTCCTGTTTGACTCTTCAGGTGCTGACAGCCTACTACGAGAGATGTGGGCGGTACTACAGCCACGGTGGGTGGGGCTCATTTGGAGCTGCCAGCGATGAGGAAAAACGTCTTACCATGATGCTCTTCTCTGGAATATTTGATTCCCTGGCAAAGAGGGTAAGTTGATAAATTTTGAATAGGAAATATGGATAGTAGTTACCATGCAATTTTTGGTATCATTCTGTCAATCACTTTTTTTTTTGTACATTGTGCAATGTAACTTGTGTTTATTATCATGTTGGAGGGCAAGAATTTTTTGTGGCCTACCTAGTACTGGTCCTACCCAGAAACTTAGGTTGTGTTTGTTGAAAAAAATTGACATAGACTAAAAATGAATAACTACTCTCTTAATTTTTTTAGGCCTATGACCCAGAGCTGTTCTCCAAGGCGTTGCCATGCCTGTCAGCGATTGGCTGTGCCCTGTCACCTGACTACTCCTTGACCAATCAGGATGACAGCTGGTACCACAGATACAGTGCAGAGTCTGAAGGGGTCTACAACCCCAACCCTGTAGACACATCAAGGTAACCAGTCAAAAACTTGCTCCTAAATCACAAAAAGTGTAATATTCTTAATTTTGATATTGCTAATCTTTATCTTTATTGCTAGTGGGTACTCATACACAGTGTCCTGTCCTATTGTATCACAGCCTTATAATTTGTTCATTATCTTTTCAAATTGTTGACTTAAAGCAGTGAAGCAGTGGTATTCATTACCTTCAGTGATTGCTGTAATTTTTTTTCTTTTGTGGTTGTTTTCTTTACTTGATGATTTACAGTACTGATAGTTGATTTGCTTGTATTACAGAGTGCACTTGAACCAGTCTTTAGAAACTGCATCACAGAAGTTTGCTGAACACTTCCATGATACATGGGCCCTCAAGAAGGTAAACCACCATTTTCTGTAATAATTTCACAGTTTTCTTCCTTCCTCTTAAATTTGTTGAGAAAGTGAAAGTAGGGTTCCGCATTGTAAAGATATAGAGAACTGACCAAGTTGATTTGGATTGGTTTTCTGCATTCAGTTTGGCTTTAGTTTCAGTTTATAATTTCCATGTGCATCTAATTACAAGCATTTCTATTGGCAGATTGATGAAGGATGGTTGTATGGTAACAACTTTGATGAAGACAGGAGATCTCACCCACTGTTGAAGCCTTACCATCTTCTGGACGACAGGGTATGTGGCATTGAGTGCATGTCCAATACAGTATGATCCATCATAACACATTTGCCAGGATAGTACTTTGCAAGCCATGGACTCAAAATCTTCTTGTCAATTAACTATTTCATGGTCCAGTATAACACGTTAAGTAGGCCTAGAACAAATATATCTGTTTTATTGTGTCACTTGATGTAAGCAGAGGTGAGACATATGGTCACTTTTCCATTGTCTGTCCATTCGTCTGTTTTTCTGGCCGTCAAATCTTTACCGTCAACGTTTTCCATCACACTTCTGCAGGTGACACGTGTTCCAAAGAACACTCTTGTATCGTTAGGGTTTGCTCAGTTCAGATATAAATGTCAAAGTTGCAATGATTTCTTAATTTATATGATACACCATAAAAATACTTCAGGGGTTGTTCATTTTTGTGTCACCTGCTTTTCTGTTATCTGTCTGTCCGTCCAACTGTCTGTCCATCTCACTTTCTCTATCACGCTTCAGCAGGTGACACATGTGTTCCAAAGAACACTCTTGTTTCTTGTTTATTGAGGAAGAAAGGTGGATAAAAAAAAGAAGTTTATAAGATATAGATATGTCCAAAACATTTTAATTCTTGTACCATTATTGATAGTGTTTATATTTCTCTCTTCAATTATTTTGCTTGTTTGATTGTTAACAGAATGTGACATAAACTATTTCAGGAGAAAGGGAAGTACCTATATCCCATGCGTGACTCTGTCCGTTCAATCATTGCATGGGGCTGGTCACTTGAGCAGGACCAGGCTCGCCTCACTGCCAACAGAGAGAGCATGAAGAGAAGGATGTCACGTGACATGGTAAGGGGACATCACTCTTATGGTTGTCTTATCCTTATGCAAGGGAGATAATTTTCAAAATGTTTGATGAGATAATGGGTTATCTTCTTCAGCAAAAGTTACTGTATAGAGTAAAAGAAGAAAAGGACTGATTGCTATGTGGTATTTTTTAATTCAGATGATGGATGATGGTGATGTTTATGATGATCATGGGTATAACAGGACTAAAAAAATCTTCATATGATCAAGAACAAAAAGATGTGTGTAAGTAATCAGTATGTAAATTTCATAATTTCACGTGCTACTTACGGTTGTGTTGTAGCAATATGACCATGGCTACAGCCCCAAGCCATATGACCTGAGGAACATGACCTTGACCAGAGAGATGCAAAACCTGGCCGAGAAGTTGTCCGAGAACTCTCACGACCTCTGGGCCAAGAGGAAAAAGGAAGAGCTGGAATCCATTGGTATGTTTGTGTGTTTCTTTCTTGAGTAAATTTCATGAAAGGAATAAATGTCTTAGTTCTCTTTCTTGTAAAACTCTTTAAGTTTTATATGAAAAAAAAATGTAAAAATTTTGTTTCTTAACATTTCCTTTTAAAATAATTTATATATAATTGTTTTGCATTTGCTACATAATGAGGAAGTTAAGATAGTATAAATAGCTTTCATATCTTTTGTTTTTATTAGAAAATTACCAAAAACTTGTAACAGTGCATGGTCATCAATAATTACTAATTATTTAATGAGTATGTGTTCAGTTTGACAATTTTTGATTCATACATAATCTAAACACTAACAAAAAATAAAAGAAAAAACAAAGATGAAACCAAGTACCAGTTAATTGATAGATACCATGGTTCAGTATAACAAGACTGCATATACAAAGTTATGGGTTAAAACCACAAGAGGTCAAGAATCTTCTATGATCTCCTTAGGCACAAAGTACTGGTCCAATCCAGTATTTATGGAGAAAGATTAGTGTTAAGTAATAGGAGCTTATTTCCCAATTTCTGTTAACAGAAACAAATGTAAACAACCAGTCTAATGTGCTGTTCATCCTCCAGGTGGCGGTGTGCACCCACAGCTGGTTCCCTATGACATCTTGACAGAGAAGGAGAAGAAGAAGGACAGGGAACATGCCCAGGAACTCCTCAAGTTCCTGCAGTTCCTTGGCTTCCGGATCCACAGGTATGTCCCACCCACACGCCCGTCACGCTTCATCAGCTGTCAGCATTAACCTATTAACACCTTTACAATTTGAAGTCTATCAGGAAACTGACCAATGCAACCAGTATAAACTGGATCAGCTTGCAAGTAGCTTGACTCACAGGCTGAACAGATTTTATATTGTTCACTTCTCATTGTTACCATGGGGATGGACAGGAAACACTGTAAAACTTGATAGATTTGTAATTTTTTCTGATCAGATCTGGCTCAACATCATGGTTTAACTAAAAGTAAATTTGTGTATTTGAATGGTACAGGGGGACAGTTTTCTGGTAAACATTTACATTTCTTAGTGATATTTTGATGCAGTCATGCATTTTCTCAAAGGAGTTAGGTTTAATTCTTCATTGCATGATGTAAGCCTTTGTGAGCTGCTTTCTCCTGGGCACTTCTAAAGAATAGAAGAAAAGTGTTAAAACATTTTTTAAGATGAAATTATTATTGGCTCCTATGTGATGAGGTTTTAAATAGATATGATTTTATAAAGGATATAAAGCCTTAATTACAGTTAATATTTGGATTGAATTTGATTAATTCTGCACATTTTCTTTGTTTTGGATAGGCTATAACTATGTGTTGTTTGGGGTTTCATATTATACTGCATCATGATAAATTAACATTTGAAGCAAAGCATCTTGGAGAATGTCCTATATTCTTTAATCAATTTATTGAGTATACTAATTACTATATGTATGAAAGCATCTTTATAAGCATTTGCTGCCTGATTGATTGTTTTAGGTCAATTCACTAAGCCTAAAGTCTTTTTGTTTTATATATTTGTTTTTTGTCATTGAGCTTTAGATATAAAAAAAAATGGCTAAGGAAGGAAATATCCCAATAGTAATGGAAATCACAAGATTTACTAGTTTCAAATAATCATATAAAAATGATCAGTTTTTGAGTGAAGTAACATACTTCAGGCTAAATGTGAAATGACCCTATCATACTTGCCAATAATACAAATGTATACATATTTTTATACAATTTCTATTAACTCCAGAATTTTATTACATTTATCCTTTACGACATTAGAGCCTTATAGGAAATTACCCCTGTGACAAGTACCTGTGTCTATCTAGGTCAGTTTACAACTAACTTGCAGGCTTGACAAGTTTGATATTGTTTACTACTCATCGGTTTGAGACGAGATTATAGAACTGTAAAACTAGGCCCTGTTTCTCAAAAATAAACACTACTTGCTCTGTGTTTTCGAAAATTCTTTAGCATGATCTCAAACTCAAATTTGAGTATCATCCTCAAAGCCCTTTTAGAAGTAATGGGTATAATTTTATTTTCAAGAACAAGTGGCCTTAAGTTTGACTGTCATGCTCAGACTCTAAGCATGAATAGCAGGTTCATTATGGATTTGAGTGTATGCCTAATGCTATACTTAAGTATATTCTGAGCTGTCCAAGCCTGAATCACATTGAGAATTGTGTCCTTAGGTTTTTCTGTGGTTAAACATGGGGGTGTGATGAACATACAAGGGGAAAAGGGTTTAAATGTTATGAATGTTTATAAAATTAAATATAAGGCTGTTATAAACTGAAGCTTAAGGAAAGGTTGAAATGCATTTTGCTCTTGGAAATTTATGCTCTAAAATTGTATTGTTGCTCAAATCTTAAACATACTACTTGTAAAGAGGAATGGTGGTTTATAATAGCCTTATATGCTGTCTGCATGTTTTGTTTTTTCAGCAGTTTCAAAGGATTTTTTGATTGATGAAAAATTCTTATGATGCATACTGTTTTTACCTCAATTTTGAAGTTTCTCCAGCAACTCTCACCCTGCAGAATTACCCCCCTTGCATGCTTTGCTCTTACAGTTTGCATGTGTTTTCTTTTGTATGCTTTTTGTCTCCATTCATAGTTTCATAATCATTATCTGTTAATTGGAGTAATTCATTGACAAAGATATACAAGTAAAGCTTAGAATACATGCATAATCTAAAGACCACTGCCCAGACTGCCCAGCTCCCAGGGGCAAAGATAGCATAGGGTCTATAAACCTATTATGAAGATACACAAAAATATGTACCATTGGAAGATAAATTTAACTCTTAACAAAGGAAAGGGTAAATAGAGGAATCAGATAGTCTTCCTGTCTATCCTTTCCATTATTCTGCTGATCTTCAGAGTAGTATAGTATTTGTGATATATTTAGTCATAACTGGACAGGTAATCCTTCCATCATTAAATTATAATCATGGTCCTTCAAGTGCTTAAAGACTTCAGTGCAGGTGCAAGCATCCATTGACTTGGAGTTGGAGGCTTTTTTTACTCATAGTCTCTAAGGCTTGCATTTGCTATAAAATTACCACGATCACTTAATGGGCAATGATCACCATTAAATAATAGCTGGATTGTAGTTTTTTTCCTGGTCACCTTTACATTTACAGAAATTGGTTATATAACAGGCAGGAATCACATAAGTAACCCGAATTCAAATGTAGGTGTCACAAGAAACCGAATTTAATGTTTTTCGTCAATTTTGATAGAGTTGCAGATACTAAGAATCCTTAGAAAGAAACTGTATACCATCATAATTATCTTTTCATTGAAGAGTTTCATGCATGGATTTATATGAGTGTGTTGTTTGAGATTTCAATAAATGACTGAACATTATATAAACATCAGTGAAAGCATGGGAAGTACCGTAGTTGTATGTAATAATAATAAAAATAACAACTGAAAGTGCTTGGATACTAACAGAGGAGAGAAAACATATACCTAGATTTGATCCTGGCTAGATGACAAAGTTGTACTAACACCTATACAGACATAATTTTAGGTTTATTTGCAGAGTATTTTTGTTTTTCTCTGTCTTTTTAGCCTGGAAAAGCATCCCAGTTCATGTCACTGAAAAAAGCATAATTAATTATGTCTAATATAATTTATCATTAAAGAAATATGTGAAATTTTAACTCTTTAACAAATCATTGGCTTTTGTTGCTTTTTGCCAGGTAGCAGTTTGAGACTTTAATCAGTATTAGCTTGAAATCAACCGATCTTAAGTACTACTAAGTAATACTTTAATACTTAGGGGTGAATTTCTCTAATGAAAATAACCAAATATTTCATTTCCTTACAAACATTGTGAGTTATTTAAAGTAAAATGTTATGTCAGCTTTGTAATGTACTTGAGTATTTCATTAAACAGAATTGGCAGGTTGCGTCCACCTAAATTAGGTATTGAAGCATTACTTGGTATTAGGAATTTTTGGTGGGATTGAGCCTGAATTAGGGTATTTTATAAATTTACTCATTGAAAAAAGTGTTTGACAGTATACAATAAAGATGCATACAATCCCAATCATAGTTATGCATATTGTGCAAATTTTATGGAAGCATGATTAATTAAATACTTTAACTTTTTAAGCACATTTCACCATTTAAAATTCCTTATTCTTACTTCTCAGATTTTTTTTGTTCATATTGAATTTAGCTTACACTTTGGAGACAAGTCAATTTTGTAAAATTTACATTCCAGCACAAATGCACCTTTTTTTGTTATATTGAAAGGGCATAAAAATGTTCTGTTCAAAATGTTCAATTACTTTTTTTTATTTAAAATTTAATTTTTAATCAATTTGAAAAAAAAAAAAAATATCCATCAAGCAATTTTCTGAGCAAAGCATTAGCCTCATTGTGTTGCAATGTCGTATTTGTATTTTTCGTGACTATTTCTCACCATATTTTCTCTCTCTTTTTTTTCCCCCATCCTTCCTAACTTGTGTTTGTACCCTTGTTTAACATCCCCCGTTCCCTCCCCCACCCTACCTGCAGCGGTGACCAGGACCTGGAGAAACAACAACGCCAGAAATCTGCTTCCAGACCCTCAAAAGACTCCGAGGCTGATAGTGGAGTGGGTGTGTCCGCAACCGAGAAAAGGTTTGCGTACAGCCTGCTTGAGAAGCTGCTTGAGTATTTTGACAAGGCAGCCATCAGCATGACTCAAACCCGGCCCAGTACTCGGTTCAGTCGCAGAGGAAGCTACTCAACCGCGACTGAAGATGTCAAATTCTTCGGAAAGGTCAGAATCTAGAAGGGGATTCCGTTATGTGGATAATTGTATTGACAGAAATTCAGTTAACCCTTTCCCTCATATAGACTCATTTTGACGCACTCAATAGGTACCTACATAAAGCCTGATCTGCAGAAAACCACAGTTAAACCTTACCAAATTTAATTATAAAGTCCTCATTTCCAGACCATGAGGAGCCGAACGCATAAACTGATCAGCCAGTACCGCAGCTGATCTGGTTTTATGTTGTTCGCATAGGTCTTTTCATGGTTTCCTCTATGAGGGAATGGGTTAATATGATTTTATTTCATGTTCATCAGTAGTGTAGGAAGAAATCTGAAATAAATAAAATATTATGTGGTTAATTTTTTAGCTAAAATAAAAAAAACACATGACTTTTTCATACAAATATTAGAGTTATGAATACTTTATCATACACCATACATTTCTGATGATTACATCATACTTCACTATTTTCTATACAGGTGGTTCTGCCATTTGTTGAGAAGTACTTCCGGGCTCATCGGGAATACTTCGTTGGGGGTCCCAACACACCCAATACAAGCTCCATGGCCTCAGTAAAAGAGAAAGAAATGACAGCAAGGTCAGTGTCTAGCTCACATAAATATACATGCACAGGTATAAGTGGAAGAAACAAATAATATTAATGATTGAGAATTAAAAAAAATGCTTATATTTCTTTTCAGTTTTAACCTTTTGAAAATATTATTGATATATATTTTTAGCAGAATATAATCACACAACACTTATTGTTGTTCACTGAAGAAAAGCTACAAAATCATAGAAACATTGCCATTGAACCCCTATATGAACTAATTCAATGCATAAGAATGAAACAGTATAACGATAACAATGAAATTGTATAAAGATTTTTCATAATTTTCATCATTGTCACTCTTTAGTTTGTTCTCGAAACTGACCTTCACCCTGAGGACAAAGATGCTGGCCTTTGGACATGATGTAAACATCTCGGTCAGGTGTCTACAGGTCCTCATACAGGCTGTGGATGCCAGGTAGGTCCTCAGTCCTCACCTGTAATTACAGGTGTGGTTCTTGGTGGGGGGGGTTATCTTCTTACAGTGATATCTCCTGTGTTCATTGATTTGTTCATTTTATCTCTATACCTCATGAATATTCATATAAAAATTATAACTGCTTGAATATTAATTTCTTTATCTTTTTATGGGTTTATAAAAAAAAAGAAGATTTTTTTTTCTGACATACAGACTGTGTAGAATCTGAGCTACAATATTAAATGAACAAATGGGGAGACCATGACCAGTCGGCTCCTGGAAGAAACTGCATCTATATGAAGTAAAGGGTTTCAAGCTTTGTGTTGTAATTTCTTTGTTCATGTTAAATGGGTTATGCAGAGTTTAATTATTGAAAATGATGACTATTATAATAATGCCTGCAAGTCATACAAATGTAGTGTATTTTCACATTTGAAAATTAATGTTTTTAATATTCATCATTACAGGACAGTAGTGAAGAACAGTCCCGAAATTGTGCGTTCCTCACTGCTGCCGTTTTTCAACAACGCAGCAGACGACCTGGCGAACCTTGTGGAGAACCTACAGAAGGGACGGTTCAGCCACGTGAAGGGCACCATCACTCGTGGTGCCACCAGTCTGGACTATGTCCACATGGTCCTGCTTCCCGTACTGTCCTCACTGTTTGACCACCTTGGTCGCAACAAGTTTGGACATGATCTGATCGGTAAGGGAGGGGTTATTAGTCTCTGATTGTAAGGGAAAGGGTGTTGGTGTTCAATAGTAAGGGAGGAATTACTGGTCTAAGATGGTGATGGAAAGGATGTTGGTCTCCAATGGTAAGGGAGGGTTTATTGGTCACCAATAGTAAAAGAGGGTTTATTGGTCCTCAGTGGTAAGGGAGGAATTACTGTTCTATGCTGGGAAGGGAGAAAGGGAGGAGTTGTTGGTCTCTGATGGTGGGGGAGGATTATTGTCTCTAATTTTTCACTTGTAGATCTATTAAAATAGTATATTATAGGTCAAGTTTTGTGTTATGTTGGAGGTAGTTAGAACTGTGTATGATAAAAAAATAACAAAACTGTTTTCTGTGACTTATATAGTGAACCATACCTAGAAATATTTCCTAAGATGAGCAAAAAGAGAGGAAGAAATATTCACAAAATTTTGACCTGACCTTTTCCAGTGCAAGATGTCCAGCTGGCTTGCTACAGGATTCTAAACTCACTCTACATACTGGGAACCAGTGGCTCAGCATTCATGAACAGGTGAGACAGGATACCAGACATATTCATTAGGCTCATTTGCATATTCAGAAATTCAGAAATAATTATGTGACTCTGTAGGAAATTATTTTAGTTGCCTAGATATAATGGAATTATATCAAGCAAGATTCTAAAGTATTGATAGTTCAAATGAATAGTAAATAAATGCTGCAGATAATGCATAATTTTATATCAGAATAAATAATATACTAGAATTGTCATTATGATATAAAAATATATACACCTCATGGAAGAAAATATGGACTTCCTTTATTTGAAGGGCTCAGTGCAAAACTATGGTATTTACCAATAAATAAAGAAGCAGCAATACAGTATTGCACCAAGCCTGTGATTATATATTTGATGTAGAGGATGAAACAATATTCCTGGTATTTTGCATATATCTTTCATGAAGAACAATTTCATACCGCCTCCATTTGAGTAATCACCAGTGCAGGCACTACTTTGTTTAATATTGCATTTATGACCTACTCAAGGCAGCAACACTTTTTTATTTTTAAACTCCTGGACAGCATTGATTTTCAATATTATATCCTGTATTGGTTTTTGTAAAATTTGACACCCTCCCTATTAAATAAAAAATTCACTGGAACAATTTATTTCTATAAATTAAAAATTTGATATTTCACAGAATGTATATACCTATCAAAGTTACAATAATTGATGCTAAGGGCTGATTTTACAGTTTCATTTTCTCGTGGATCTTTTTTATTCTGCTGCATTTTCCAAGCGTAAGATATGAAAATAAAATATCTTAAATGTTTATAATTATTCTGGCTGTTTCATGAAGTCTTAATTGTCCTCCTGGTCTAGTCTGAATATACAGGATGTCAAAATCACAATTTAAGACAAGGCAGTTTTAAAGAAATATAAAGCTCTTTTAAATGGTGATTTAAGTTGCTTTTTGAGCTTTGGCAGAAGTAATGCTCATTCATTTACATGCTTTGTGAGAGATTTAATGAAAGTTTAGTTTAATAAATAAAGATAATTTGATGATGATGATGATGATAAGATGATGTTAAAGATGATAAGCATGTCCATGATAGTCATGATTTTTGTTGTTTAATCTCAAAATATGGCTCTTTTAACTTCTATGCTTTTTGTGGTTGCCAGGGTGGCTAAAATGGTCAGCTGGCAGCAGAAAATCACGGGGATAGTGATAGATGTAGAGCGGCAAGTGTCTGCTTGGTCACTATTGTCTATACCTGTACTTTCATTATCAGTCCTAGGCAGCACTTAATCTACACCAAGGCTGTCCTCCTTTGTCTCATGGATGTCGGGAGCTAACTTTGCTTTCTAAGACATTCAATGGCTTATGCTTCAGGGCCTGTTTCACTAAGGCCTAAAATAAATTCTGTGTTTTGGGGCAAATTGACCCTACCTAGCGAAAACCCGTCGACCCTAAAGCTTTTAGTGGTTGTTTTTAGCGGCCATTTTTTCCATGATTCATTCACTATTATCACTGGACGATAAAAAAAATAAATAAATAAATAAACTTCAATCTGACCCTACCTAATTTCTTGAGACTGTTGCCTGAAAGGCAGAATTTTCTTTTTTAGGCCTATCTTTGTACAATTTTGTGTTTTTTCCATGAGATGTGAAATAATATTGATCTCCTGATTTTTTATTTTGTTCTCAAAAAGTGATAATTTATGTGATGGAACAGAAAAAAAGTTAATTTAACGATGCATATATGAAATAAGTATTTACTATGTAGAACTAAATTCTTACGAGTTAGATCAAATTTTTTTGTATAAAGTTTAGTGAAACAAGCCCTTGTGAATAATGTTGGTTTGGGATAGTGTGTTTGTCCCTTCAAAGATAAAAAAACATGTTAACAATAAAATAATAGGGAACTTAAATTGTTCTCATAATTCATATATCTTATGTAATGGATAGAAAAAATGACATTTTTACTATGGGTTGAAGAAATAAATTTACCATGAGATAAATGAAGTATTGAAAACCAAAGGAATGTGAAAATGGGAAATACAAGTTAAAATAACAAATGGATAAGAATTGTTCTTGAATTAAATTATTGTTATAATCAGAATGAGCAAAGGAAGACAGTTTTCTTCACACACATTTATATTCAAAGCTTTTATTGCTAACTACATGTACCATTTTTGCTTCTTGAAGGTTCATAAAAGTCTTGTTTTTTGGCCGAATTATAGATTCACATATCCATAATATTACAAAGCTGAACATGCTGGCTTTATGTATTGTATAACAGTGGTTGAATTGTTTATTATACGCATTGTCTTTACTATGATCATTGCGCTATTTCATATAGTCACAGCCATGCTTTTTGTCATCGTCATTTTTTTTTTTGTTCCTAAGCAGTGCACATTAATTTTTACATTCATTACAAACTTTACATTTTTCTGCATAATTTTCACACTTTACACTATATTTTTTCAGATATTAACACAAAGTTCTATGAATTCATTAGAGTCTTTGAGCTTAAAAATTGTTAATTTTATTAAGGTTAATTAATAGCAATAGTTTTTTCTGACTAAACCTTGAAATCAGATGGCAGTAAAATGATGATTGTTGTCAACAATCTTTTCTTTGTCCAATGCGGTTTTATGACATTTATGCTAAAGTATTTCAAATCTGTTACCTTAATTTCTCTAGAACTGTAACAATTTACAAAGTATAAGCAACAGCTTTGAATTTATATTCATTTCATGTAACCATTCCCTTGCTTTAAAAATTCTCAGTAAAGTAATAATTTGGAAAATGATTATGGAGTGCTCAGGTACATTGTACTTAAGTGTCATGTTAACTCATGTAGGCAGGTTTATTCCATGCATGGAGGTGTGGTCTCTTTGCATGTGGGAGGTTCTGTATATGCTAATTATTTGGGGGAGTGGCAAACTCTTTTCTTGGTAGGGGGAATCACTCTATTCAATATATTTATAACACTAACACAGTTAGCTTTACGAACATCTGATAATAAAAATAGGCTTTTTTTTGTGTAAAAATGCATTTTATTCTACCTATTTTATGCACAATATCATCATTTTAGTTAATTTCTTTTTTTCAGTTTTCTCATTAGTCATTTTCTAAATCATCTTCACAAACATGCTATTACTTAAAAACTTGCCTTGTTCATAGTATAGGGATGATGTAATGTATAAGACCCTGATGATGCTCATATTGTCTGTATTTGACTGTTTGTAGGGAAACTATAACATCTGAACTGTCCAGGTATCAGCTGTTAGTTCTGTGTCTTGTGTCACACACCTCTGTTGTTTTACCCCCCTCAGCACATGACTGTTTCCCTTCTTGCATCTCCCCCATTCCTGTATAGAACTTAACGTATCAGTGATAGATATATTTTTTTTTTATTATGTTGATTGGGAACCCAAGATGATTTCTAGGTTAGACTAGTACTTTGTGCCAGGCATCCATATAGCGTAGTGGTATTTTATGTTGAATTGGAAGCAAATTATTTTACTAATCCCACATCACAATTCCTAGGTTAGACCAGTACCAAAGTCCTTGTTTCAGTAAAATGTAGTGTTTAAAACATTGGCTGTCACCAATAAAACTATGGGTTGAACCCACATCAGTCCAACATTGTAACTTCAAGCCCCACTCTATGCCATCATAATTGCCAATAAAAAGAAAAATTTCCATAAGCTGTCTCAATTGTAAAATAAATTGTGTATAAACAAGACCATGAGACCTAGATAATCTTGCTCCCCAGCAGGATTCCAGCCCACAACAATTTGGTTTTGAGTACTATGCTCTACAATTCAATCATTGAGCCCTATATCAGCCATGTTGCGGTGACAACAACTACCTTTGTCATAAATGGTAGATCATGCATTTATTCTTACAAAATCCCTTTCAACTTTTGATTTTGAAATTCAGTTATCTGTACATTGTACATGAATAATATTTTTTTTTTTTGCATTATTTTTTTTTTTGGGTGAGACCAGATTGTTTGCTTATGATAGGAAATACAGTTAATTGATAAAGACTGAATATAACTGTCCTTGTACATGAGCTTTTGTGTGATGCTGTGATTTGCTTTTCCCAACTTTCAAAGTAAACAAACTTCAAGTAGGATCACTACTTGGATGAATGACTGCTGGTCTTGCTAAAAAAGGATCTCCCCTCCGGTCAAGTTCAAACCTAAAACTTCTGGATCCTCCATTGTAACATTTTCAAATGCCAAAGTGAAGCTTTTGACTCTATTAAATTATATATTGTCCTCATTCCTTGGGACTCTACTGATTGGCTCTTCTTCTTATCAAACAAAATAGATCAGATTAGCTTTCAAGTTCTATTCAAAGCATGGTCATTTAATAGCTTAAAACCATTGTTAGCATAATTAAACTATGAACAAAGAAAAATCTGGTATCCCTTTCCCTCATAGAGGACACCATGAAAAGACCTATGCGAACAGCATAAAACCAGATCAGCCTGCGAGTAACTCGCAGGCTGATCAGGTTTTATGCTGTTCGCTGCTCCTCAGTGGTCTGGAAATGAGGATTTTGTAATTAAATTTGGTAAGGTTTAACTGTGGTTTTCTGCAGGTCAGGCTTTATGTGGTACCTATTGAGTGCGTCAAAAGGAGTATATATGAGGGAAAGGGGTATATATGATCATAATATACATTGTGTTGAAAAAGAGCATAAGTTGACCAGTAAGATTCCAAAATTAAACTTTGAAAGACCCATTTCAAGTGTTTTAGTACATCTGATTATGACTGTTGTTTTGGTATTGTCATGGTGTGACATATATGGTAGTGAATAGCAAAATTAATAGTGTGTGCTGGGTTGTATTTTTGAATATCAATAGACCTTTTCTTTTCCTTAATTCTGACAGAGAGTGATTTCAAATAAATATCAGAACTATGATTTTTATGAAATTAAGGACCTTATGCTTGATCTTTCTTTTTCATGAAATCAGTGTTATTTTGAGGTATTTTTTTTATGCAAGTATGTTGGTTTCTTGCTTATGGATTTCTTATTAATCTTGCACGTCAAAAATGACTTTATTTCTTTAAATTATTTTTATATCTTAGCACTGACTTTGCTAATCATTTACATTATAGTCTTTTCAAACTTAATTATAAAAATTAGTATACATATTAAGTAAATCTGAATAAAATAATGATATTAAATTTAAATAAAATTATGGAAATAAGCTTGATAAAAATATATTTTCATAGTCAAAAAAATTTTTATATTATTTTTAAAACCATTCTTGATTAGTTAACAGTAAACATATTACATTATTATACAACTGTGTTGAATTTGATCTCCTTTAGTGTGAATGGCATATTCTATAAGACAAGATTCTGTGTTTAGGCACCGCCCTGCACTCGGAGAGTGTCTGAGCTCATTTGCGGGCTGCTTCCCTGTGGCATTCCTGGAACCAAACCTCAACAAATACAACAAATACTCCATCTTGTTTGGCCTTGAGGGCAAAATCTCGGAACACTCCTTGGAAGCTCAAGGTAAGTGTAATATAAGTACCTCTCTTTCACTCTCTTTCTCTCTCTCTCTCTCTCTCTCTCTTTCACTCTCTTTCTCTCTCTTTCTCTCTCTTTCACTTTCTTTCTCTCTCTCCTCTCTTTCTCTCTCTCTCTCTCTCTCTCTCTCTGCTTGTGTTTTTCATCCAGTATGTCTTTTTTCAGTAATTGTCTTCTGTCTTTGTTTTTCACATTTTCACATTTTATTTTCGAAATTTCAGTGACATGGAAAAGAGGGGGGCCCTGTGCCATAGTTACATTTAATTTGAATATTTCACATTGAAATCTTCAAAGACATCACTTTAAATCATTAATGTCACATAGATCTTTGTGAAAAATTCAACAACAATGTAAATTGGAAAAATGTTTTTTTCCTTTTAAAATACATAATTTCCATTTCCCTCATAATGTTTTCATGTTAACTATGGTGTTTTCTGTATTTAACTGAAAATTTATGTTTTGCTGTCCAGGTATTTTTTCTCCTTGATTTTTTCAAAGCCATTATAAGAATTAATTCTTAGTTATGCTTTCATAAAATGAACATCATAAATACAATGTATTAGAACTTAGAGGGAAAAAATTATTTGAACATGAATGGTTCCTTTCTGAATTCAAGGGAAATTTAGCCTTTCAGAGGTTTATCTCTCACAAGATATTGCAATATTACATAAATAGGGCTACAGGATATCATATCTAGATATCTAATGGCATTTCTCAGAAGTTTGACCTTGACCCTCAGAAATTTGACCTTTACCTCTGTGTTTGCATGGTTACAGAGGTGATGGACCAGCTGCAGGAAACCTTACCGCCGCTGGAGAGCATCATCAAAGAGATTGACCAGTTAGCGGAGTCGGGGGGCAAATATATGGAGGCCCCACATGTTATTGAGGTCACACTTCCCATGTTGTGCAGGTATGGGCAGTCATTAATATTTGTTTCTTCCTTTAATTAACATTCGAAAGTTATCAGAAAAATGATTTATGCTGTAGGCAACTTTCAGGTGCAGGCTGATTAGGTTTTATTCTGTTCACTGCTCATTTGAAGTGATAACGTTACACTACCAAAATGGTTCAGTTGATCAGACAGAAAATTTGTTGATTGGCTGTTCTAGGTGAAAAAGTTTTGGATTCTTGATAGCATTCTTATTTTGAATTGCTGGTTTTCTAATGGAATATTCATGAGGTAAAGTGTTACCATTAATATGCGTGTTTCTTCAAATGTGTACTTAATGTTTCAGTTACTTGCCCTACTGGTTAATGCATGGCGCTGCAGCACCAGTGTGAGTATAATTCTCTTTAATGAGTACAATACCATTTTCTACTATATTTTGAAATTTCTATGTCTCAAATTATGAATAACATTTTTAGAACTGGTTGTTTAGTGGAAATATTAGGGTATATTAATCATTTCATAGAAGCAATCCTTTCATTAGTGAGTTGAAAAATGAAAGAACATGTAATAATGTTTTTTTAACTTACATCCATAAAATTTATTAATTTCAAAATACTTATTCATGTATTAATAGTTTCAAAATGTTTTAAGAATACAAAATTTTAAAAATCACCGTTTCACATTATTTAATTTATTTTATTTTTTTTTGTTCTTTAGCTATATCAAGTCTTTTTACTCATCTAATAAAACAATATGTAACATAGATTATGACTTATGTAACTATAGCAACAGCCCAGTTACCACGGTAACAGTGGAACTGATGAACACTGTCCTGGGCAATGTGCTGACCTTGATCCATAACAACATAGGAGCGGAGAATGCCCCCTGGATGAACAGAATTGCCTGTGAGTATCCCCTTACTCTGAGGTTGGCTTTAAATTATAGCAGAATTTCCTCAAATTATTCTCTATTAGTTTGGGTCCCTTGCTATCCAGTCTGCAATGCATGGGAATGTGTTTCTCATTTCCTTCAATGTATGAGTACCACTCTATATTCTGATTTGTAAAATAGAAATCCACCCGCCTTTTGCTGTTGAAAGATATATGAATTAAATACAAATACCAAAGTCTAGTATATTTTAGCTGTCATTATTAGCTCAACTGAAAACAACGTGCTTATGGTGAGCTATTGTGATTTTTTTTTTGTCCGGCGTCCGTCCATGCATGCATCTGGCATCAACAATTTTCTTTAAATGACATCTCCTCCTTAACCACTGGACCAATTTTGATAAAACTTCAAAGGAATGGTGAAGCTCTACCAAAGTTGTTCATATGGTTCCGGTCCATTGCATATCTGGGTCACAGGAGCTAAAAATAGATTTTTAAAGTGAAATTTTTAAAAATCTTCTTCTCCAAAATCGCAGGGCCTAGAGCTTAGATATTTGGTGTATGGCATTGTCTTAAGGACCACTACCAAGATTGTTCAAATCATGGCCCTGGGATCAAAATTGGCCTTGCTCCAGGAGTCACTTGATTTTAAATAGGCTTACATAGGAAAAACTAGAAAAATCTTCTTGTCAGAAATCACAAGGCCTGGAGTTTAGATATTTGGTGTGTAACATGGCCAAGTAGACTTCTACCAAGTTTGTTTAAATCATGGCCCTAGGGTCAGAATTGGCCCTGCACCTGGTGGTCACTTGATTTTACATAGACTTGTACAGGAAAACCCTCAAAAGATCTTCTCAGGCACAACAAGGCCTGGAGTTAAGATGTTTACTAGTGGACCTCAGCCAAGTTTTTTCAAATTATGGCCCTGGCGTCAAAATTGACTTATTAAAGCTGTGACCTTCAAAATTTGGATGGCAGGTACAGTTTTTGTGTGGAATTTAGATGATCTTGCTGTAATTCTCATGGATTATTTATTCAGTATGACTCATAATACTATAATATGCAATGAAGGCAATGTTTCTCAGGTGAGCGATCTAGGCCATCTCGGCCCTCTTGTTTTTAAAAAAATATTCCTTTTCATTTATTTCATCTATTTATTCTGAAAGACTGGTCATAATTGCTTACATAAGTTCACGGCCTGTTAGTTAGATCCTGTTAGTAATCCCCTGAATATATTATTGAACACCTTAACATCCAAAATATGATAACTTAAAAATTGTTTTACTAAACCAAATATCACCTAAAGGTGTCTCAGACATTTGATGAATATATCAACAAATATGGTAAGGCCTTGGGTAAGTTTTTAGGAATTTTCCTGAATTTCAGGATTTTCAGATTGCCAAATGACTTCTTAATCTATATAAAACCTTACAAAAAAAGCTAATTTTTTTTTTTGTGTGTGTGTGGTTTTTTTTTTTAGATTCAATATTTTACCCATGTAAGGCTCCCAGAACGTACTCAGAAACATCATATAGTTATCAGCTCCACCTTGGAGGTCAGGTAAACCTTAAGGTAAATCCCTGTAATGGTTCTACTACGTCTTGGACCACATAACCTCTACCAAGATAACCAAGGTGGTACCCTAATGAAACATTAGGAAACCTTGGTTATCTCTGTGAAAGGCCACAAGGTCCGAAATGTAACAGAACCATTACAGGGACTTTACCTTAAATGATAAAAATAATCATATGACCTTCAGCTCGAGTCCAGCCTATTATTGGGAGTTCACGACCGGACATGATTTCTGACCATTTCCTGCCGATTGCCAAGAAGATCCGTGACAACGCGATGATTGTGGAACAGAAGGAGAAACAGTTGGTGCTCAGTAAACACCAGCAGCAGTCTGATGATTCGGACATGGAGGCCGACGTACAACTGGTGAGTCAGCGGAGATAGGAGCCATTTCTTCATTTGCAAGTTGGAAATAACTTATTGCTTTTAAAGTATTCTCACCTCAAATCTTATAGCACATAGGTGACTGTGTAATGATGTACATTTACAGGCTTTCAGCATTCTTGTGCGAGACATCTACGCGTTCTACCCACTGTTGATCAAGTACGTGGACCTCCACAGGTCCACCTGGCTGAAGAATCCAATCAGCGCTGCCGAGGAACTCTTCACACTCATCGCCGACATCTTCCTCCTCTGGTCCAAATCTCTTGTAAGTAGGGCAGATTTAATTGCAAGTTCTGTAACCATCAGTGAAATAAGGCATTGTAATGTAAATATTTTTTCTGTATTAGAATCTGGTTTTTTGTGTCACCTACTGTAGCAGTAGAGATGACACATAGGGATCACTTCTCTGTCGTCTGTCTGTCTGTCACACTTTGTCACTCTTTTTTGTCAATCTTCTTTCATCTGGTGACATTTATGTTTAAAGGAACACTTCTTATTTTGGAGGAAGATCTGTATTTTGTGAGTCAACTAGCTGTTAGCACAACAGATGATGTTTTGGTGATACTATTTGTTATATGTGCCAACAGCTGTACAAGAGAGAAGAGCAGAACTTTGTGCTGTCCAATGAGATTGACAACATGGCGCTTATCATGCCCAGTCAGTCCAAGGCCGTCAATGTGAAGGCAGATCCTGGAGTGGAGTCCAAGAAAGCTACAGGTATGTGATTATATGGTAATGTTGTCTTGTCACTTCTGATTCATACAGACTGTATTAGGCAACTATCAAATGCTGCATAATGCAACTAGAAGATGCTGCATAATGCAACTATCAAATGCTGCATAATGCAACCAGCAGATGCAACTAGCAGATGCTGCATAATGCAACTAGAAGATGCTGTACAAGGCAGTTTCATGTGCTCCACATCGTACCTTTCATATTCTGTGTAGTCCATCTTTCAACTGCTGCACAATGCATCTTCCAGATGCTTACTAATCCACCTTCAAGGTATGCGCTGTATCTTTCACATAATGCAAAATTTGCAGCTTTCAGAATTCTGCATATTACAGCTTTAATATACGGTAAAATTCACCTTTCAGATGCCAAGCATATAGTGGAGCTTTTATATATATTATGATCAAACCTTTCAGGTGCACAAAATAACTTTCAACTTTGTGACCCCACTCCCTTTTAAATTTAACAGTGCAGTTTTAAAATATGCTGCATGGGTACTTTTTGACCCCACTCCCTCCCAAATTTAACATTACAGCTTTCAGATGCTTCACATTTACTTTGTGACTGCATTTCAGATACATAGTGCAGCTTTCCGATGATACATAGTGCAGCTTTCAAATAACAGATGTCATAACTTATCTGCTCCTTCTATTATTTAGTGTGATGTTGTAATGTCTATAAAAAGTTTTAAGAACTCTCCATGGATATTGTAAAAGCCTGAGTTTACTTTGTAACCTTGTTGCAAGTATACAGTGTGTATCTCAAGAAGCAAATGATTGACTTTAATTAAAAACAGTTCAACAATCAGTGTATTTTCAAATTCATTTAGTCATTGTTGGCTTATTTTGTATGTAAGCAGTAATTTTCTGTGAATTTGATATTTGCTCTCTATTTTAAGTTGTTCGTAGGAAAGATTTTTGTTGTTCTATTGTGTAGAGAATTTGTTGTAATATTTTTATGTGTGCACCCATGGTGCAATAAGTTGAAAAAAAAAATACATGGGTGGTTTCATATTGTTGGGTCATTTGTGTACACGTAAATGTTATATTCGTCAGCTTCTGACTTAGCTTTTATTGGTAAGTTTAACAGTACTGTAAAGTACTGGTGCATGTTTGTAGCATTCAGTATATTTTATAGATAGAAACTACTGTAGAGGCAGGGAGTTTATTAAATAGGTCTTGTTAAGTGTTGTGGCTTATTGTGTTTTTAGGTACTGGTTTGATATTAATTAAAAGGATATATTATGTTTTTGTTGCCTTTAAAATGGAAATGGTGATCATTTGTGGATAAGAAATTTGGGGATTTTGAGGTGATTTTGATTAAGAAAAAAGAAGGAAGTAAGAAAAAATATTGCCTAGATGGTAAATGCTTGCATGTTTGAGATCTGTTATTCTAGCTATTGTGATTTAAATTGCCAAATATATAATTAAAACAATAATGTTGAATTTTATGAAGCTAAAACATTCTTTACTGTTGCTTTTAGTTTAATTAAGCTAACTAACATCAATTAAAATCAGTCATAATCGATTACATTAATTTTTTTTCTCCATTTTTTGACACAAATAATGATTAAGTATATGTATATCATTAGAAACTTAAAAAGAACCTCACTCATTGCAAACCTATGAGATAGTTAGTTCCAGTATTATTTTTATAGGAATTAAAAAGTTGGCATGTTAGATACATAATAAATTATTATACTCTAGTCTTTTTCACCTTTTATTTGCTAAAATATTATTTATAACCACTTAATATTTAACATTTAATAATACAGTAAAACATTCATATACTGAATTGGTTTCAGTTATCTAGTATTTTCAGTCCTAATAAAATTATTATTTCTGAATCCTTATATATATAAAAAAGTGATTATTTTTATAATACTTTTAATTTGAAAATTAAGGGATGTTTAATACATTGATAGGAAAGAAAGGTTATATTTGATTTTTTAATTATAAAATTAGTTTTTTTACAATTAAAGTATTTTGATATAATTTCACAATTCATTTGAATTGGAATCTTACTTTCCCTTAATTTCCCATCATTTCATGAAATAATTGCATGTAAACTGTGTTATCTCTATTGAAATAGCTTATAAAACTAACGATTTACCAACTTTTACACAAACGTGTCATTGTGAGGGCCCTTAAATATATAGTAAGCCTGCATTTTGTGTTTTTTTTTTGATATCTTAAAATATTTTTTTTTTAGAATGGCAAGAATCAGATCATAGAATGCTATATAATTACTACAACAATAAGATGATATGCAATAAAAATTGATTTAGAGGGAAAAACATAGAGAGTTTTGCTGAGCGTGTTTACCTCCCTTTGTATTCCCATTTGCTGACTGAGTATATTTACCTCCCTCTGCTAGGCATGGGTAAGCGGAAAGAGAAGAAGCGTTTGGAGCCCCACAACAGCCTCAATGTCGCGTGCCTCAAGCGTCTTCTGCCCATTGGCCTCAGTTTCTTCAGTGGACGTGAGCAGGAGTTGCTGCAGCAGGTCAAACAGAAGCTTATTGAGGTCAGTAGGTCATGACCATCAGGTCAAAGATTATGGTCAGTTAATTGGTAATACCAAGCTGTATTAGTGTGCTAAGATTTAAAGATCCAGTTTAATATCGTATCAGTAGAATGATTTTGTCATTGGTAATATATATTTTCAGTTTAAATTAAATTTGGACACATTTAGGCTGAAAGACTAAGTTTGATAAATATTAGTTCTTAGAACTCAAGTGTAAGAAATTGCCTTTGGAAAAATTCAGACTGAATACCTATCTATCCATTTCTATTTTTTGTTATTACTGTTAGATAGATTATCACATACAATCTCTTTACCAATCTTAACCCACTCAATGTAGCCAGTACAATGAATCTTTTTTTTTTTTTTTACAGGATCCAGAAGGCGACACTGAGGACTATCTGTTGCACACACTGGAGACAGAAGAAGGGGTAGGTCCCACACACTCTCTAAATTTAATCTTTATAAATGATCCTTTACTCTTTTAAATCAGTCAGTGCCAATTAGATGGAATGAAAGAGAGCTTTAGTTTTTCATTGAGCCTATACTGTCTCGTCCAATAAATTGATGGGCCTTTACTATTTTGGCCAATGAATGGATGGCCATAACAGTTTCATCCAGTAAACAGAAAAAATCTTTTCTGTTTAGGCCATTAAACTGAACAGCATTTACTGTTTCAGTCATTTTAAAATGTTTTTTTTTTTTAATTGAAGAACTTCCACTTCCTAAGCCACAATCAGTGACAAGGTAATGAAAGCCTCCTTGTTGTTGTCTGGTATGTTCCTCCATTGTCTTTGGAGCACTCCTTTGTAGGATGAAGAATTTAGAATGTGCACTTCACTATATACGCAAGTAATGATGTAAATATATACACTAAAATGCATAAGCAGCAGTGCTTATAGTCAGCCTGTATTAAAATAACCGTTACAGTTCATGTTAAGTAATTGCCCTGTGCCATAAATATGCATATACACAAAGCTATTCTGAGTACTTGTAATTTATTGTATAACATTAACCCTTTCCCTCATATAGGATACCATGAAAAGACCTATGCGAACAGCATAAAACCAGATCAGCCTGCGAGTAACTCGCAGGCTGATCAGGTTTTATGCTGTTCGCTGCTCCTCGGTGGTCTGGTAATGAGGATTTTACAATTAAATTTGGTAAGGTTTGAGTTTGGCTTTCTGCAGATCAGGCTTTATGTGGTACCTATTGAGTGCGTCAAAATGAGTCTATATGAGGGAAAGGGTTAATTATATTAGAGGACCAATTTGTGACTAAACTACCCATTGACAATACATAACACCCGGTTCTGTCTGATAATGTTCTCACCTGGCCTGCGACCATCTCTCAACATTGACTTTGTTATTTTAGTCAATCAGTGACATGAAAAAAATGGAAGCCTCTTTGTTTTTTCAGCCAATCGATGACAAAATAAAATGGCAGAAGGTCTTATATCAGAAGATAGGCAGCAGTGGTTCCCAGCTTGACCAGCAGCGTGTCATTGACCGCATCCTGTCCATGGCCAAGGTCATGCATGGCCTGCACACTGTAAGTGTCGTCTGCTTTATGCTCTTCAGAAATGGAGATAAATTTGCCCATGGTTACACTTCAGAAATAAATTTTATACCTGATTCATGTTATTCAATAAAAGATCTTTTTAATATTTTTATTATTCATAAAAGACCTTTTTAATATATACTAACTGAATTCTTCCAAATTTTTCCAGGTTCTTTATGTTTAGATGTATGTCATGAAGCTAATGTCAGATTGCTTTTGTTAAAGTATATGATTCCCCTTTAGAATAAACTATATAATTTAATGTTGACCTGATGTTTAATCTCATACCTACCACGAGGAAAGACTAATTATTCATGAAAAAAAAAAATGAAATCAGAAAAAATAAAAATAATCTTAAAATAAAAAACGGCAGAAACGGTCAAAATGTTTTTGAAGAATATCATTGGCCAATTTATTTCCAACTGTATTGGTCGAACCACATCAGCATTTTGATAGTGTCAAATTTTCCTTTCAACATAGGTTGTGTCAACTGATGTGAGTTTTATTTGAGCCATAACAATAGATTTTCCTCATGGCAGCAGTGTCCATTGCTTTATATAACGCTTGTAATAATGTCTACAGTATATAACATCAGTGCTTCAACCTGTCTCCAACATCCAGCAGGTTTTGAAAGAGGCCAGCACAAATTTTACCTGAGTTTTATTTTTGAAAATTAGTCCTTAGCTTGTGTCATTGGTGTTCTTAGCCTTACTTGCTCATATTATTTTGCGATTCATTATTAGTTATTACAATAATTTGAAAGTAAAATTTTTCTTCACATTGAGGGCTTGGTGCAAAATGTTTGTATTGGCTTCTATATTTATTCACCACATTTTTGCACCAATCCCCTGATGTGAAATTTTTGATTTTCAGGTAATAAGCCTTTTTATTCTTTTATGTGACTTGTGGTCTCATGTTTTCGTCCCCAGTTCGATATATTTGATTCAAAGGATATGTCTCGATATGTAAGTGTCGCTGGAGAAAACTCAAGTCTTTCTTACCATGCTTTAGCTGCCCTTTCATAAAGTTTCTCTCTCTGAAGCCTATCCCCCACCCACTTCTAATAAAGCAAGAGTTGGCGAATGCAGAGTTCAGTATTTGTTTTCGACACTGTAGAGCTTTTGCATTAATTGACTAAACTGTTTGATGAGTCATATTATTAGATTCAGTAAACCCACTAATGAAGGATGGAAACTTTAGATAAGAAAAGCTTTCGGCTGAATGCAGTCTTGTGATTTTTTGTCAAATTTCTTTTCTAATACATAATTTTTCATATATTTTTTCTTTGAACATTGGTGGTGAAATGGCGTAGAATGTATTTAGTCTTTTGCAAAAAGGGGAATTAAAAGAAATGAAAAAAAAAAGAAAATCTCAGAATAATTCTTACTTCTTATTTGACATGTCCAATACAGTTTTGTCATAATTTTCCTTGCAGTGGAAAATAAAAGCAAAGTTCCTTGTGTTTGTACCTGTAGTCGTTCTTAGTCGACCATCTCTGCATTATTACTGTAACAATTTGTTGAGTTAAACTCTACAGTAATTTCTTCAGTGTGACCCTTGTGGGTCAGATCAGGTCTTGGTTTCATATCATTTGCAGTTATAGGGGGATTTTTTGTGTAGTTTCTTTTCATTTTTCTTATAAACATTATATTCATGTTCTGCAAATTACCATTTTTGTTAAGTATGTGGACATCACTTCCTTCCCATCATTGAATCATTATTTAAAAACTTAAGGATCAATATCATATGATTGAAAACCATTGGAAAAAGTACTGATTGATGTTACATGTATTTTAGGAAGTTCTAAAGGTTCAACATCCTATATTGCAGATTTTTGAAATTTTATTTGTAGAATCTTAAAACAGAATAAGAGTTTTTACTCTTTTTTACTAACAAGTATTTATACACTTAAGTTATTTCTAATTAATTACACAATTAACTTTTTGATAGTATTTATCAAATATGTGCCTGGCATATATAGCATTGTCCCTTGGCTGGTGTTAATCCATCTGTATGTATGTTTGTATATTTTAATTTTTGTGTTTGGCACTTCTGATTTCTTTTTTGGGTAGATTTGCTTCAACTTTAGTATGATTGGTAAAAGTCCCTGTGCTGAATTTTAAAATGGAAGATATTTAGGAGATATTACTGGGGAATATATTACCCTTTGTCCCGCTTTTACCTCATTATAATTCTGACCTTATAAAGTGGTAACCAAATAAACTTTGCGATATATCCAGTCAGTTGTGTATTCCTTTGTGCTGCATAAGAAAAGTCAATAAATATAACAATAAACCATTGACACGTATATCAATATAGAAAATACAATATGTGCCAAGATGGATAATCTTTAGCCAGTTTGGCATGGAAGTTAACCCTTTCCCTCATATAGACTCATTTTGACGCCCTCAATAGGTATCACATAAAGCCTGATCTGCAGAAATCCACAGTTAAACCTTACCAAATTTAATTACAAAATACTCATTTCCAGACCACTGAGGAGCAGCGAACAGCATAAAACCTGATCAGCCTGCGAGTTACTCGCAGGCTGATCTGGTTTTAAGCTGTTCGCATAGGTCTTTTCATGGTGTCCTCTATGAGGGAAAGGGTTAACACTGAAGCTCACCCTCTTCAGTTTTCTTAGCCTCACAGGATAAACTCTTTTCATCTTAGCACTAATCATATATTCTTTATATTTTATGCCCATTGTGAAATTGGAGCTATACTCATATACGAGTCAATATCAATTTTCGTCTAAATCTGATTTGAGTAAAAGTAAAAAACTGACTGCTATCAATTCAAACTTTCATTACCTATATGAACTTTAGGAACCAAACAGAGTGTGGAACTTGAATATGCCACCTAAATAAGCAACAGTTTAAACAAAAAAATAGCTTCAAATGCAGTGTGTCGGTGGTTGAGTCCTTCCTGTAACAATTTTTATATCCAGTTTAATTCTCTAACTATTTAAGAAATCTTACTTATACTTTGTTGGCATATTAAAGTAATGAATATTTGCTGATATTATGCAAGAAATAAAAAAAAAGTCATAAAATATAAATTCTATGTATTTCTACAACTGTGAATGAATTTTTGAGGCTTTTTGGCAGGTAAAATATTCAGCTATTACATATTTAACAGCAAATATATCATTCTCATGTTATGTAGTGCCTAGGACAATGGCAATGTGTCAAACTTCCACATTTTTTGTTTTAGAAGGTGCTTACTCTGTAATTTTATTTTGTAATATAGTGGTTGTTACAGGTAGGACTCACTCGTTACATGAGTGACATAAAATGTTACAGAAAGGACAAATTGATAAGGAAAGTTATCTTTTGGTGTTCATTTGGTGTTGTAAAGTCAACAATTGCATTTAAAGATTACATCTGAGTAAGAAAATGTTGTTTCAAATAATGAAAGGTTCTTAAACACTTCAGTATCTGACAATTTCGTTACAGGAAAGACCAAATGTTATAGAAGTGACATATTAAACTATGACCACCGTCACCTTCAAGGATCCTAAAAACCGATTTTTTACCGGTTTTGACCGATTTTGATCTCAATCGACCGGTTCAGATTTCAAAAAGTACCAAAAAAATCGGTCGAAAAAAATCCATAATCCTCGTCTAAAACTTTCAAAATCGGTCCAAACGGTTCATAATAGTCTCTCTTACACACCAATTGACCTACTTCTTGAATTTCCGGTGTGCCCTCGGGGCAGGTGTCAGTGGGGGTCAGGCAGGGACACCCGTCTAGGTCATTATTGGGCAGTTAAGATGAATGGATTGACGGTTTGTACTTAGCGGTTATTTAGACGGTGCCGAGTAATTATCTATGCCGTAATAATGGACCATTGCTTGTTTGCAAACTGTAACCGGTCGACTTTTAAATGCGGTAATTAATGACAATATCAAAGGCTAATCAAAATGTTTGATCTCCTTAGTAATTTGTAAGAACAAAATAAAAGAATTAAAAAAAACTGATAACTGTTTGGTGTTATTACTCAACTTTATATTTGGTATATAAGGGGATGGTATCAGTGACAAGGCTGCATTTCGTTGAAATGGCTCAGCGCAATTTACTTGCGATGTTTAAAAAATCAAATGACCGGCTTGGAAACCCGGCTCATGATGATAAAGAAAACGGGAGTGGTGACCCAGTAAAAAGTACATTTCAAAGTCGGACTGGCAACCCGATATGCACACAAATCCGGCCTGGCAAACCGGTCGAAAACACTGGGAATGGGGCAACCCGTGATGCATTTTCTATTATGAAATGCAATCACAGGGGCGAACGTCATATACAGACCGTCATATACATGCACTTCCGGTAAACAAACTTTCGATTTCGTAGAGGTAAATATTGCAGAAAAATACCTTATTATGCTAACAGGATGCTGAAATATAATAAAAGATCTATTTTCACACTGCAAATGATTCAGGGTATGTTGATTGAAAATATCAATGTTATTTTTTTTTCGGTTATGTTTTTTTTCGGGGGGGGGGGGGGGGTACGGAACGGAATTGTTGTAAAGGGGGGGGGGGGAATTTTGCCGTCGACCGGTTGAGATTCCAAAATTTTAGGATCCCTGGTCACCTTCAAAGTTTAACAGTTACTGCAAAATCTCATTACTCTTAGCAGAACTTTAAATGATGAAAATTGTACAAATGACATCATTTAAAGATTTAATCCAGTGCTTACAGTGAGTGAATCAACAAGTTGATCCAAGCTCTTGAACCTGGTTGCACAAGAGAAAATGTTATTCAAGGTTTAACTTTGGCAGTCAGGTCCTGGATATGCAGTTGCTGGGGAACAGGGTACCAATGTTAAACATTGTGTAACATTTTCTCTTTGTAATCTGGCTCTGGCTTCATTTTTCATATAGCATTAAAATAGTGTAACACATTGTATGCTGGGATACAAAACAGCTGCCTTGAAAACTTTGTCTGCATCTATATGAAAAATGAAATTTTGGCAATATTTTTCAAAAAAGACAAATTGGCTGGAACCAATATCAGGTCTTACATATGTGAGAAACTGTTTGCAATTTATAAAAGAACTGCTATATCAAAGTCGGCATAAAATTGGTTAACATCTGCACCTTTGTGTTCAAAAAGGTAAATTAAATAGACAAACATCTTAAAATTCTTAACAGCAAGTGTTTTAACAAAACTGTGTTAGAATCCACATGACAGCGTCCGGAGTTCTTATACATAAATGGTGAACCCTTGTTACACCGACAGTGTTTGTTATGAACATATGTTTATAATGAGTTCAAATATGAAAAGATTCATATGGCTTATTTCGAAAAAGCATAATATTAGACCTAATGCAGGATACAAGAGGTACAGGCAGCAAGGGTTCACTGTATATGTAGTCACAAAGTATTTACTAGACCACTACAACAGAGAATGGGTTCAAGTATAAAATAAAATTGAAATTGTCATCAGGAATTATGAAGTCTGAAATTTAGAAATTCACTGTGTACTGAGAAGATGATGATTTAATCTTAACTGGCTCTGGTATCAAAAATATGTTACTGCAGTCATACTAGCACCTGTCATGCAATTTTTGGGGGCAAAAAAAAGCAGCTGGTATTCTTTCTACCGACCTGGTACATGCACTGTACAAATATATCATCAACACCAGAGTCCAACACTAATCCTGGACAAAGTCTATTCTTGTATCTTACAACTACATACTTACCAACACAGAGTGCTGGTTCTGGTATGTTCATATTAGTCTCCTGGACCCCCTGACTATTACTGATCTCGGCCCCTGACTCTTACTCTTCCCAGCCCATGGACTTTTACTCTCTGTGGCTTTCTGACTCTTACTCTCTCCTAACTTCCCCTCGCCGGCCTCATGACTCTTACTGACCTCAGCCCCCTGACTCTTACTGACATCGGCCTCATGACTCTTACTGATCTTTGCCCCATGACTTACTCTCCTGGACCCCCATAACACTGACCTCGGCCCCCTGATGCTTGGCCCCCATAACACTGACCTCGGCCCCCTGACTCTTACTGACCTCGGCCTCATGACTCTTATTGACCTTGTCCCCCTGACTCTTACTGATCTCAGACCTCTCTGACTCTAACTCTCCTTGACCTCATGACTCTTACTGACCTTGGTCCCCTGACTCTTCCTCTTCTTTACACACTCACTATTATTCGCCTTCGTTCCCTGTCTCTTTCTTTTCTTTTCACACTCCTTGGTCGCCTGACTTTAATTCCTCTGCCACCTCATTCTTAATCTCCTTGGCCCCCGTTTTTTATTTCCTTGTCCCTTTGATGTTTTGATACTTTTCTCTTTTTCTCCTTGCCCCCACACTCTTACTTTCCTCGGAGCCCTATTACATTACTAAGCTCAGCCCCCTCACTCTTACTCTCCTCTGTCCCAATGCTTGTAGGCTCCTCAAAGCTCACAGTCTCAAACCTCACATCGGTTTTACATTCCTGTCACCCTACTTTATTGTTAGTTTCGTCTACATGTACTTCCACAGGCAGAAGTACAATGAAGTGATTTGGAACCCAATAACTTTCTACCATATTATCTCTGGTACTTGTCCACATTATTAAGACTGGGGCATTGCTGCACCTAACCTGTTTTGGAAGAATTAACCTGTTCAAATCTTTCCAGACAGTTGGGCATCCTTAAGCTGTGGATAAACGGAAAAAAAAATGTATTTGCCAAATACCCATGAAGCTTCCATTTGCCCTTATTTTCATAACTTCCATTTCATAAATTGTTTTTATTAAGTCATCATTCGAAGTAATTCTGAGTATTGTTCTTATTGTTTTGCGAGGTTATCACCTCTTCTTTTCTCACCAAGTCCTTGTGACAGGAAATCATTGCCTAGGTACATTGTTTCATGAAATACCATCTCTATGATGATTCTGACTCTTAATTCAGCTCCTCTCTTAGTTGAACCATATGCAAACACACAACCACAAGAGGGCAAGCAAATGAACTGAAAAATGAATAGACGAGTCACGCCTGTAAAAATGCCCTGTCACACCTGTAACAAAATTTCACCAAAGGTTTGTTCCATGACTTAAGATGAAATGCAAACTATATATGAAATTGTTAAAGTTATAGAGAATTAGCAGGAGTCTTATTTCATCTTCTAGTCTAACATCCATTTCAGGTATGTTTTTGTAAACAAAGAAATGTCACTACTGTAACATGTAACAGTCACTCCTGTAACAGAAAATAATCAATTTATTGGTTCTCTGGATCCCATGCACATATAGCTGAGGATAACATACACTTAATATAAAAATGATATCCCAACAGCTAGAATACCACAAAACATCAACAAGTTTGTCATAATACATTATAAATATCTTCTAAAATGACGAAAAAGTCACTCCTGTAACAAGTGTAGTCACTCCTGTCACAAAAAAGCATGTTACAGGAGTGACTGTAACAGGAGTGATATATTTTGTGATAAAAACCTATTTCAAACCACATGAAGTCTCATTAGTTGGGGTAAACACTTTTTATACAAAATACACAACTTGTCTGAATTAGTTGCACCAACATCTTAATACAATAGCTGTTGAAAAAAAAGATACAAGTGTAACAGATGTGACCCGATAAAAAATTATGCATAGTATGTACTTGCTTTTCTGGCATCAAATGCATCTTCTTTCAAAGTTTTTCAAAATGCCGTCTTTTCCACTTGTACAACAGAAAGCTGACAAAGTGTTTTAAGGGAAATCACTTTCAAAAGACTTGGGGGATCAGTTATTATTTTGCATTTGTACATCTTTGTTACAGGAGTGACGCTTATCCTGGGGACAGATAAATTTTGAACAAAATCAGTAGCAAATGTTAAAAAAGAAATTAAAGTTATGCTTTTATTGTGTAAATAAGACCTTAGTCAATGAAACCTCAGCAGACTTTAGTAGCTGTAATGCATTTTCCACCTCTTATGAATCAGAGTATATGAGCGACACTGATGAAGGACAGTCCAATTATAGTCAATGAGGGGTAATAAAATGGGTGGGAAACAACTCCAAAGTTATTATGAAGCAAATGTATACATGATTTACAAAGAACTTAGCAGTCATTGTCTGTTGGCACCGTAAAATGCAGCTTTTTGTACAGTTTTCAATGCAAAATTATAGAAAGACAGCAATTTAGACGAAATTTGATAATGACTCATACATGTACCTGAATCACACATTTCTCATCTCATTGCATCCTTAATATTATTGCATCATCTTATCATTCTGTTTGACTATAAGAATAGTGGAGCCCCATCACTTTGATGACTTAAGTTGTTATTTAACTATTGTTGGCCAATATCAGTCCATTGTAAATTATGCAATGGATTTTTCTTTCCTATAATTAGCATCACACATTTTTGGGGTAGTTTTGGGTAGTTGGGGGTAGTTGGGGGTAGGCTTAAATGTGAGATTGACATCAGGGTTCTGTGGACTTATTTTCAGGCATATTTGAATTTTATCAGTATCAATTTATTATATATTTAACAGTAGTTGATTACTGCCATACTAGCAATAGATTTCTAGGTTAAAAATTACCTTTAGAAATACTAAAATCTACTAGTTTAAATTATATTAACAATCTAAAATTTATTTTCAATTATAAACATGGATAGGATCAACATGGATGTGAATTATGATATATATTTGATAACAAATGAATGATGAGTGTTTATTGATTTTTTTTTTGGTGATGAATTGCTTTCTTGTTGTTTATTGTAGTAACCTAATTAAAATTTTGGATGATGAAATATTTTTTGGTCATTGGTTACGCTGGTTGACAAATGGCTGCCGCCAGAATCATTCCTGCTTAAGCTTCATGTATGAGAATTGGTGTATAATTGGATGCCAATATTTTTTTTCTTACCTTCTGCTGATTTGTGTATATGCTAATGTGGATATGAAGTGTAACATTAGCAATTTGTGTGAAGTTGAAAGCTAAAATTGTTGTTTTGTATATCTCAAAGTTATTTAAAAATTATCATTTCAAATATATATTTTTTTCTTATCCAGTATTTTTTTCAAATTAATTAGATGTTATACCAAACCAATACCAAATCAATATTCATAACTGTAAATTAATGAAAATGTAAAACTTGCAAAGCAGAGTTATAGACCTTGTTTTTATAGTTCCTTTAGTTCAACACCTAGAAAATGCATTTAAGCTGAGGGATAATTATTGTTTAAATTTTAGCATAATGTCAATGTGTTCTTGCACAGCTGAACATTCCATTGTTATTTGTGAAGTATATTTGAATCTCAGAAATAACTTTAATTTCAAATGTTTTACTCTTGCTTAAACATACAGTGTACTGGTAGTGTTTTTAAATAAACATGTATTGCATATTAAGGTATTCCATCTGCATGTTAATTGCCTTGAATATTAGGGGATTTTTTTGTTTTAATTTTTTTAAGCCTGATACTTCCTTGAGAATTCTATATGTATTTGTGTAAATGAATATTTATTTTTTCTGTGGATGAAAATGTATACAAGAAAAGGATGATTGGTAAATGTATTTGTTAAATGATAAAATGGCATATGGAATACCTTAATAAATAGTCATTGTCAATATTTCACATAGCCATTTGATCTGTAAAATGACAATTTCCTGCTTTTATTCTTAACTACTTTTTTTTACCTTTTTCGCTTATTTTGCTTTATTTTTTTTTTTTTTAATGTTTTGTTTGTGTATTGTGTTATTATTTTCAATATTAATTTCAATACACACTTATTTTTTTTTATTAAATCTTCTTCATCTAGCACTATGAAAGGATGGAGGTAAAACAATTGTATACATATCCTATATCACCCTTTTTTAACTTGTCTGCTTTACAAAGAAAAAAATTGAGTTATCTCTCTTATGTCATCTCTCTGGTGTCGTCATCATCGCCATTGCTATCCTGCTTGTCCTTATTGTCGTTGGTGACATGGTCTTGAAAATTTTTAGCCTTGTAACCTTGGCCATTACTTTTAAACTATTAAACCGTCTGTCATCAAACTTCATATACTTTTTCACTATCACAAGGGCTACATTTTCATCAAGGGCCATAACTCTTAGGTCCATGTTGACCTAATTTATCTCCCCCTTTTATCTCCCCTTCAAACCCTAACAAACGAGCATTGGGATCTGCATGCAGTGCTCTTGTTAAGGTATATAATAAACAAGTCCTCTCTAAATGCAAGCCCTATTATTTCCTTCAAAGTCACAGAAGACAACCTTTGAAACCCATTCATACAATAGTGAATATATGAACTATTTCTCTGAACTTAACAAACTGTTATAGCACAAATGCAATAAAACCCTGTGTAGCAAAGTTGCACCAGCATCTTATAGCAAAATTGTTTTTCTGTGTCCAATTATATGTGTGCATAACATTATTATTTTTTTTAAAACCCTTATTGGAATACAGTGTACTTGTACACAATTCTATTAATTCTTCACTGAAGATAGTTACTTGTTCCTTACATATTTCTATTGAAAAGACTGACAAACACACACAGGGATAAATACATCAATCATTAAAAAACAAAAATCATTATGTGCCTAAGAAGGGAGATACATTACCCAATATAAGAAACGTGAAAAAATGTAATGAATAGAAAATTTGTTGATTTCCTTAAGAGATCATATTGTCCATTGAATGCCAGAAGGGTTTATAAGCATGCGATTAACAACATGTATAGTACGCATTGCTTTTTAATTTTGATTTTGAAGGAGGCCTGCGCACAATTCACAAGAATTCAGTTTTCCCAAACCCACTGTATGAAAAAAAAAAGGCTGATGAGCACTTCTGTCTTTCAGTGAGCAATATTTTGTTTCACTCATGGTCATAGAACATAAATATTTACACAATGGCTTTGCTACTCCTTAAATTATTTTGATATTTTTTATGACCAAATGAATGAAAAATCAATCTTACACTTAAATCCACAATCACTCATAACTCACAATATAATGGTGAAAAGTTGATTGACATAGACCTTCCTTTTGTATTCATAGTTATATGATTTAAATCTTTATCTGACTGTGGGATATGAGAATTTATTTCACTCTGTTTTTTTCTGTACTATTCACTAAAAAGTAGAAAGATATCCGATATGGTTTCATTATGGCAATGTATGATACTTCTCTGTGACATACAAGGACTGACACATGGTATATGTGTGCATGATTTACCAGTAGTATCTCAAGTAATGCGGCTAATACTTGCACCATTCTTCTTATTAAGACATCATATGTAGCACCATGGTAAATCAACAACATGGTACAGTCATGATAACCCAGGAACTGTTAAAAATAAAACTTGTTTTCAATTTTAAAAATCTTTTGATTTTTTTTTTTTAAAGAAACCTTAAATTTTTTTTTTTTTCAAGATTCTTTTCTGCTATTTTGATAATGAGCTTAAGTTTTTTAATGAGTTTTGTTCTTTTTTCCCATTTATTTTAGCATTGTTTTATTTAAAATATGTATTTGGTACTTTTAGATTAATTATATTTTTTTTTTACTCAGGCTATTTTGTACTATGCACAAAAGCACACTAAATAGCTCCTGAGTTTTAAAGGGTTATTAGATAATTTCTTGTTGAGATTACAGCTAGACTGTTTAACGATGCTGTTACTATGGTTACAGGTGGAGCATCCGTCTGCACACCACAAGAATGTGTGGCGAAAAGTCGTGTCCACCCAGAGAAAGAGGGCCGTCATGGCTTGCTTCAGGATGATACCTCTCCACAATCTGCCTAAGTGAGTTGACCATGACCTTCATTTCATGGCATTGGTTATGTCCTGCTTTTTTAGAATTACTTATTTAAAATGTAAAGTTTTATGAATGGGAAACAATTTTCTATAACTGAAATTAATCCCTCATACAATTTCTTGGGTTGGACCAGTACTTTGTTCCAGGGAAGATTGTGAAAAATGTTTGACCCCTGACCCCTATGGGGGTCAACATTTCTTTCCTAGTAAGTGAATGCTTCCACTGGATCAAGGCATGCTAGTGTGAAACTATAGTTTCACAAATAATTATTTTTAAAATGACAAAATATGGAAAATAAATATTTTTGATGGTCTGAATATAGTATACACTCATAGATTTTTCTTTTGCAATATAGGAGTTATTTTTGGCAGTATATACCATGTATGTCCATTTCCTTTTGAAAAATGTTAAGAAAAAATGCCATGTATTGATGTAACCACAAGAAATGGATTTTTTTCTCTTAAATTTTGCAAAAAAAGTGACTTGTAAGGCTTCTATTGTGGAAGGCTAATTTGATGCTATTTTTATCACAGACATCGAGCCATCAACCTGTTCCTGAAGTGTTACCGCACACAGTGGCTTGACAACGAGGAGTATGAAAAGAAGGTCTTGATTGATGATCTTACTGTAAGTAACTGACCTTCACCTTTGACCTTTGATTTGTTAAGGACGTATTCATGCAGCCTTACTTTTCGTTTCAGTGTTTTTAAGACTATAGAACTGTCAATGTAAACATGTGGAAAAGTCAAATTCTACTGACGAAAGTACACAACTTGATTGTATCAACAATAGAAGATCAATGACAATTTTTATCAATTTTTCACCTTTCAACTTACATGAAAAATATCTCTCTCTTTTATAAAAAGAGCTCAAATAAGCTTGTGCATTGTAGGTAAACCTATCAATTATTTCTATGAATGTAACTTTAAAGCAATTAAATAATAAAAAGAAGAGATATCTTGGGCATGTTCAGTATGCCAAACTGTTTGCAAATGATCTCTTATCAGCTATTTATAGTCAGATATTCATATATCATGATATTCACATATACCTACAGCATAAGGTACCCAAAACAGCATTGTATAAGACACTAAGACATCTTCATAGCTGACTACAGTAAGCAAATAGCTGCAAATGGTTTTGGCATTCAGAAAGCATTCCTGCTTTGATGTAAACATGTACTGTGATAAGGAAAAAATGTATGAGAGTCTAACCTGTATTTTCAGAGATCGGATGAGACGGAGGAGGAAGCTGCTGAGAAGAAGGAGCAGGAAGAAGAAGAGAAACCAGATCCCTTGAACCAGCTGATCACGTGCCTCTCACGTGCTGCCACCAAGGAACAACAGAGCAGCATGCCAGAGGACGATATCTACATCTCCTATGCTATGATTATGAGCCAGGTACCATTTTGTTGTTCCAGATATAGGTTGATGTAATGTCTTGATGTCTTAATTTAACAAAGCCAGCTTAGTAAATATACATGTAATTAGTTAAGTCTGTAAGTGTGGGTGGAGCAGTGGTTCAGTGGTAAGGTGCTTGACTGCTAATCCAGGAAACCAAGGTTTAACTCTTTCCCTCATAGAGGAAACCATGAAAAGACCTATGCGAACAACATAGTAACTCGCAGGCTGATCAGGTTTTATGCTGTTCGCTGCTCCTCAGTGGTCTGGAAATGAGGACTTTATAATTAAAGTTGGTAAGGTTTAACTGGTTTTCTGCGCAGGCTTTATGTGGTACCTATTGAGTGCGTCAAAATGAGTCTATATGAGGGAAAGGGTTAAATTCCTGTCAAACCTCAGATTATTTATCGATGTTTTTCTGCATCTGCTGCCCAACCAGCTCAATACTGGCTTTTCCGTCAGATGACATTGTTTATAATGATGATGATGATGGATTTCTTTACAACATCTGACATTGTTCATTACTTGACAGAGCTGCAGCGGTGCAGATGATGATGATGATGATGATGGCGGTGATGAAGAAGGACCAGGTTCTTCCTTCCAGGTAAGATTATCTCCCCTGGGTGAGGTGCTATGCACAGACCTTTCTCTGGCCCTTCAATGTGCACTGCCTCAGTCCTCCCTTTCTTCAGCCATTTTTTTTTCACATTCCTTCCTTCCTTTTCATCTGCTGAATGAAAAAATAAGAAAAGAATTACGTTAACTGCAAAGAATAAAATTCAGGGTGATATTGATTTCATTATCTTTATAGGAGAAACCAATACATTGTATTAATGATTACTCTTATGTTCATGCATATTCCAAAAAAGAAAATGTCTGTGTTAGATTTTCACAATTTTGAGTTTTAAACAGTTTTTTTTTTCTGGTAATTGATTAAGTTTCAGTTTTGCACCTTTGCTTAAAGTAATTATTAATTTTTGTATGTGTGCCTGTCTAATTAAACAGAATATAAGTTGCAAAACTGTCATGCTTTCGAATGTCTTTGAGTGAAAATGTGAAAGAAAAACATAACGAAAACACACATATGTCAGTAACCATTTTAAGTGATAAACAGTCAGGTGCCATAAGTTATGGTTAAAATGGCAACAGTCTGTCTAGAATATTAAGGGCATTCATCTATCATTAAATCATGATCATGGTACATCAAATGAAGTTTATAGTAAATACAAGCCTTCATAGACTTTGAGCAAAAGAGCCTTTAACTCCAAGTCAGTGGATGCTTAAAAAGCATTTGAAGAACAATGAGTATAATTATTGATGGATTACTTTAAATAAACAGTAGAAAGAAATAATTATAGTTGACCTGCTTTTCTTGAAAGATAGAAACCATATTGAAATTAATTGAAAGATTCTAAGCACTCCAAAAGATTTAAAATCCTGCTTTTTAATTTTCTTACTGGGATATTTCTTAAATCAGAGAGTTAGAGGATATACTGATTCTTTGTTGTGACTTTTTTTATTGTATTCTTATAAAGTTATTGTCTTTCTATCAAAATCCAGTGTGAAATTGCATTTGGCAGTTGTTTGGCTTATTTACTTAGTTTCTGCAAAGTTTGACTTTGAAGAGTTGACAGCATTGCTTTGTTTCTTCTTTTTGTATTTACTCTTTATTTCTGTGCTTTTTCTGCATGCAAATGGGCTGCTTGAAGTCTCATTCAAGATGAACTATAATACTACCTGAAACATTTAAACTCATGGATATAGGGAATCTGTTGAAGGGAATAGAGATTCTATCTAATATATAAAATAACAACGTAAATTCGCAAAACAAATTGGGACAAAAAAGAATAGCACAAAGCTATGAACGAGTACAAGAACATTACAATCCATGAATAATTCAAGAATAGTGCAAACATGATTGTGCAAACCATAAAAGTACAAGAATGGCACAAGATTGTAGTCTAGTATAAGAATAGTACAAATCATGAATAATACAATAGCAGTACAAACCACATACCATAAATAGTAAAATAGTACAATCGTGAATGTACAAATCAGCAAGTTGCTATGAATAGGACAACAAAAGAAAAATAATAAATGAAAAAGTACAATACACAATCCATTGAATAGCACAAGAATAATATAAACCATGAAGAGTACAAACACAAATACCTTTAAGCAGCCCAAGAGCATTTGTATTGCTTTAGTGTGTCTCACCTGTTTCCTTTGCTGTTATATTTTATTGCTTTTTCCATGTGTGTGCATATTTCCTTTTGTTTCTTTCACTGGTTTATTTTCATATTGAAGTCACAAACCTATATTCCATACTTTTCCCAAGAAAATGTTACATCTTTTTTTTCACTCTATCTATCTTATAAATAACAGTGAACAATTTTTTCACTTGGTGTTCTGTAAGGTAGGAATATTCTTACAAATATTGATACTACTGTGGATGTGTCACAGCTGGCAGAGTCTTACATGATGCCATTATGTTTGATTCTGTTACGCACATGTTAACTGTTTAAACAAAAGTTTAGGTATCTGTAATAACTAAATTTTATCAACTTTTTGTTAAATTAAAGAATATAATGTGTCTTTTTTTTTTTTTTTTTTTTAATGAATTTGCATTTTAGAATATTTTTCTAATATTTCTTGATAATTGTTTCTGCTGAAGCATTTCCATTGTTAACAAATTACATATTTAATTTTGTATACCACTCATCCTCAACGTAGAAATCCTTCCTGCATAACTTAATTATCAAATTTTGTTGAAAAAAAAAATCTGCCCATCAACGTAATTTATTGATGACTATGTTTCTCTGACATGTGTCAATCATCAATGATTCCTATCCATCTCAGCTCCACCTGGATGCTCTCAAGGTAGACAACTACAGTGTAGCTTCCCTAGATTGTTACAGCAATGTCACAGTTCTCTCCCCTGATTAATAAGTTGAGTCTAAGAAAGATTGAAAATAAATTAATAAAAAGCAAAAGGTATTCCTTGAAATAAGTATGTTTAAATGACTTTCTCAGTTTGTATATAACTTGGATTTTATTTATCATTTTACCACGAGGAAAAAAATAAATGATTTATTTCATATCTAAACCTGTAAAATCCAAGATATTTTTGTGTCAGTATTGGTTTTTAGGCTGAATACAGATAAAGTTCAATAAATTTGTCCAGAAATCTTTCTTAGATTCTTTTATATCAGTTGTTAGAGAGCTTGTGATCTTGCTCTTGTATATAGCTAGACCAATAGAAACATTGTGTTTTGACGAAATATTGAAGGTTAAAAGAAAAGTATGTCCCTAATAAAAAATTAATAATAAAACATTCATTATATCATATTTTATGGTATTATCTGTATGTATATTTAGGTTAACTAGCAGACCCATAGTTTCCTGATATAAACTTATATTGTCTCAATATCCACATAGTAATTCAAACAATTAAAGCCCCCCTAGTAAAGCCAGTTAAAGTCATTTTTAGTAGATAGGGATGCATGATCATATATGTATGTCTGTATGATTCTGTAATATGTCCATTTGTGTATGTATTGGATGAGTATTGTATGCAGTTTCTGTATTCTTGTTTTAAACATATCAGGTATATGTTAAGTACAAGGGTGTAATGCCTGTTAAACACAAAACACATTTTTTTGTGTATAAAAAAAAACCCAGCAAATTTTGTACCTCTAAGTTAGAACTCAATTTTTTATCTTGGGGGAAATCCCCAGCCAGACCCCCAACTAAGAAAGGGTGTGACCTGCCCCCATTCCCCACCCCCTCCAACTCTGTGTGAATATCTAACACAGCTTAGACAAGTTTGAGTTGAAAAGAAAACATGTTCATATTTTATCAGGTGTCTGAGCATATATTAAAGAAAAGTAACATAAGTAATGAATATGTATTTACCAAGATAAAATGTAAAACTTTCATTTGAAAAAGTTGTCCAATGTTTAGCTCACCTGAGCACAATGTGCTCATGGTGAGCTATTGGGATGACCCTGTCTGTCGTTGTGTGTCTTTCCGTCGTGAACAATTTGCTTTAAACAACATCTCCTCTGAAACTGCTGGACAGAATTTGATTAAACTTGGCATGGATGATCCTTTGAAGAACCTTCACAAATTGCTAAAAAAAACTTGATCCATGTAGAATTTTGGTTGCCATGGCAACAGAAAGAAAAAAATATGGAAACTTTAAAAATCGTCTCCTTCAAAACTACTGGCCAGATTTCAAAATGTTGTAGTACAGATGTTTCTTTGGTAACCCTCTACCAAGATTGCTAAAATTATTCCAATCTGTAAAAAAAACATGGCCACCAGGGGCAGGGCGAATTTGCCTTATATGTTTACAGTGAAATCTTTAAATGACATCTCAAGAACTGCTGGACAAAAATTGATTAAATTTGGCTGGGATGATCCTTGGGTGAAGATTCACAAAAGTTGCTAAAATAAACTTGATCCATGTAGAACTCTGGTTGCCATGGCCATGAACAGAAAAAAAAACACTTTAAAAATCATCTACTTTAAAACTACTGGCGAGATTTCAAAATGTTTTAGTAGATATGTTCCTTGGATAAACCTATACTTATATTTTTTTTCTTTTTTTGTGTGTATGTATGTATGTGTATTCAATATGATTTTATATTATTTTGATAAGGTGAATAAGCTAAGTCTGGGATATTCTGTTAAAGTAAACATTTGAAAATTGAAAGGAATATTTTCAGAAAGGGATGTGTGTGTGGAGAGAATCCAGACAAATCTGACAAATACAATGTAGCTGATTAGCCTCTAGATTCAGCACACAGTACACTGTATAGCAACGTGTGAGCCAATGAAAACAAAGAGCAACGACTATACACTGAAGCCTTTCCAATATTTACAGATGTATTCAAAGACTTACAGGCTATCCAATAATTGGTAGTCAATGGTTGACCTGATTTATGTTAAATAAATATGCCTGTTTGTGAGCAGTTTACCTATCCATTGATGGGAATGACTGGGCTTAAAATACTCTGTTAAAAATTGGAATGGTACTTTCTTGAACTCTGCAATAAATTCAAACAATACATTGCTGAAAAACACTTGCTTCAATTGAAAATTGAAAAGCTGCTTATAAATGAAAACTACAGATGCTGTTTTAATGTACTGATGTTTTCAATGAATAGTGATGTGATGTTGTTTTCAAAATGAATTGTCCAATTTTTTTTTATTGAATAATTGAATAGTAGTTAAATGAAAATCTAGAGACAATCTTAGGAGTAAACTTGAATTAATAACCAAAAGCATTACAATCTTTAAAGGTAGATATGATTTTTTAAATGAATTGTTGAATTGTTTCTTGCCTTGGCCATCTATATAAAGAACAAAGTCACATTTGCACTGTACACTATCTACACACACCTCTGATAGGCAATACACTCCATTTAAGGACAAAAACACTCAATTAAAAGGACAAATATTCTCTCAATTCACCTGTCTATGTAATCCTTTTGCAAAGCAAAGTAAATACTTGTGTCTTTTCACCAAATTTTTCATATTCTTTGGTATTATACTCTGCTTTTTAAGTTCATTTTGGTTGTGTCAAGGCATATAAGAAGTGTTTAGCCCTTTATGTTTGGCCCTTGTACAGCGTGTCCAATCCCTGTGATGTGTGTGTATTGTCCCCACTTGGTTACCATGGTAACAATGGACATTGTTCTAGTTGTGGGTACTGTAGATTGCCTGTAAATGTGGCTATTGTCCGTCAATGTTGTAGCAGCAGCAAGACCCTTTAGATAAATTTTTGTGGGGATTTCATTTTTGAGGAGAACAAAAATTGTCATATTGTTTTCAAGTGTTTTTGGATAAGTACAAAATAAAGGATGCATAAATGAGTCTCTTGTTTTTGAAACCATTTAAAATCATAAGCAGATTTTTTATGTGTATGAAAAATTTGATTTAAAAAATTTAAAGAATTTGAGAAAATATGATATTGTGTATATGTGGTACATCATGATTCTCTAATAAAACAAGAGAAATACATATAGAAAGGTTAAGAATGTCAGAGGTTTCAATT
>CM037785.1:49406839-49423709 GCA_021229015.1 Solen grandis | reverse complement strand
TTTTTTTTTTAAGGACAGCATTTACTATACTTATGTTGTTTTCTTGAAAAAATGGTTACATTTCCGTTAAAAAGGGATTGAAATTTAAAAAGGATGAAAAGGTCTTGTTTCTTGGAATAATTGGATATTTCCCTTTTGTAATTCAAAAAAAAAAGTGCTCGGCTTTTTTCAGGTACATTAAAATATAAACAAAAATTTATTTTCAGTAACATGGTTAAGGAATAAATCATTCTTCAGGTCACTACAATTTTTTACGCATTCTGGTTGTAACACAGAAAAATTTGACGCCCCCGTGAAAAAAATTGAGCGGGTTTTACAAAAGAGGGAAGAGAACATATTTTGGGGTTAATTTATGTTTGAAGGGCCCAATTGACTGAATGTTTCTAAGTGAAATAGGCAAAGAGTTCCATAAATCAATTGATGCAGGAACAAAAGACTTTTCAAAAAGTGTTGTTCTTCTGTGAATACCTATGAAGTCGTTATTACTTCTGAGGTTGTAACTAATACTTTCGTCAACGAGTCTTTGAAAGAGGCTATTCAGATAATCAGGTACCATATTATTTTTTATTTTAAACATTAACATAATTTTCTGGTATGTTCTTCTCTCGTTTAGAGTTAGCCAACCAGTTTCTTTATATAGATTGTTCAAACTGATGGAACGCGTGGTACCAGTGACTATTCTACCTGCTTCAATTTGTAATTTCTCTAATTTTTCTTTAACATATTCCGTGCAGTTATCCCATACAACGGAAGCGTACTCAAGAATTGGACGTAGGAATGATACATATATTTGATTTAGCGCATTGCGTTTTACTGTAAATTTTAGTTTTCTCATGATACCAATTATTTTGGATGCAGATTTTATGATATTATTTGTATGTGCATGCCATTTACAATCACTGCTTAAAGTAATACCTAAATGTTTGTGGGTATCTGAGATAGATAGGATATTATCATCAAAATTAAGAATAGGCGGTTGCTGATTTCCAAAATATAAAACTTCAGTTTTTTCAGGATTAAACGTCACCAACCATTGTTCAACCACCTTGAAATTTCTTTTAGATCGTGGTTCAGTATTGCTCCTAAATCTGCAGTATTTGAAGATGTAGCCGCTAAAGATGTGTCATCTGCGAACAATCTCGTAATACACCTTAAAGTATCTGTTATGTCATTTACATAGATCAGGAAAAAGATAGGACCCAAGACTGATCCTTGAGGCACGCCGGCAGAAATATTTAAGACTAGAGTAAGACTGACCAACAAGAACTCGCTGATGTCTATCAGATAAATAGTTAGATATCCAAGTTAAAATTTGACCTTTTATTCCTAACTGCTCAAGTTTAAATAATAAGCCTTTATGCCAAACTCTATCAAACGCTTTCGAAATATCACAGAAAACAACGCATGTATGAAGTTTAGAATCATAGGATTGTGTAATTTGATGATATAGATCAATTAATTGATAAACTGTCGAATGTCCACTTAAGAAACCGGACTGTTTTTCATAAATAGATTATTGCTTATGAGAAAATTGTAAATATGTTTATACACGCAACGTTCCATCAGCTTACCTAGACAACTTAAGAGAGAAATAGGGCGATAATTACCTGAACAGTTTTTATCGCCTTTTTATAAAGAGGCAAAACAGTAGCAGCCTTCCATTTTAACGGGAATATACCTTCCTTTAGTGATTTGTTGAAAAGCATGAATAATGGTGTGGAAATTGTTGATCTTACATTTTTTAAATTTTGTGAGATATAGAATCAGGACCAACAGCTTTATTAACTTCCAATACTTTGATTAAATCTTCAATTTCCGATTTTTGTATCATAATTGATTATATTATTAAGACTTGTTGTTGATTTGGCTTCAAATGGGGGAAGAACAGAATTAGTATCATCCAGAAACGAAGTATTCATTTAAGCATTCCGCTTTTTCTTCATCAGTGTAACATATCTCTTCTTGCGATTTCTTTTTAATATGGGAATAGATTCTGACGTTTTAAAATTTTTCATAAGACCTTTTATACATTTCCAGAAATTATTACACTTATTAGAACTATTTTCTTCTAATCTATTTTCAATATTGTTAAAGAATCGGCGCTTCGCGAAAATTTTGAGGTTATTAACTTTATTCCTAAGTTTTTTTTATATTTGAACCAGTATTTGTCTGTTGGATTGCTTAAAGCTAAACGTCCCTGTCTGTCTCTGTATTTAGTAAAGCGTCGAATTTCTGAGTCATACCAAGGTTTGTCGTTCGGTCGAATAGTTATAACTTTTGATGGTATGCATTCTGACATAAATTCTAGTATGATATCAGTGAAAGTATCACATGCTTGATCAGCAGACAAGTATTAATGAAGTCCCAATTGTATGCAGCTATTAACGAATTTAAATAAGTGAAATCTGCTCTATTGTAAAACCATACTTTTCTTGTTGAACATTTCTTTTCAGTAAAAATAGACTTTATATGAATAAAAGTAGCTTTATGATCGCTGATAGAACTATCAACTTCTAAACAGCCTGAATTGTAGACGTCTATTCTACTAGAGATTAGTACTGGATCTATTAGGGTTGCAAAAGTTGTTGCGACTCTAGTTGGTTCATTGATAACATTAGTTAAGTTATAAATTAAAATACTATTATTCAAGTTATGGGTATGTCTATTTAAAAGATCTTCATTTAGATCGCCCATTATAATGATATTTTCATTTACATCTTAAGCTTTTTTCTATGCTTAGATTAAAATCATTCCAAAAAGAAATTGTACTATTTGGAGGCCTATAAACTGTACATAACAAAAATGAAGTAGATTTGTAAGAAATCTGAAGCCATATGGATTGAACTGACGGTAACTCAGGGTCATGTCTGCGACATGAATACAAACAACTTGAAACATACAAAAGGATTCCACCTGAGTATGCCGAAAGATCTTTCCTATAAAGTGTTACATTTGATAAGTCGTTAAGGAAAATAGAATCGGGTACATTATTGTCTAAGTGGGACTCAGTAAAACATAAAATATCGTGATCTGCTATAAAGTGATCAGAAATATAATCAAGTTTATTGCGGATGCTTCTTATGTTAAGATGTAAAAGACTTAATATTCCAGCTTCGGGCCCCGGATTAACCTCAATATCTCCTGAAAGTAGAATTATAAGTAACAAGAGGGCCATGATGGCCCTGGATCGCTCACCTGGTATCATTAGGCTATGTAAAATCAAGTGACCCCTGGGTAGAGCCAATTTTGACCCGAGGGTGATGATATGAACAAACTTGGTAAAGGGTCTATTAGCCCATGTTACATACCAAATATATAAACTCCAGACCTTGTGGTTTTTGAGAAGAAGATTTTTCTAGTTTTTTTTCCTGTTAGCCTATGTTAAATCAAGTGACCCCTGGGGCGGGGCCAATTTTGACTCCAGGGTCATAATTTGAACAATCTTGGTAGAGAGTCATATGATCATGCTACATATTAAAAATCAAAAGGGTAGGCCTTGTGGTTTCTGAGAAGAAGATTTTTCAAGTTTTTTCTATATTAGCCTATGTAAAATCAGGTGACCCCTTGGTTGGGCCAAATTTGATCCCAGGGCCATGATTTGAACAAACTTGGTTGTGATCTACTAGACAATGCTGCACACCAAATATCTAAATCCCAGGCCTTGTGGTTTCTGAGAAGAAGATTTTTCAAGTTTTTCCTATATTAGCCTATGTTAAATCAAGTGACCCCTGGGGCGGGGCCAATTTTGACCCCAAGGTCATGATTTGAACAAACTTGGTAGAGATCCACTAGACAATGCTACACACCAAATATCTTAACTCTATGCCTTGTGGTTTCTGAGGAGAAGATTTTTCAAGTTTTTTCCTATATCAGCCTATGTTAAATCAAGTGACCCCTGGGGTGGGGCCAATTTTAACCCCAGGGTCATAATTTGAACAATCTTGGTAGAGAGTCATAAGATCATGCTACATACCAAATATTTAAACTCCATGCCTTGTGGTTTCTGAGGAGAAGATTTTTCAAGTTTTTTCCTGTATTAGCCTATGTTAAATCAAGTGACCCCTCGGGCGGGGCCAATTTTGACCCCAGGGTCATAATTTTAACAATCTTGTTAGAGAGTCATAAGATCATGCTACATACCAAAAATCAAAAGGCTAGGACTTGTGGTTTCAGAGAAGAAGATTTTTTCAAGTTTTTCCTATATTAGCCTATGTTAAATCAAGTGACCCATGGGGCGGGGCCAATTTTGACCCCAGGGTCATAATTTATACAATCTTGGTAGAGAGTCATAAGATCATGCTACACACCAAAAATCAAAAGGCTAGGCCTTGTGGTTTCGGAGAAGAAGATTTTTTAAATTTTCATTTTTAAAATCTATTTTTAGCGCCTGTGACCTAGATTTTTGACCAATCAAAATAATTTTAACAACATTGGTAAAGGGCCACATAATGAACATTCCTGTGAAGTTTTATCAAAATCCATCCAGTGGTTTAGGAGAAGAAGTTGTTTAAAGGAAAAGTTGACGCAAGACGCACGCACGGACGGACGGACGGACGACGGACGCCGGACAAAAGGCGATCACAAAAGCTCACCATGAGCACGTTGTGCTCAGGTGAGCTAAAAATATGTGCAATGAGTGTAAGTCGATTGAATAACACAACATTAAAAAACATACGGTTTTAAATACGAACTATACACGATTAGTAAAATTGTGTACAGACTGGTGAAAGAAATCAAACACATTAAGATTATATTTGTAACGCCTCAAGGAACAGCGTGTTCTACAGTAGAAAACCCCAATGGCCACACGCCATCCTACAACATCATTACCCACTGGGTAAAATAAACACAACCGATGAATGACGCGTGGCCATTGCAAGTGCAACTTCACATGGGGGACTACTACAGGTAAACCATCCAAAGAAGAAAAAGAAGATAGACAGAAGAAAAATGAGAAAGAGTTCTTTACGCATCGGAAATTTATTCATGTGGTATTTTCTCTCCTAAGATTTATTACAGTGAATAATTCTTATTTATATTTAGAATAACATACATTGTTAAACAAGGGCATAAAATATTAGGGACGTCAGGGATTTTATATGGAATCAATAGACATAGAGAGAAAAAAAATCGAATAACAATCAAAATAGCCTGTACAATTGAATAATCAAAGACGACACATTCCAAGAATGAAATAGCTTATTTACGCTCACAGATGTATATGAGTTTAAATGCATGCCTGCATGACCCCACGTGTATGCGAATATTTGCGTCACGATGAATGAAAGGATATATACACATACATACACACACACACACACACACACACACGCACACACATACATACATACATACATACATATGCATATATATATACATTAACACACATACATATATATATACATATACACATATACTCATACATACATACTACATACATACATACATAAAGGTGTGAGTAGAGTATATTACTAATTTTGATGTTTATATAAATATATGTGTATACATATAAGTGGCTTGGATAGAAGTCTTCAAGAGTTTGTACAATGAAGCTAGACTAAATTGTTGAGATCTTCCTGTGTGAAAAAGTTTATTCGTCATGAAACACGTCTGTGCTACTTTAAATTAAACCAAACAAAAAGTTTAAATATGCATGCGTTAATAGTGTATCTTTAAAAACATCTCAAAATATGATCTTTATCTTACATTATTTGCATAAAATTAAAAAGATAACCACAAGTAAAAAGGAGAAATAAAAACACTTGTTTGCGCATGATCGCCGGAAGGCGACAGTGCGATGATGATAACGCGAGAGCACGATGATGATAGTACGACATCACGATGATGATAGTACAGCACGATGATGATACTACGACAGTACGATGATGATAACGCGAGAGCACGATGATGATACTACGACAGTACGATGATGATACTACGACGATACGATGATGATATTGCGAGAGCACGATGATGATACTACGACAGTACGATGATGATAACGCGAGAGAACGACAACGCGACAGCACGATGGTGATACCGCGATGGCACGATGATGATAGCACGATAGTATATCGCATTATCATCATCGTGATCTCGTGTTCTCTTAGTATCATCATCGTGCTATCGTACTATCATCATCGTGGTCTCGCGTTATCGGCGTCGTAACATCGTGATATCGCATTATCATCATCGTACTGTCGTGTATCGGGTACCCTAACAATTCAGCTAGAGGCGATGGCCCTAACGGTATTCCGTAGTTAGTAGATTTAGATCTAATTTTAAGCATTACTGACATTTGAAAATTAAGCGATTACTTTATATACTTAAGCTTTCATGGTTATCTTTTTTTTCACTGGCTGAAAGATATGTAAATTAAAATATCCGAATCACTACAAGAGAGCTTCTTTGTCGACCAGTACATCATGCATGGAAAGGCCAGAAAAGAAAGAAAATATATGTTAAGATATGGAGCTCACGAACCTGGATGCAAATCAGCATTCACATTTTAGTCACGTTATCCTTCATATATAGTGTAACCTTACGCATAAAGTAAGAGTAAGATAACCCAGATTTGGGTCTTAGTCGTGAAAAGGTTGTCCTGCATAGATCTGGTATCTAGATCTACCTATTAGTTCCTTATTTGCACAATAAAACATAAAAAAAAAGATCTTTAGTGAAACAAAAAAAGAAAAAAAGTTCCGATTCTGATCTCCCGACCGACCCTCTTATTTAACGACCGACCTAGTTTTTTAGTTTTTATTTGCATCTCAACCTACCAACCCTCTTTTGGAGACCAGAAACGGAACTGTTCTTTCTTTTCTTTTTTTGCATAACAGTTTAACGATGTGGTCATTTAATACGTGTCTCAATGGTTATCATGTTGTCAGCCATGACAATAACCGACTGTTTCCGTTTAATACACATTTCATCTTATAATCTTCCTTCTAGAAATAGAAAGAAAGTCTTTTAACCTTTATATAGTCAATATGTGCAATAATATAAAGAGACCGCAATGTCCACGTGGTTGCCTGATGGGGGTCAATTTTACTTTTATGGAAAATATAGGCTTTATTGAATATGTCCTCTTAATCCAGAATATTTGCATAATAGTTGAAGTAGCTTACATAAAGTGGACGGTATTTCACAGGTTGAACCGTAATTGATTGATTGATTGTTGTTGTTGTGTTTTTTTTTCCAGTCCAGTGGTGCCATCTAGCGGTCACCATATCCCACTGTACGATGTCTCCTACCTGTACTTTGGTCTTATTGGTTTTATCATCAGTCTCCTCATTGGTCTACTGGTCAGTTTGTGTACAGGTGAGAAGGTAGTGGAGTGGTCTGGGGGTTGCAGGCCAGCAATAAATCGCGTTGATGCAAATACTGAAATATATTTGGCATGAGTATGAATTTACATTTTGTAAGAAAATGATAATCTGAGGTACTTGCTGAACTTATTTATTTTCATTGGCGTGAAATAAAATGTAACTAAGAAATTATGTGTATTATATTAATATCCCCGCTTCACAAAATGAGCCGGGAATTTAAAGGAATCACATGAGCAGCTGTCCCGTCGCGTCAGGCCCACTTACAACAAGGCGGGCTAATCATCTGTAATGACAGTTCTTGTTTATATTTCTCTTTTCTTTCTAATTGTTAAATTCATTTTTTAAAGCTTCCACAAAAAGGGTGTCAAAACGAGTTCAATCCACTTATCAGAGTTCTATGATATTATCAACATATTTTTCATTGATTTATAACGTCAGCCTCAATAAGAAGAATAGAAAACCATGTGAATAATGTTCTGTTTTTTTACCAGGTATGGACCGAGATTATCCGACAGACTCCGAATTCCTATTTCCCTGTGTCCGGGGTTTCTGGGAAGCAGGACAGCGGGCGGCTGCACCCGTTCGACATATGGTTACAAGGACAGTAAGCAATTCTTATAAGTTCAAACTATAATATACCCAAAGTATATATGCTGATTGCGCTAATCTCTATACATCATCCGTGGATTTTTCACTACTTTTTCGGCGCTAAACTGATACATTAATCCGACTGGGTGCAATATAACGTTGTCTAGTCTGGCGTTTACCAATCCGAATGCTCGTATCGTAATTTCCAGTTTTCTATATAAAATATCCCCCACCACTGATGTTCTTACCTGCACACGAATAGTATCAAAATGTAAACGTCATTTTGATTGGCTTAAATATATATTCGCGCTTCATAGAAAATACCACGTTTGATGAATGGAGAGTATAATGGAACATATTGACCGTGGATGTCCGATGATGGTATACAAAAGCGAAAGCAAGATGTCAGGAACTTCAGCAAGCATTATCGTTGATCTAAAGCATTTTCTTGTTTCAAGATTCGTATATACGTGTTTGTGTGATGAAATATGTGCGAACATCGTAATCGGATATCATACTGAAGGTTTTTTTCGTTTTGTTTTTTTATGAACAAATAAATTCACCATTTCAATTTTAGGCAAAATGTTTGTACATGATGGCGACTGTACAAACGTCTATTATATACATTTGTAGTTACTCAAAATTTCATTGTTTTTTTGTTTTTTCTTTCTTGAGAAAGGCAATTTTTTGCCGAAATATTGAAAAAGTGAATTTAATTGGGTGTGTGTTTTTTTATTATTTCCAACATATTAATTGTAAGTTTTTAAATGCTCTTTCACATAAAGATAACGCCAAAAATGTTGCGTACAACTTTTTTTAATGCTTACGGCTATAGTTAACAATCTGTTTTTATTTATTAAATATTACCATGTTCATGAACGCTTTTATAACTTTAGATAATATAAATATAATTTTGACATTTGCTTCATTTCAAAATGTGTTTTCCAAACTATGTCACGGGTGCGGGAGGTCATGGGTTCGACCCCCGGCCGCGACATACCAAAGTCGTGAAAAATGGTACTGTTATAGCGTCCTTGCTTGGCGCTCAGCATATTCATAAGGGTAGTTGCAGGATTGGTTGGCCTGGTGTCAGGATAATGTGACCGGGTGTGGTATCGCGCCACATGTCTACGGCGTGATACTGCAGTGTGGCAGCACTATATTTGTTTCAAGTAGACATCGTCTCCAAATAACTGAAATACTGTCGGTGGGACGTTAAACCCAACAAACAAACTATGTCAAGGGAGCTCAGCGAAGTAACATTAAAGAAAGTAGGAAAATAGTACATTCATCTCCCTTCTTCCCTTCCATGGCCAAGACATCTATATAAATTATGTAAATCAAATGAGCTAAATTTTTATACCATCAAAGATGTTTCTAATTTAGCACTGTTGTTGATGCCACATAAAGACTTCAAGTATGGCACCAGTGTATTGGTAGCAAAGTGCGTTTTGCTAAAAAGACAAATACTTAACAAAAAGCGAAAGAACAGATCTCTGTCAATCAGATTAATTTATAACTGTAAACGACATTTCATTACCATCCTTATGTATTTCTATCACTCCCCGCCACCCGCAATGTGCATATTTACATTTTTTTTCTCCCGAAAAATAATTCTATTCAAAGAGTTCCATTTATAGTCAACATCAAATTAAAAGCATCAAAGCATCGAGTTAAATTTTTTATATAATTCAAGCAGAACTTTCTTTAGGGTTTTGTTGAAAACCAGCATACTCTTCCTTTCAAATGAAAGGGATCGGGTCCATTTCCAATACACTTACTTGGTGCTAAGTAATTATATCTTTTATGGCTTAAACATCACCAACAATACTTAGCGTAAGGTAAGATTTAAAGCAGTTCGTTCACAGATGATCGGTAGAAATAATAATAATAATAATAATAAAAATTCTACTCTCCCTCGTTACTTTTTGTGAAGTCTTTGTTTTCTGACAAATAAGCTCGGAAGGTGAAGGTCACAATGCACACAGAAAAACGTTATTTTTGTAAACACAACTTCGACGAAATCGCTTAAATAAAGAATACGATATCCCCGATGCAGGTGATTGCGGTACCACGTGACACGTTCAACATAGCGTGTTCACCAGTTAAGGGTAGAGATTTCGTAAGTTCAACCTATGAAGTAAGTGTGTGCGCGAAAAAAGAATGTGATCAGTCAAGTGAAGACAAATGAAAATAGAAAATCTAAATATAGGTTTTATCAGTCTAAATTAATTCTCAATACCGTCTGTGATGGTTGCATTGGGCGACCATGCGTCTGCAGACGGGTATTGATAGACGTAATACACACATATAGATAAACATTAAATTCTAAGTCAATGACACATTTTAGAACAAAGTGCTTTAAATAAGGTTGCAGTCCTTTCCACAATTCCCGTTTCAAGTTCAGTTACATGACTAAGTTGACATACATTATCACCTTCATTTTTAAGAAATTTAATAACTAGATATTTTATTAGGGAAGCAAGAATGGTGAAATTCGCCCCTGATTAAGCGCTAAGTATGGTTGTTTGGTTATTTAGTTGATTATTTTGTGAAACAAGAATGATCCACCGCCGAAACATACCAAAGTCATGAAAAATTGTACTCCCTTGCTTGGCGCTCAGCATATAAGGGTAGTTCTAGGACTGGTTGGCCCGGTGTCAGGGTAATGTATCTGAGTGTGGTATCATGTCACATGTCCAGGGCGTAATATAGAAGTGTGGTAGCGCTATACCCTACCTTATTGAAGATCTAGAGTAGATTATTTTAAACTTATTTATTTAAAGTCGACTGGGAAACAAAAAGTCCTACAATTTATAACACTACATTCGGATCATCGGCGAAATCCCACGTTGGCTCAGTATGCTTGGCTTCTTAATCGACCGTGGGATTTTCAGTTAGCAAAACTTCGAACTCATGAATTATTGATTGGGCATTTCATTGGCTCCAGAAACAACACGGCGACAACAGGGATCATTTGACCAATGAAACGGCGCGGGATTTTGAAAGTTAGCTTCGTTCTACCATGTAAACCTGACGTCACGCTCCTCGCCTTAGCGTAGCGGTTTTATCTTGCGGGAACAATGAGTCAGCTTTTGCTTTTGAAAATTTCAACGAAGAGTATTCAAAATACTATGCATAATTTCATTGGCCAGCAAGTAGCTGATTAATATTCATGAAAATAAAGTTTTGCCAGCTAAAAATCCCGCGGTATATACAGAAATGATGACGGAATATATACGGTGGGTTTTCGACGATGCATTCGGATCAGCAATTGGGTATGTTACAACTGAACCACACACCCTCATAAGTAGTATCAAGGTTGTTTGGCGGAAACCCCGCAAGGTTATCTCCCATTTTCATGTTTCAGAACTCCCGACGGGCCCACGATGGAGATCCAGTAGCTTCCAAACTAGCCTCTGTGAGGGCCGTCCAACCGGACTGGTACAGCAAGGTTAAGGACGATGAGCTGTGATAGTCATTTACGTTTCTTCGTCAATCTCCGGAATCATTCGATTTCCGGGAGAGAATCACTGATGACGTCAGAGTACTGTAATCGTCCTCCCTGAACTGCTATCATACACCGTTTGGTTTTCTTCGTCAGTACAAACGTTACATCGTATATTGACCACATGGATTTGGCACGTAGTATTTGGGGAAAAAATCCAGGTAGTGTCTATATATATTAACAGAGGATGTAACTCTGCGACGGCGAATTTCGATACCGGTGATCTTCCGACGATCTGATCATAAACAAAAAAACAGTGACTGGGAATTTTTTCAGGTCCTGACACAAGTCAAGGCATCCACCTCCAAGAAAAACACAAGAAAGCCCCACTCTGATATCTCCTTTTCTCACCATTGTGTCATATTGTCTCAAAACACTGCCAGGTTTCATTGGTCGGACACAACCTCGTAACACGATTAGTCACGTGTAAGCAGCAATTTACACATATATTTCGCAGAGTTTAACGAACCAAGCCGATTATTTTTTTTCCCAAATACAACGTGCCAAGTCCCAGTGATATTGAAAAAATTGTTGTCGTCTATGTATTTTGTTTCATTTGTTTCGACGCATCTGATTGGTTGATCCATATATGTATAATTGCAACTATGAAAGATGTACTCCAAATGACTGAAATACTGTGGGACGTTAAACCCAATAAACAAAGAAACAAACTCTGAACAAACCGTAATTATTTTGTAAATCTAGTACAAATAATAGTCCCATGATTTAATCTAAAAAAGAAATGAAAATAAAACTGTTGTTTATAATTTAAAATGTGATATTGTCTGTACAATATGATTACATGTAGGTATAAATGGGAGTTTGTAGAATATTAGTTGAAACGATTAAAAACTTTAGTGCTGTCATAAAATTGACAAAGTTTTCATTTCTTACAATATAATTGCATTCTTATATATCAAACATATACAGGTCCAATAAATATTGAGTGTTAAGCTCGTTTTTGTATGCATGCCTTAATGTATGTCCTGTGCACAGGAAGCAAAACTATAGTTTGTAAAAAATGTTTAAACCAACAATGATATTAAACAAGATTTAGCCAGTCAAAGGCTCTTTCCAGTGCATTTCTTTACGACTTTTACATTTAAGGCAGACCCATCCTCTTTAAGTTTACATGAAATTTATTTCAATATAAATCGAAAGAAGATAGAAACGACGATTTGTTTGTGAACACCCCAAAACACACAAAAACGTCGGTTTTGACGTCGAAAACGACGTTATATCAAAGGTATGATTCCACCTTAAAAACTTGTCTCGCTCGAATTCCACCAACAATACTTAGCGCTGAGTAATACTTAATTCTTAAACAAGGTAGACACACATTCCACCATTACTATTTTATGAAATATGCAAGTACACAACTAAGTTGAAACATGAATCGTTACCGTAATAACTAAAAATAATTGAAAAGAAATAAAACATTTTGGGTATTTTTATCAGAGAAACGAGAGTTATTCAAGAGAGGAATTTAACGTTATTTAGCGCTAAGAACTGTTGGTGGAATTCGACCAAGAAGCTTGTTACATAATAAAATTGCATCATGAATCACTCTTCTTTAAAAGAAAAATAGCGTCAACAGACGGACGATGTCGAAGCAAGAGTCTTGATAAATTCTTATGAAAAACGCCAACAGAAACATTTAATATGATCAGGAGTTCAAGTGAAAAGCGGAAGTGCAGTCATACATTAGTGTTTAAATGGCATTGACGATATCGGGAAGGACGGACTACAACTGAAGACTATGAACGATGTGGATGTTCACCATCGCTAAGGCCAACATTCGTGACTAAAGTTAGACATGCCTAATGCAGAAACACGGTTAACAGTTCGAGCTTTATCTGAAAATGTTGATGTCTCCACATTCACAGTGCACTAATTTCTCAAGGAAGACTAGCACATGCGTGTAGTTAAATCGCTTTGCAGTAACGTAGGGGGAAGGTGGTTAGGTTTGATATATTTTGCATCGATTCCAAAGAAAAAAACTGTTGTAAGTATTTTATTTCTTTATCAATTTTAATAATATATAGCTCATGCGAAGCGGAAAATTGTGTCTTACACGTAGGTTCCAGTGTTTCTCTTGTCAGATGTACAGTTTTTCCTAACAATTGGGAAAACCTTCCGAGTTCGTGAAATCATGTAAAGCACATCGCTAATAATGTTTTCCCGAATGTTTGGAAATACTAAGCATCTGACAAAAGAGCCATTAGGACTCTTGTATGCGCTATATCCCATTAAAATTGGTGAAGAAATAAAATACTTAGAGCAGTTTTCTTTTTCGAATCGATGCAAAATATGCTTTACGCGTTCCCAAACGTTCGCAAAGAGTTCAGTGTAGGTCTCAATCTTGGTCGTGAGCTCTCATGCACAGTAAGCACACTACTTATATTTTTGTCTTTTCTTTAGTTTCTCTGTTCTGTTATATATTTTTCACAACATTTCACAATATTGTCTCTCTTTGAAAGAGTGTTTTTTATCAAGGGCAGATAATTCAAAATCAACCCCATCTCCATACATTATGCAAAGTTTAAAACAATTCGGTTCAAAAATATTTTTCACTATTCTTCAGCAAATAAACATACTGTGTTTTTCTTGGAAAAACAATTCTATTGTTCGTGTATGCGACAATAGTAGAAAATATGTTACATAGAATTTCTAAAACTTTTACTAGTGTTGCTAGCCCATAATATTGAGTTATCTGCGATTGAAAATGACATAAAAGAGCAAAAAAATCACTTTCAGGGGCAAGTAACTCAAAACGTATAGCGGTGGCTTCCATTTTTTTCATAAATTAGTTTCTAATGTGATTCTCTTTAATCATGGAAAGTTTTAGAAAATTCTTATGACTAGTTTTAATTTTCCTTCTTTGTCTATATAGAAAATAACTGCATTGTGCGCATATGCCTTTAAGATGCTCAAGCATTCAAACATTATATGTCTTACTTGAGGGTATCAAATTGTATCTATTTTAAGATTTTTTTTTAAGTTTATTAATGGATATAATTTTGTTTCTTTTCGCATTCACTATTTCTTCACTTACACTATATATGGAGTTTGTTTTTCTTTTAAAAGAATAACAAAGTACAAAACTCATACTGATCTTTTTAGTAGTTAATGTATAAGTTTATAAAACAATTGTGGATACAATAGTATTACCATAAAATATTTTCACGTGAAATTCAGATGAATTTCTATTTTTAGCTCACCTGAGCACTTGTGCTCAGAGTGAGCTTTTGTGGCCGCTTTTTGTCCGTCGTGCGTCGTCTGTCGTCAACAATTGCTTGTGAACACTCAGGATGCCACATTTTTGGTCCAATCTTCATGTAAGTTGGTCAGGATGTTTGTCTATATGATATCTCGGATGAGTTTGAAATTGGGTCACGTGGGGTCAAAAACTAGGTCACCGGGTCAAATCTTAGAAGATCCTTGTGAACACTCTAGAGGCAACAGTTTTAGCCAAAGCTTCATGAGATTTGGTCAGGATGTTTGTGCACATGATGTCTTGGAGGAGGTCGAAAATGGGTCACATGGGTTCAAAAACTAGGTCACCAGGTCAAATCTTACAAAAACCTTGTGAACACTCTAGAGGCCACAGTTTCAGCCCAATCTTCATTAGATTTGGTCAGGATGTTTGTCTACATGATATCTTGGATAAATTAGAAATTAGGTCACGTGGGGTCAAAACGTATGTCACCAGGTCAAATCTTAGAAATCCTGGTGAACACTCTAGAGGCCTCAGTTACAGCCTAACCTTAATGTAACTTGATCAGAATGTTTGTTTACATCAAATCTCGGATGAATTCAAAACTGAACCACTTGGGGTCAAAAAGTAGGTCCCCGGCGCAAATTTTAGAAAAATCTTGTGAACACTCTAGGGGCCTACATTTTTATACCAGTCTTCATTAAATTTAATAAGAATAATGACTGCATGAATTCCCAGTTGAGTGCAAATTCAGATAGGATCAAAATCTAGGTCACTTAGTCAAATGTTAGATGCCACATTTTTGTCATCAAGCCTAACAAAGCAATCTTACTCAGGTGAGCGACATAGGGCCATCTTGGCCCTCTTGTTAATGGGATATTATGATTCCGGTTATACATTTGCGGATCAATTTTTGCTGTTTATTTATATTTTGATATGTACATCCATTTACTCCAGCGAACTTGGAAAATGCTTAATTAAACAATTCAAATTACCAGTAACAATGTAAGACAAGCTTGGACAAGTTGGAAACAATAACACAGGAGTTACAACTACAGAAACTAAAGCAAATCGAATATATTGTTCATTATTTAACCAAAAAAAGGTTTATTGATTGTTTCTACACGATTGTCGGCACTCCCAGTGCATCTATTACTGGTTGTATATCCATATTTAATAAAATACAGGTATCTGTGACGTGTTGAAGACTTAAATCGACTACAGAATTCACACACACAAGTACGTACGCACATCGCTGAATAAGCAACTTCGACACAAGTTTCATGGTTTAACTTATGATGAACGTTAAACTGGGTGTATAGCCAAACGTATATAGACGGAAATGCTTGCTATACTAAAAGATTTGTGAACAATCATTGATTATCGTTTGGTACTAATTTACACCGATTTCGCTGATGATTTTGTTCTCAACTATCACCCACAGCACATTCACACACACACACATACGCGCGAGCAGTAAATTACATCTCTGTATTTCGACTGTATAATAAACCAAGCGATGACGTAGATTACTACTTTACTATTCAAGACCCATACGGCCCACCGTAAGAAATTATTTTAACATGACAGCTTGCACTGCAATTTACTGAATCATTGTACGGTATTAGGTAGCAGAGTGAACTGATATTGCGGATATAAGGTATGTTTGTTATAATATTTTGTAATTCAGATTCTTATTATAAATACTGCAAAGTAGATTTCGATTCGAGTATTTTAGAATATAAGATCTTAAACACAATGCATGAACTCAGAAATCATTTTACCATCCTCTCTCTCTCTCTCTAAAAATTTTTTTTTTTTATTGTTTTGATAATAATTTCAAACTTTTCTTAATACAATGTACCACATATATATATATATATATATATTTTTGTCTTTCTCCTTTGCTATTCTCGCTGTATGTTAATGATTTACACGACTATTTTCTTAATAATGATTATGTCAATGGTTTGGAAGTTCCAAAACATGAAAACGACCCAACATTAATAGAGTTTTTGAAGTTGTTTGTTTTATTATACGCCGATGACACTGTATTAATTTCCGAATCAGTAGATGATTTACAAAGAGCATTAGACTGTTATGGAGAATATTGTAAGAAATGGAAACTATCAGTAAATACATCAAAAACAAAAGTACTCATATTAAGTAAAAGTAATCGTACAAATCATGAATTCAAAATTTATCAAGATAAACTTTAAATCAAAAACA
>CM037785.1:49356739-49406739 GCA_021229015.1 Solen grandis | reverse complement strand
TTTTTCAAAAAACCCTGTCCCAAAATAATCGTTTTAAATTCCTACTCTCACTGCTTAATTAAGCACTTTTTCAATGTTCTTAAGATATAACCCCAAAAACTCTGACATAAAGGCAAAATCGCTAAAAATTTACATTTTTAAAATTTCTTTTTTTTTATGTAACTTCCTTTACTTTGATCAATTTCAAAATTTAGGTACCAAAATAATCGCTTAAATTTTCAAATATTTGCTTAATATTTTGACTTATTAATTGATCTTAAGATATAAGCCGTGAAACTTTTACAAAACGGCAAAATCGCTGAAATTCTACTTTTTAAAATTCTTTTTTTGATGAACCCCCTTATACTTAAATTTCAAACTTTAGGACCAAAAAATCGTCCTAAAATTCTCTACTTTCACACGCAATGAAATTTTTAATATTTTTGAGATACAAGCTCTTAAACCTCCTGAAAAATGAAAAAATCCCCAAAGCTATATGCACGAATTTCTTTTTTTCCCCCATTACCCAAAGAATCTTGGGTCAAACATTAACCTTAAGCTCAAAAGAACGGCCAAAATTGCTTTCAAAAATATTCTCATCATATTTTAAAAAGTAAAATTTTCGAGTTAAACAGTTAAACACACTGGGGTTCCCAAAATTTTTCTTTTTCCCCCAAAAACTAACCCGATTCAACCCCGATCACAAAAACTAAATATAATCAAAGGGTCTTTCTAAAAACTAAAAATTTACAAGTGTCTCGATAGAATATTCCCGTTTTTGAATATTTAAGGCCGAAGAAAAAACACGATAATTTTGATATATGACCTTACCTTTGGGATTTTCCGGAAACGGAATTTACATGGTTCCATAAAATCTAATACTGCATTTTTAGACAAAATTTCAAGCAAAGATAAAAAAAAATAAAGCCTACAGGTTTAAAAAAAACGTTAAGTTTAAATACGAAAGTTTTATTAGCATTATGATGTCATGTGACGTCATATGGCGTTTATCTTTTAGAATGTAAAGAAGACATAGAGACTAATATTCAAACTAATATCAGCTTTCTAGCTATTCTGGAAGCGATTTTATTACGCATTTGAAATTTGACGTTATTAGTTCGAATCTTGGTTTCGCCTATAAACCTTGGTCTTTCGAATTTTGAAAAACGGACACCGGGATGCACAACTAGATATTAATATAACACATTCTGTGAAATTTTGATGAAAATCGTTCCATAACCAATGGCTGTAGACCGCGAACAAACTTTATGTAGTAGTTTCAGCTATGAACGTCAATGACGTCACTAATATGTGAAACAATGCAGATCGAAAGGACTCTGTTTAGCTGATCACTGAAACAACTTAAAGACTATATCTCAATTGTAACTGTGTTTAATTACAACCTCAAAAGGAGGAAAAAAGAATAATAAGAAGAAGAATAACTAGAAATTTCGTTGTTGAACAAACATAGGACTTTCTGCCCTGCAGAATTCGTAGTTAAACATCTTGGGATGTCAGACAATCTTGAAATGACATCACCTGTGGAAGATATCAATCTATATGTTTAAAAACTATGGAGATCAGTACAGAAAGTATCACTGTAGAGCATATACTATGTTGACAATGTCAGTTGAATGTCTGGTGACGTCAGACGAAAGAATATCACTGCATTGCAAAAGTCCGTTGTTTTAATTTCTCCCATTAAATTTCATGACCGTAGATACTTTGCCATCACATAAAAATTATGCATAAAACAGTGGAGGGAAATGGTGTCCTCCAAGGTTCTCAATGCCAGGCCTTCCTCTTTTTGCATGCAGAAATTATTATTTCAATTTACTTTCTTATATAAAGTCTAATTTTAAAATGCTAGGTACCATCAAAAGGTCTTCAAATTATCTTATATTTCATACGCTTTATATATAAACTTATTGTTAACAGTTATCGAGATAAAAACGGCTAATCCTTGAGAAAACACCAAATATCGAGTCAAAATTATGTCCATGTCATATGGTTTTTGCACTTTAACTTTGTCATTACTGAACTGAATTTTCAAATACCTATTGAAAGGTACAAATGTGCTCTAAAACACTTGTTCATATTGTTATTAAAAAAATCAATATCAACATGGCAAAGACTGAAGAATAACGCAGAAAAAGCAAGACAAAATGGTTTATTGCGACTATTATTTTTTTAATACTTTCTTCAGTGAAGTCTAATTTTATAATGCTGGGTACCATTTGAAAGTACTTCAATTCTCTACATATCGTACGCTTTATATATGAAACTTATGTTTAACTGTTATTCGAGATATAAGCTGTTAAACCCGAGAAAACTGCAAATTTGCAATAGAAAAAATAGTCATTTCTGATTCGATCTAAAATGCTGCACATCAGCAAAAGATAAGAATGTGCCTAAAATTTGCTCAATTATTATCAACAAACAATCAATACTTTACGCGATACAGTGTGAAATGCTGTTGGGGTCACTATTTATTTAGTTTTCCCGCCATAACTAAACCGTTTCAAGCTGATCCTCAAAAACCGATGTCATCTGAAAGTCTTTTTGAAAGCACTATATATATAATACCCATTAGTCTCTTGATAGACTATATATTTCGTTTTGAGATATGAAAGCTCCAAAAGAAAAGAAGATGCCCTAAATCGCTTACCTGAGAAACATTGTTCTCAATGGCCTACTTTTTGACCCCAAAGAACTTGTTCAAGCTTTCATGCTAATAACATTCTGACCAAGTTGGTGATGATTGGATCATAAAAATGGCTTCTAGAGAGTAAACAAGATTTTACATCAATTTGACCTCGTAACTTTTTGACCCAACGTGACCCAGTTTTCGAACTTGTTCAAGCTTTCATGCAATAAAAATTGATAAGGTTTGGTGAAGATTGGATAAAACTATGGCATCGGGAGTGTTAAAGCAAACTAGAATAGTGCTAACACAATTTTATTATGATTTGACCTAGTGAACCTAGTTTGTTACCCCACATGACCCAGTTTCGAACTTGTCCAAGCTCTCATGCAGATTAACATTCTGGCCAAGTCTGGTAAAAATTGGCTTAAAAATATGGCCTCTAGAGTGTTAACAGGATTTTACTTTAAATTGACCTATTTTTGGACCTCATGACATACTTTTTGAACCCACATGGCCCTGTTTCGAACTTGCCATTAAACATTCTGACCAAAGTTTGGTGAAGAATGGTAAAAACTGTGGCCTCTAGAATGTTATCTGTTGACGACGGACGAAGCGGCATCACAATAACTTCGTGCTCAGGTGAGCTAAAAACGATATTTGACATATATCCTTGACCTTTCATATTTTCCGGAAACGGAAGTTACCATTCACAATGGAACACGTATCTGCACATGTTGTGAAAAAATATGCAAATCGGTCTAAAAGTAGCTCCTGTAGGGCTAAAACCACTATTTTTAAATTAATTGTTTGGTAATAATGACGTCATATGACGTCGAATTTCTCAGCATGTAAAGTAAACCTCAGGATACAGATGCTATCCAAATTTCAGCTTTCTAGCACATCTAGAAGCGAAGTTATGCTAAATTAATTTTGACGTTTTTGGTTCGAATCTTGGTTCAGCCATAGTTTCCTGGTCTTTTCATATTTTCAAATATGAAAGAAGTATGCTCATCTAGGACCTAATGTACACATTCTGTAAAAAAAAATCATGAAGATCCGTCAAAAAATGTAGGCTGTAGACCGCGAAAAAAACTTTTGTTGCAGTTTTCAGTAATGACGTCATTTGACGTCACTGAAAATTAAAACATTGCAGCTCGAAAGTGATTCTATTTTGCTGATCATTGTAAAAAAATTGAACGTTCTATCCCAACGGTAACCTTATCTATTACACCCCCAAAAGAAGGAAAAAAGAATGTTTGCTTTGCAATTATGACGTCATATGACGTTATGTGACGTCGTACTTCTCAGCATGCAAAGGAAACCTCAGGATATAGATGCTGTCCAGATTTCAGGTTTCTAGTACCTCTGGAAACGAAGTTATGCTTAAACATCTAGGACCTAATGTTCACATTCTGTGAAAATTTCATGAAGATCCGTCAAAAAAATGTCGGCTGTAGACCACGAACACACTTTTGTAGCAGTTTTCAGCTATGACGTCATATGACGTCACTAATAGTTGAAACAATGCAGATCGAAAGGGACTCTATTTAGCTGATCACTGAACAATTTGAAGACTCTAGCTCAATTGTAACTTTGTTTAATTACAACCTCAAAAGGAGGAAAAAAGAATAACTAGAACCGCAAGCGGTTTCATGGTTTTTCGCTTTTAACCTAATCAACTTGAACACTTTATTTCAACTCAGCCACAATTTTCAATATGAAACAGAACGCAAAGGTTTTTGAAGACCTACTCTCATTTGCACAGTTTTGTTTTTTGTTTGTTTGTTTTTGGGGGGTTTTTTTGGAATGTTAGAACATTCAAACTCCTCTAGCGCAAATATTTCCCCATACCCTACACTTTGAAATCATCACATTCTGTGGTACAAGGAACAAAATGCTGAAAACCGCATTTCAATTAGACTTTAAACGTTTTGAGTTATAGGCAAAAGAGTTATTTTAAGCAAAGCGCCCTCTAGCGGCAAAATGAGAAAAAAAATTGATAAAAATTTTACAATTAGGTACCTAGAAATGCAGCAAATAGTTCAAACAAGTATATAAGTCGCACTAATCGAACATTCTTTTTCTTATATATCACAATTTTAAGCATAAAAACTGAATAACAATTATTCCAAAAAAGGATCAAACTTTGGATTGTCGTAAAATGAAAAGATCAAGTCCGATCTTCAAAAACTAAACATTATACGGAACAACTATTTAGAACTAAAACTTTTGTTCATATACTCTCAATGAAATATTTTTAGATTTGGAGCACTTTGGGGACGAATAAAAACACAATTATCATAATATGACCTTGACTTTTTCAATTTTTTCTTAACTTTTGAATTGTGAGGCCCTTTCAAACATAACATACATATCGTGTGAAAATTTCATGAAGAATGAACAGAAAATAAGGTCAGGAGCGACAAAAAAATATGTTTTTGAAATTTTAATTTTTCCTAAAGTTTAGTGAAGTTTGACCGTTTCTAGAGGACAAACCATGCATTTCTTAAATTCGCCACCCCATATATTTTGTGCGTATATGTCTTGCAAATCATTTGCAGCAAACAGAATTCTTCTATCTGATTTCTAACAAAAATGGATAGGTTTTTTGTAGACCTACCCTCATTTGCACAGTTTTTTACGAGATTCGAACTTTCAACCTTCCGTTACTCGCTCAAAAAGTTTCAGCTACTCATACCTAGAAACTATCATATTTAATAGGCTATCAACAAGGAGCATAATTCAATTAACCGCATTTGGATCAGGCTTCAACTTTTTGAGTTATAAGCAAAAGAATGATTTCAAGAAAAGCGTCCCCTAGTGGCAAAATGAGAAAGAAAATTGATTAAAATTTTACTGTTAGGTACTTAGCATAGCAGCAAATAGTTCAATCAAGTATACTAGTCGCACAAGTCAAACTTTTTATTCTTATGTATCAGAATTTGAAGCATAAAACCTGATTTACAATTATTCCAAAAAAGGATCAAACTTTGGACTGCCGTATAATGACCAAATCAAGTCCGATCTTCAAAAACTAAACATCACTGGATAGAGCTCTTGAAGAACTAAAACTTTTGTTCATATACTCTCAATTAAATATTTTTAGTTTTGGAGCTATTTGTCACGAGTAAAAACAAAATAATCGTAATATGACCTTGACCTTTTCAATTCTTTTTTATTTTTTGAATTGTGAGGCCCTTTCAAACATAACAATACATATCGTGTGAATATTTCATGAAGAATGAACAGAAAATAAAGTCAGGAGCGACAAAAACATGTTTTTGAAATTTTAATTTTTCCTAAAATTTAGTGAAGTTTGACCGTTTCTAGAAGACAAACCACTCATTTCCTAAATTCGCCACCCCATATATTTTGTGCGTATATGTCTTGCAAATCGTATGCAGCAAACAGAATTCTTCTATCTGATCTCTAACAAAAGTGGGTAGGTTTTTCGTAGACCTACCCTCATTTTTCCACTTTTTTCCAAGGTTCGAACATTCAACCTCTCCTAGAAGAATTTTTTCCCGTACTCGATGATAAGATATCCATCATATTTGATTGGGCTGTCAACAAGGAACATTATGTAAAAAACCGCATCTAAATCAGGTTTCAAATTTTTGAGTTATTAGTAAAAGAGTGATTACATGCATTGCGCCCCCTAGTGGCTAAATCAGAAATAAATGTGAAAAGTTTTGACCAATTAGGCACATGGATTGTCGTAAAATGAAAAGATCAAGTCCGATCTTCAAAAACTAAACATTATACGAAAGAACTATTTAAAACTAAAACTTTGTTCATATACTCTCAATGAAATATTTTAGATTTGGAGCACTTTGGGGACGAATAAAAACACAATTATCGTAATATGACCTTGACCTTTTCAATGTTTTTTAACTTTTTAATTGTGAGGTCCTTTCAAACATAACAATACATAAATTGTGAAAATTTCATGAAGAATGAACAGAAAATAAGGTCAGGAGCGACAAAAAATATGTTTTTGAAATTTTAATTTTTCCTTAAATTTAGTGAAGTTTGACCTTTTTCTAGAGGACAAACCATGCATTTCTTAAATTCGCCACCCCATATATTTTGTGCGTATATGTCTTGCAAATCATTTGCAGCAAACAGAATTCTTCTATCTGATTTCTAACAAAAATGGATAGGTTTTTCGTAGACCTACCCTCATTTTCAGTTTTTTTACGAGATTCGAACTTTCAACCTTCCGTTACTCGCTCAAAAAGTTTCAGCCACTCATACCTAGAAACTTTCATATTTTATTAGGCTATCAACAAGGAACATAATTCAGTTAACCGCATTTGGATCAGGCTTCAACTTTTTGAGTTATAAGCAAAATAATGATTTCAAGAAAACCGCCCCCTAGCGGCAAAATCAGATAGAAAATTGATTAAAATTTTACTGTTTGGTACCTAGCAAAGCAGCAAATAGTTCAATCAAGTATACTAGTCGCACAAGTCAAACTTTTTATTCTTGTGTATCAGAATTTAAAGCATAAAACCTGATTTACAATTATTCCAAAAAAGGATCAAACTTTGGACTGTCGTATAATGACAAAATCAAGTCCGATCTTCAAAAACTAAACATCACTTGAAAGAGCTCTTTAAGAACTAAAACTTTTGTTCATAAACTCTCAATTAAATATTTTTAGTTTTGGAGCTATTTGTGGCCGAATAAAAACACAATAATCGTAATATGACCTTGACCTTTTCAAATTTCTTTTATTTATTTTTTATTGTGAGGCCCTTTCAAACATAACAATACATATTGTGTGAAAATATCATGAAGAATGAAGAGAAAATAAAGTCAGGAGCGACAAAAACATGTTTTTGAAATTTTAATTTTTCCTAAAATTTAGTGAAGTTTGACCTTTTCTAGAGGACAAACCACGCATTTCCTAAATTCGCCACCCCATATATTTTGTGCGTATATGTCTTGCAAATCGTATGCAGCAAACAGAATTCTTCTATCTGATCTCTAACAAAAGTGGGAAGGTTTTTCGTAGACCTACCCTTTAGTTCGAACATTCAACCTCTCCTAGAACAATTTTTTTCCCGTATGATAAGATATCCATCATATTTGATTGGGCTGTCAACAAGGAACATTATGTAAAAAGCCGCATCTAAATCAGGTTTCAAATTTTTGAGTTATTAGCAAAACAGTGATTACATGCATTGCGCCCCCTAGTGGCTAAATCAGAAACAAAAGTGAAAAGTTTGACAATATAGGCACATGTTCAGATAAAGATAAAAATTAACGCGTAGATATCAAACATTCTTTTAGACCTAATGACGTTTTATGACGTCAAATGACGTTAATCCTCACATAATAGAAATAAGTCTTAAAGACTAATATTCAGTCCAAATATCAATTTTCTAAATCATCTGGAAGCAATTTTATACGTATTTGAAATTTGACGTCAATGGTTCAAAACTTGGATTCACCATAGAACCATTGCCTTTTCGAATTTGGAAAACCGGACAAGGAATACACAACAAGGCCGTTATATATACATTCTGTGAAAATTTGATGAAAATCGACCCAAAAATAATGACTGTACACCGCGTAAAACCTTTTTGTCCTGATATCAAATCTTACGTGATAAAACGTTTCATTATTATGGAATACATTGCATTCTAAAGTTCATTGATTGATGAATAAACTATTAAATTTCCATGGTCCTTGGAAGTTAACAACATATTTGAATTAACGCGTTTATCAGAAATTCTTTTTGACCTTAAGACATCATCTGACGTCAAATTACGCTCATCTTCAAAGAATCTAAAGCAGACTTGGAGACTTATATACTATCCAAATATCAGATTTCTAACTCATCAGGAAGCGATTTTAAACGTATATTAAATTTAACGTCAATGGTTCGAATCTTGGATTCGCCATAGAACCATTGCCTTTTTGAATTTTGAAAAACGGACACAGAGATGCATAACTTGAGCCTAACATACACATTCTGTGAAATTTTGATGAAAATCGACCCAGAAATAATGGCTGTAGACCGCGTACAAACATTTTAAGACGACGTCAAGTTTGACGTCAAAATGTGTCATAGACAAATGAAAATTATTGAAATGCAAAATGTTCTATCTGAAGCATATGCTATTAAATTTTCACGGTGCTCGAACGTTTTTAACATATAAAAATTAACACGTAAAAATTAGAAATTACCTTTCACCTCATGACGTCATATGACGTCATTTAACGTTTAACTTCTGAGAATGTAATAAATCCTTAAGACTTATATCTGTCCAAATATCATCTTCTAGCTCATTTGAAAGCGATTTTATACGCATTTGAAATTTGACGTCAATGGTTCGAAACTTGGATTCGCCATAAAACCATTATCTTTTTGAATTTTGAAAACGGACACCGGAAGGCACAACAAGAGCCTAACATACACATTCTGTGAAATTTTTATGAAAATCGGCCCAGAAATTATGGCTGTAGACCGCGTACAAATATTTTAAGATGACGTCAAGTTTGTCGTCAAAACACTTCATAGATAATTGAAAATTATTGAAATGCAAAATATTTTATCTGAAGCATATGGTATTAAATTTTCAAGGTGCTCTTACGTTTTTCAACATATAAAAATTAACACGTAAAAAATAGAAATTTATTTTTCCCCTCATGATGTCAAATGACGTCATTTGACGTATATCTTCTGTGAATGTAAATAAATTCTAAAGACTTACAAACTGCCCAAATATCATCTATCTAGCTCATCTGTAAGCGATTTTATACGCATTTAAAATTTGACGTCAATGGTTCGAATCTTGGATTAGCCATAAAACCATTTCCTTTTCGAATTTTGAAAAACGGAAACCGGAAGGCACAACTAGAGTCTAACATACATATTCTTTGAACTTTAAATGAAAATCGGCCCAGAAATAATGGCTGTAGACCGCGTACAAACATTTTAAGATGACGTCAAGTTTGACGTCAAAATACGTCATAGACAAATGAAAATTATTGAAATGCAAAATGTTCTATCTGAAGCATATGCTATTAAATTTTCAAGGTGCTCGTACGTTTTCAACATATAAAAATTAACACGTAAAAATTAGAAATTACCTTTCACCTCATGACGTCATATGACGTCATTTAACGTTTAACTTCTGAGAATGTAATAAATCCTTAAGACTTATATCCTGTCCAAATATCATCTTTCTAGCTCATTTGTAAGCGATTTTTACGCATTTGAAATTTGACGTCAATGGTTCGAATCTTGGATTCGCCATAAAACCATTACCTTTTTGAATTTTGAAAACGGACACCGGAAAGCACAACAAGAGCCTAACATACACATTCTGTGAAATTTTGATGAAAATCGGCCCAGAAATTATGGCTGTAGACCGCGTACAAATATTTTAAGATGACGTCAAGTTTGACGTCAAAATACGTCATAGACAAATGAAAATTATTGAAATGCAAAATATTTTATCTGAAGCATATGCTATTAAATTTTCAAGGTGCTCGTACGTTTTTAACATATAAAAATTAACACGTAAAAATTAGAAATTACTGTTCACATCATTTTACGTTTAAATAAATCCTAGAGACTTATATCCTGTCCAAATATCATCCTTCTAGCTCATTTGTAAACGATTTTATACGCATTTGAAATTTGACGTCAATGGTTCGAATCTTGGATTCGCCATAAAACCATTATATCGGCCAAGAGGTCTGCTTTCTATTTCCTGAAGGACTTTATCTCAAGTCACGTGGTTATGACGTCATATAATAGACAAAAAACATGATTTTGAAAATTTTCTTTTGCTTTGGTACTTTGACACAATCTTTTTGAAAATTGTATTGCAGAGATTAAAAAGTTTAAATTTATAAATTCATTTATTTTTAATTTTAAATGACGTCAAATGACGTCAGATTTGACGTCCAAAAGTTTATTTGCGCTCTAGAGCCTTCAATTTTGGTCAGATTATCTTGATATTTTCACAGAAGATGTATTTCCGGATGAAGATTTGCACCTTGGCATTCAAATTTACAAATTTGAAAATATTAAGATATCATGGCAAATTCGAGATTCGAACTTAGGTCCTTAAATTACATTTTAATGTTACAAAGCCCCCTGATGCGTTAGAAGCATGAAAATTGGACAGCATATCGGCATAGAGGTTTTTTTTCTGAATGATTTTCTTTTACGTCACGTGGTTATGACGTCATTAAAAAGACAAAAAGGCATTTTTTAACATTTCTCCTGCTCTGATATCATGAATTTTGAATCAATCTTAATTGCAATCTTCAGAATTGATAGAGTTAAAATAGAAGTGATGCATACTGCAAGAAATGTTTGATTTGTCACGTGGTTGTGACGTCATGAATACTAAAGCAAGAATATTTTTTTTTAAAAATCATATAAAATCGCCAATTAGGTCAATGAACTTGAAATTTTCAAGAATGTCGAAAATTAGTACGTTCATAAGGGTTTGAAAGTTTTAAGTTATTACGTCATCAAACAAGGCAGATATTCATGTTTGATGGAACGCTTACTTGAAAGTGTAAAAACAAACCTGTTCACATTCTCGAAGATATTTTTTTCTGGATTAATAGAACGTTAGCTAATCATGTCCTTCCAAAACAGATACTTTTCTTTAGTCACTTGATTTTTCCGTGGTTGAAATATTAAAATCATTCATTTCAATTTTTATTCGCGCTTCAGCGTCATGAGTATTGTGGAAATCTAAAGCATACCTTAAGGAATTTATGTTGTGTCACTTGTTTATGAACATTGATTTGTAAGCAAAATACATTTAAAAAATCATAAGATTGGACATATCAAAATTTTAAATAAGTAATATTGCCGTGCCTTGACATGCGCAGAAAAGTTCAAGTGATTACGTTATCAAACATGACTTATTCATGTTTTTCTTTATAGGGCTAATTCATGAAAAAAATATTAATTTGAAGAAAGAAATGAAAGCGGTTATTGGGTTGGTTGAGCAAGATCTGATTGTTCTTTTGCAGGAATGAGTGCCTGCGTTGAATAATGAATTGTGGTACATTTTTTACTAAGAGTCGCATTTACGATGAATTAGTAAAATTATACTAGAGCCAGAAAACCTATACGGATAACTTATTTCATTTGCTTTCACGGCTTTCTGCAAACCTAAAGAAAACTAGATGTCATTCGTTTAAACGAATGATAGGACTTTCTGCAACATCTGCTTTATATAGTATATATATAGAAGATGACATAATAGATAATCTGTCCAAATTGCAACTTTCTATCTCCTCTATTTCTATATAAAATAGCACAAATAGAACACATTCTGTGAATTTTAATAAAAGTCCGCCCATATCTTGCACATGTAGTTTACATACAAAATTTATACTATGTCATATGACATGAAAGAAAAATGAAACAGTGTTCAAATGTAAGTTTCTAACTTTCATCACACATAGAATTTCATCACTCCAGCTCAGTTGTAACCTTGTTTAATTTTAGCCTCAGTAGGAAGAAGTATTGAATATTTGTATAGTGCTATATCCTTTCGACACCTGTAACGTAGTTAAACGTATTTAGCGATTTTGGCGTGTTAGGGCTTCCGTAGTTTTGCCATAAATTCCTGGAATTTCGAACTATGGTGATATTTTGAAAGGTAACATCCCAGCCTACAAACTGATGCAATATGAATATCGTTAGCATAACAATGCAGTTTTTAGATGGTCTAAAATGTTGGGCTGCGTGTGGAAACAGTCAACATTCGACAAAAAAAAAAAAAATCAAGATATAGCCCATCAATTGCAATTTGATATATATATATTTTTTTTTTTTTGTCGTTGCGCAAGTATCTAAGCTTGGTGACCCCTGCGCGTGACCTTTTCCATATTTTTATGATGCATGATTATGAAATATCTTATTTTCCATGTAACTTTCTTATATGAAGTCCAATTTCAATAAATTTGGTACCGTTAGAAAGTTCTTAAAACATGCTACATTTTATACGCATAATGTATAAACTTATCTTCAGTCGTTTCTGAGATATTGACTGTTAAACCTCAAGAAAACAGCATATTATCAGCAAAATTTTTTTCATACATAATTTTACAAAAATCGATATTTATTGAGATATGGCTACATATATGCAGTAGGGGTGAAATCAAAATTTCCTCACGTGCCTAATAATCCATAAAAATTTCATCGTCCTAGGACTATTGCAACATATTAAAATAAGCGTTTAGTTAGGAAGAAGAAAAGAATAATAATAATAAACAAATGACGTCACGTGACGTCATATGACGTTTATTTTCACATAATTGTTAAGACACCCAGAGACCTACTAACTGACAAAATTTCAACTTTCTATCTCAAATAGGACAGTTTTTATAAGCATTTAAATATTGACGTCATTGGTTCGAATCTTGGATCCGCCATATATGCTTGGACTTTTCGAATTTTGAAAAACGGACACCGGTATACACAATAAGAACGTAATATACACACTCTGTGAAAATTTGATGAAAATCGGCCCATTAATAATGGCTCTGGACCGTGTACAAACTTCTGTAGTCAATTTCAAATGTGACGTCATATGACGTCATAGGCTTCTAAAAATCATTGAAATCGAAATTTCAGCGTCTACATCATTTGTCATTAAATTTTCATTGCCCTTCGACAATTTCAACATATAGAAATAATCTTGTTAATATTAAAAATACATTATCATATAATGACGTCACGTGACGTCATATGACGTTTCTTTTCACAAAATATTAAAGACTCTTAGAGACCTATATACTGACCAAATATCACTTTTCTGTCCTAAATAGGACCGATTTTATAAGCATTTAAAAATTTACGACCTTGGTTCGAATCTTGAATTCGCTATAGAACCATGGACTTTTCGAATTTTGAAAAACGGACACTGGGATGCACAACTAGAACTTAATATACACATTCTCTGAAAATTTGATGAAAATCGGCCCATTAATAATGGCTCTGGACCGTGTACAAACTTTCGTAGTCAATTTCAAATGTGACGTTATATGACGTCATAGGCTTCTGAAAATCATTGAAATCGAAATATCAGCATCTGAAGCATGCGGCATTAAATTTTCATTGCCCTTCAAAAATTTCAACATATAGAAATAATCTTGTTAGAATTAGAAATTCATTATCATATAATGACGTCACGTGACGTCATATGACATTTATTTTCACAAAATGTTTAAGACTCCCAGAGACCTATATACTGACCCAATATCATTTTTCTATCTCAAATAGGACCGATTTTATAAGAATTTGAAAATTTACGACCTTGGTTCGAATCTTGGAATCGCTATAGAACCTTGGACTTTTCGAATTTTGAAAAACGGACACCGGGATGCACAACTAGAACTTAATATACACATTCTGTGAAAATTTGATGAAAATCGGTTCATAAACAATGGCTCTGGACCGCGTACAAAATTTTGTTGCATATTTCAAGTGTGACGTCATATGACGTCATAGGCACATGAAAATCATAGAAATCAAACTTTTAGTAATTGAAGCATGTGTCATTAAATTTTCATTGCTCTTCGACAATTTCAACATATAGAAATACTCTTGTTAATATTAGAAATACAATATCTTATAATGACGTCACGTGACGTCATATGACATTTATTTTCACAAAATGTTTAAAACTTCTAGAGACCTATATACTGACTAAATATCAACTTTCTATCTTAAATAGGACAGATTTTATAAGCATTTAAACAATTTACGACCTTGGTTCGAATCTTGGATTCGCTATAGAACCATGGACTTTTCGAATTTTGAAAAACAAACACCGGATGCACAACTAGAACTTAATATACACAATCTGTGAAAATTTGATGAAAATCGGTTCACAAACAATGGCTGTAGACCGCGTACAAACTTTTGTAGCATATTTCAAATGTGACGTCATATGACGTCATAGGCATATGAAAATCATAGAAATCAAAATTTCATCGCATCAAGTATATGCCATTAAAATTTCATGGCCCTGGGACCATTGCAACATGCTTAAATTAACGCTCAGTTTGGAAGAAAAAAAGAACTAGATTTCATTCGTTGATACGAATGATAGGACTTTCTGCTAACATTGAAAAATATAAAGATTAATTCCGTTAGAAAGAATATATATTAAATTCCCTACCTTTTACTCTTTTTTTTCGTATGGACTTCTCATGCATGACATTTTTGAAATAAGCCATATTCCAAAAATAAACAAGTAACTGGTGTTGCAAGCAACACATGAGTCCCCTACCGGTGAGGTGCATAATTTTTCCATTACCACACCAACCAGAATTTTGGTCCAAAAAAAACAAAACTTTGGTAAAAGTAAATGTAAGGGAATATTTAAGTTATGACCATTTAAGCAAGACTTACATGTAGAGTTGTTGTCTCTGCTGTGCCCACTATACAATTCATGCAAGCAAGACAGATGCAAGAAATAGAATTAATAATAGTTACCTTGCCTGATCCAAAATGTTTTTCTTTAGTCTTTAGTCTTGTTGATGAGAAATGAGAACTTTCACTCTGCATCACCACCCTGACTATATACATGCCTTATAAAATTTATTATAAAGTTATCGCGGTCGCGGGATCCTATTTTTGCCATATTTTCACTATTTCCGTTACCATAGCAACCAAAATTTTAGTCAAAGAACAAAAATAAAATGATGTGCATAATCTACATATTGCCATCTAGTCATATACCAAGTTTCATCAAGTTAGCCTGCTTAGTTATAAAGTTATCGCGGGATCCCATTTTTTGGCCATATTTTCACTATTTCCGTTACCATAGCAACCACAAATTTAGTCGAATAAAAAAAAATAAAACAATGTACATAATCTACACATTGCCATCTAGTCATATACCAAGTTTCATCAAGTTAGCTTGCTTAGTTATAAAGTTATCGCGGGATCCCATTTTTGCCATATTTTCACTATTTCCGTTACCATAGCAACCACAATTTTAATCGAAGAACAAAAATAAAATGACGTGCATAATCTGCACATTGGCATCTAGTCATAAACCAAGTTTCATCAAGTTAGCTTGCTTAGTTATTAAGTTATCGCGGGATCCAGATTTGAGCGGACAGACAGACGGACGGACAGGCGGACGGACGGACGGACAGACGGAGGGCAAACCTATAGTCCCCTCCGGTGTGAACACCGGTAGGGGACTAATAAATCTTTATTTTGATATCGCTTTCTTATAACTTGACCAATTTTACTATTCTAGGTACCAAAATAAATGGCCTGAAATTCAATTGTAGCATGTTTGGTTCTAGTTTTATAGGTATTCAAAATATAAACAAATAAACTTAAACCTCTTAATTCTGCATATCAAAATTCTTTTTTTATTTTCGTGTACAGTCGCGGGAATGAAATAGTAAATGCTACCATGCAATAGAATCGTCGACGCGTGTAGCCTCGTGAGTAAAATTCAAATAACGCTTGTACATACGATCGATACGACTGTATTACACAAAGTTACTAAATTTTGCGCTTTTAGCTAATGCCTTGGTCACACATTCAGGATTTTTACTGCCGTCCTTGATAGGACCATTCCCGATTAAAATGTGTCAAAAGTCTGATCAAGATCCTGTGATTCGTGGCTGGAAATTCAAACTTATTAAAATTTGTAAAAACATTTATTTAATCACGACAACAATCAGATATTGTTCAGGAGGCGTCCCGATCCAGCCGTTTCCAGCAGAATTCGTCCCGATTATCCCGTTCTCAATCCGATTCTGATCCGATACAGCAGAATCTGTCACGACATAGTCACGATTGTAATCCGACTAGACAAAATCGGCTGAGTTTCCCGAATGTTACGGGACGCACCTAACTGTCAGGAGTGCTTGGCCGACCTCTTCGGACCATTCCCGATCCGTAGGACTCTGTTACGAACATATACGACTGCGTTCAGACAATGATAGGACATTGAGGATAGTAATCCGACTTTTTCGCTTTTCGTGTCGTAGCGCTGTCTGATCTCAAACGGGAGCCATAATCGGCACTGTGTGAACGCCGCATTACAGACAAATTAGCTTGCAGCGTCTTGAACGGATGACATGTGTTGATCATTTTGTTTCAAACGTTTACACTTATACACGCTCATGGTATCTCAAGCTGGCAATTAAATTACATTGTACTATAACATATATTTTCACATAGGTTATCATTTATCATAAATTTGGAATATAGCTTGTACAACATTTATCGATAGATGCAACAATAAAGTCGGGAAATTGCAATGTTTCAACAACAGTCTAAATGACATGTGTCAAAACGCTCAAAGGATTATGGTAACGCAATGCTGCAACTGATATTCATAAGTAACGTAAATAAAATGATTTGACAAAACATTAAATCATTGTCAACACTTGTTTAGTTTGTTTGTTTGTTTGTTGGGTTTAACGTCCCACCGACAGTATTTCAGTCATTTGGAGACGATGTCTACTTAATGGAGTTATAGTGCTGCAGCACTGCAGTATCACGTCGTAGACATGTGGCATGATACCACACCCAGTCACATTATCCTGATACCGGGCCAACCAGTCCTGCAACTACCCTTATATGCTAAGTGTCAAGCAAGGGAGCTATAACAGTACCATTTTTTACGACTTTGGTATCGAACCCACGACCTCCTGCTCCCGAGGCGGACGCTCTAAACACTCGGCCACCGGGAACGGTACACCTGTTTAACTAGTAATATCAATATGATATAAGTTAAAAAAAAATTTTTACAATTGGCTTTAAATTCGTATTTTTTATGTAACTTCCTTATTTCTTGATCAATTTCAAAACTCTAGGTGCCAAAATAATCGTCTTAAAATTCTCTACATCTCACTTGCTTAATGTAAGCACATATTTCTAATGATTCTTAAGATATAAGCCGGAAAACTCTGACATGACGGCAGAATCGCAGAAATTCTATATGTTTAAATTCTTATTTTTGATGTAACTTCCTTATACTTTGATCAATTTCAAAACTTAAGGTACCAAAATAATCGTCTTAAAATTCTCTACATCTCATTTGCTTAATATGTTGACTTATTTAATATCGGTTTTAAGATATAAGCCGTGAAACTCTTACATAACGAAAAAGTCGCTGAAATTCTACATGTTTAAATTCTTATTTTTGATGTAACTTCCTTATACTTGGATCAATGTAAAAACTTTAGGTACCAAAATAATCGTCTTAAAATTCTCTACATTTCACACGCTTTATCTATAGGAATATTTTTAATATTTTTTGAGATACAAGCTCTTAAACCTCTTGAAAAATGAAAAAATCACCAAAGCTATATGCACGAATTTCGTTTTTTCCCCATTACTCCATGAATCTTAGGTCAATCATTAAACTTTAAGCATCAAAAAAAACGGCCAAACATTGCTCTACAAATAATATTCATCATCATATTTTCAAAAATCAAAGAATTTCGAGATATAAACTGTTAAACACACTGAGGGTTACCGAATTTTTGTTTTTCCGCCATAACTCAACCGATTCAATCCCGATCATCAAAAACGAAATATCATCTGAAAGGTCTTTCTAAGCACTACAAATTATACGCATAGTGTCTCGATAGATTTTTTTCCGTTTTTGAGATATTTAAGGCCGAAGAAAAAGCCGATAATTGATATATGACCTTGACCTTTGGGATTTTCCGGAAACGGAAGTGACATGGCTCCATAGAATCTAATACTGCATCTTCAGACAAAATTTCAAGCAAATCATACAAAAAATAAAGCCTACAGGGATTAAAAACCGTTAAGTTTTAATACGAAAGTTTTAATAGCATTATGACGTCATGTGACGTCATATGGCGTTCATCTTTTCAGAATGTAAAGAAGACCTATAGACTAATATTCAATCCAAATCTCAGCTTTCTAGCTTTTCTGGAAGCGATTTTATACGCATCTGAAATTTGACGTCATTAGTTCGAATCTTGGATTCGCCATAAAACATTTGCCTTTTCGAATTTGGAAAAACGGACACCGGGATGCACAACTAGAGCCTAACATACACATTCTGTAAAATTTTGATAACAATCGATCCAGAAATAATGGCTGTACACCGCGTACAAACTTTTTCACCCGACGTCAAATCTGACGTTATATGACGTCATATGAATATAAAATTCATTGCATCCGAAATCTCATGGTTTGAAATATATGCCATAAAATTTTCATTGTTCTGAGTCAATGGCAACACCTCGAAATTAACACAAATATAAGAGGAAGAAAAAAAGAATAATAATAAGAAGAAGAAGAAGAATAATAAAAAAACAGTACAAACCCAATATGACTTTCTGCCTGTAGGCAGAAAGTCCTAATAAGAAGAATAAAAAACATAACAAACCCAATAGGACTTTCTGCTTTAGGCAGAAAGTCCTAATGACAAATACATATAATTCTATCTACCGATTTTTTTGTGTTTTCTAAAGGTTTAACGGTTTCTTTTTTCTAAATCTGTAAAAATAAGGAAATATATAAAGCAAATGAATTGTTGAAAGTTTCAAGACGTTTATAACGTTAATTACATAGAAATTAGAAATTATTTTCATTATTTTGCTTACACCTCTGCCTTTGTTTCCATCTATTTTTGAAAATGTAAAACTTAATCAGTTTAAAGGTTGAAAGTCATGGATTTCAAATTATTTCCTTTTCTTTTTTTACAATTTCAGCTACATGTATGTGGATCAAATTGCAATGATTTTTTTGTTAAGTCATATGCTTACGAAGAAATAGATATTAAATAAAGAATTAAAAAAAAAAAACATTTAAAATGGATTGAATAATGTAAGAAAATGTTTTTAGGATAGTATTATCTTAAAATATTCCTGTTGTTTTTATTGCATGATAGTAAACGGTTGCTTAATCAAATAAGATCCATATTTATGCTTTCTTAATATTTTATGACAATAAAAATGAAAATAATAAAAAAAATATTAAAAGCTTATTTTAGAACATAAGTATATATTTATGATAATGATGATTTGCGTATTAAAGTTAACATTATTATGCATCATTATTACATTTCTTTGTATTAACTTATATATTCAATACCTTTGAAATAAGCAAACGGAAAGCCGCTTCGTTTGTATCTTAAACAAACGACTTCTAGTTATTATTATTATTATTCCTTTTTTCCAACCAAATCTAAGAGTTAATTTCGGTAAGTTGTCAGTGTCTAAGCAACATGTAAATTTAATTGCCTCGACAAAAAAGTATAAATTTTTAAATTCAATAATTTTTAATTTTCAATGACGTCAATTGACGTCAGATTTGACGTCAGCTTCAAAAGTTTGTTCGCGCTCTAGAGCCTTTATTTTTTATATTTTATCTTGATATTTCACAGAAGATGTATGTTATGATGTAGATGTGCACCTTGTTTTTTCAAATTTTCAAATTCGAAAAATTTAAGAAGTTATTGCCAAACCGAGTTTCGAACTTTGGTCCTTGAAAATTGGAAAGTTTATTGGCCCAGAGGTCTACTTTTTTTTCTGTGAAAGATTTCCTTTTAAGTCACGTGGTTATGACGTCATTTAATAAACAAAATCCTATTTTTTCAAAGATTTCCCTCGCTCTGGCATCATACATTTTGAGTCAATTTTAATGAAATTGAAACTGCAGTGATAAAAATGTATCTTTTTATGCATTTAATCATTTTCAATTTTCATTGGCGTCATATGACGTCAGATTTGACGTCAGCTTCAAAAGTTTGTAAGCGCTCTAGAGCCTTCAATATTGGTCTGATTATCTTGATATTTTTACAAAAGATGTATTTTAGGATGTAGATGTCCACTCTGGCATTCAAATTTCCAAATTCTAAAAGATTAAGATTCCATGGCAATACCGACTTTCGAACTTTGGTAAAAAATTAAATTTAAATGTTACAAAGCCCCCTGATGCGTTACAAACATGAAAATTTGACAGCATATCGGCATTGAAGTTAACATTCCATTTTCTGAATGATTTTCTCTTTAGTCGCGTGGTTATGACGTCATCAAAAAGACAAAAAAATCTTTTTAAAGATTTCTTTCGCTCTGGTATTATGAATTTAAAGTCAACATTAATTATATCTTCAGAATTGATAGAGTTAAAATTGAAGTGATGCATACTGCAAAAATGTTTGTTTTGTCACGTGATTATGACGTCATGCATACTTAAGCAATAATTATTTTGAAAAATCATATAAAATCGCCAATTAGACCAATGAACTTAAACTTTTCAAAAATATCGAAACTTAGTACGTTCATAAGGTCTTACAAATTTCAAGTGATTACGTCATCAAACATGGCAGTTATTCATGTTTGATGGAATGCCTATTTGAAAATGTGAAAACAAACCTGTTCGTATTCTCGAAGATACTTTTTTTATTAATAGAACGTTAGCTGAACATGTTCTTGCAAAAAGATAGTTTTCTTTAGTCACTTGATTTTGACGTCGATAAAATATAAAGATATTAATTTCAATACGTATTCGCGCTCCAGCGTCATGAGTATTGATGCCAATCTTAAGCATACCTTAAAGAATTAATGTTGTGTAACTTGTTTATGACAACATTGATGTGTAAGGAAAATATATTAAAAAGATCAAAAGATTGTGTATCTTAACTTTAAATAAGTAATAATGCCGTACCTAAACATGCGCAAAAAGTCCAGAAAATTTCAAGTGATTACGTTATCAAACATGACTTATTCATGTCTTTCGTAAAAGGGCTAATTCATGGACATCTATTAATTTGCAGAAAGAAATGTAAGTGGTCATTGGGTTGGTTTAGCAAGATCCGATTGTTCTTTGCAGGAATGAATGTCTGCGTTGAATAGTGAATTGCGAAACGTTTTTTTGAGTAAATGAGTCGCACTTACGATGAATTAGTATAATTATACTAGAGCCAGAAAACCTATACGGATATCTTATTGCATTTGCTATCACGGCTTTCTGCAAACCTGAAGAAAATGACAAATACATGTATATCTTCCTATCGATTTTTTAAATAAATATTTTTCTAAATGTTTAACGGTTTCTTTTTCTTAGTCTGTAAAAATAAGCAAATATACAAAGCAAATGAATAGTTGAAAGTTTCAAGACTTTTATAATGTTAATTACATAGAAATAAGAAATTATTTTCATTATTTTGCTTACACCTCTGCCTTTGTTTCCATCTAATTTTGCAAATGTAAAACTCAATCAATTTAAAGGTTGAAAGTAATCGATTTTATAGGTTTTTTTTCTTTTTACAATTTCAATTGTTAATCAAATTGCAATGAATACATGTTAAGTCATATGCTTACACAGAAAAAGATATTAAATAAAGAATAAAAAAAAAATCGATTGAATAATGTAAGAAAACAATTCTTGAGGATATTATTATCTTAAAATGTTCCTGTTTTGTTTTTTCTGAATGATAGAAAACGGGTGCATAATCAAATAAGATCCATATTTATGCTTTCTCAATATCTTCTTAAGAAGATGAAAATGAAAAGAAAAAAAAGATTTATAGCTTTTTAACATAATCGTAAGTATATGTTTAAGATAATGATGATTTACATATTAAATCATACATTATTATGCATCATTATTCCATTTTTTTGTATTAACTTATATATTTAATACCTTTGAAATAAGCAAACGGAAAGCCGCTTCGTTTGTATCTTAATAAGTTCTTCTTATTTTTCTTTTTTTTCCCTCCTTTTCTACGCGTTAATTTCTATATGTTGCAAAGGTCCCATGAACATTAAAATTTAATGGCATATACTTCAGATAATGATTTTTTCCATTTATATGATTTTCGTATGCCTATGACGACATATGATGTCACATTTCACGTTGCCTTCAAAAAAATGTACGCGGTCTACAGCCATTATTTCTGGACCAGTTTTCATCAAAATATCACAGAATGTGTATATTACGCTTTAGTTTTGCATCCCGGTGTCCACTTTTCAAAATTCGAAAAGGCAATGGTCTCTGGTGAAACCAAGATTCGAACAATTTACGTCAAATTTCAAATGCTTATAAAATCGCTTCCATATGAGCTAGACAGCTGATGTTTTAACAAAATATATGTCTATAGGTCTTCTTTACATTTTGAGAAAATGAACGTCATATGACGTCATATGACGTCATAAGATAAAAAGAAATTTCTATTTTAACGTGTACATTTCTATATGTTGCTTACGTCCGAGCACCTTGAAAATTTCAGAGCATATCCTTCAGCTTGCCGTTTTGCATTTCAATGATTTTCATTTGCCTTTGACGTGTTTTGACGTCAAACTTGACGTCATCTTAAATTATTTGTACGCGCTCTACAGCCATTATTTCTGGACCAAATTTCATCAAAATTTCACAGAATGTGTATGGTACGCTCTAGTTGTGCATCCCGGTGTCCGTTTTTCCAAATTTGAAAAGGTAAAGGTTTATAGCGAATCCAAGACTCGAACCATTGACGTAAAATTTCCTATAAAATCGCTTCCAGATGAGTTAATAAGCTGATATTTAGAAAGTTTATAAGTCTCAAAGTATATTTTACATTCTGTGAAGATGAACGTCATTTGACGTCATATGACGTCATAAGGTCAAATAGAACTTCTGTTATCTATGCGTTTATTTATATGTTTTTAATTTCACTGGACCATGGTATTTTCATGATTTTCATGGCATATACATCAATTCAAAAAATCCCAGGGACATGAAAAATTAATTGCATATAATTAAAGATACTGAAAATTTAATTTCATTGGTTTTCTTATCCCTATGATGTCTAACTTGACGTTGTCTACAAAGGCTTGTACGCGGTCTACATCCGTTATGTCTGTACCGATTTTCATCAAAATTTCACAGAATATATTTGTTAGGCTCTAGTTGTGCCTACCTGTGTCCCTTTTACCAAATTCAAAAAGGCAAAGGTTCAATGGCTAATCCAAGATTAGAACCATTGACGTCAAATTCCTTTCAGATACGTATAGAATCACTTCCAGATAAGATAAAAAGCTCATATTTGGACTGAATATAAGTCTTCAAGTCTTCTTTACATTCTGAGAAGATAATAATACTCATCAGGTTAAACGGCTTACTTTCAAAGTTTATGGAAGTTATGGCCATACAAAAGCAAGTTAGAGGCAGGAATTTGATATCCATTTACCTTTTTCGCTTTAAGTGTTTGACAAATGTAGCAGAAAGACCTATCATTTCAAAAGTTTGTTCGCGCTCTAGAAAAATTGCCTCGACAAAAAAGTTCAAATTTTTAAAATCAATCATTTTTAATTTTCAATGACGTCAATTGACGTCATATTTGACGTCAGCTTCAAAAGTTTGTTCGCGCTCTAGAGCCTTTATTTTTTATATTTTATCTTGATATTTCACAGAAGATGTATGTTATGATGTAGATGTGCACCTTGTTTTTCAAATTTTCAAATTCGAAAAATTTAAGAAGTTATTGCCAAACCGAGTTTCGAACTTTGGTCCTTAAACTATTATTTAATGTAACAAAGGCTACTGAGGAGATAGAAGCATGAAAATTGGACAGCTTGTTGGCTTTCTTTTCTCTGAAAAATTTCCTTTTAAGTCACGTGGTTATGACGTCATTTAATGGACAAAATCCTTTTTATTTTTTTTAAAGATTTCTCTCGCTCTGGCATCATACATTTTGAGTCAATTTTAATCAAATTGAAATTGCAACGATATCAATGGCATCAAATGATTTTAATTTTTTGGAAACGTCAGATTTGACGTCAGCTTCAAAAGTTTGTCCGTGCTCTAGACCCTTCAATTTTGGTCCGATTATCTTGATATTTTTACAGAAGATGTATTTTAGGATGTAGATGTGTACCTTGTCATTCAAATTTCCAAATTCGAAAAGTTTAAAATTTCATGGCAATACCGAGTTTCGAACTTTGGTCCAATAATTAAATTTAAATGTTACAAAGCCCCCTGGTGCGTTAGAAGCATGGAAATTGGACAGCATATCGGCAAAGAAGTTTACATTCTATTTTCTGAATGATTTTCTCTTAAGTCACGTGGTTATGACGTCATCAAAAAGACAAAAAGCATTTTTTAAAGATTTCTTTCGCTATGGTATCATGAATTTTAAGTCAATCTTACTTATATCTTCAGAATTGATAGAGTTAAAATTGAAGTGATGCATACTGCAAGAAATGTTTGTTTTGTCACGTGATTATGACGTCATGCATACATAAGAAAGAATTATTTTGAAAAATCATATAAAATCGCCAATTAGACCAATGAACTTAAACTTTTCAAAAATGTCGAAACTTAATACGTTCATAAGGTCTTGAAAATTTCAAGTGATTGCGTCATCAAACATGGCAGTTATTCATGTTTGATGGAATGCCTACTTGAAAATGTGAAAACAAACCTGTTCGCATTCTCGAAGATACTTTTTTCTTGATTAATAGAACGTTAGCTGAAGAAGTCCTTGCAAAAAAGATATTTTTCTTAAGCCACTTGATTATGACGTCGATAAAATTTAAAAATCATTCATTTCAATATGTATTCGCGCTCCAGCGTCATGCGTATTGATGCCAATCTTAAGCATACCTTAAGGAATTTATGTTGTGTAACTTGTTTATGACAACATTGATGTGTAAGCAAAACATATTAAAAAGATCAAAAGATTGTTTATATTAATTTTAAATAAGTAATAATGCCGTACTTTAACATGCGCAAAAAGTCCAGAAAAATTGTTTTTCGTAAAAGGACTAATTCATGGAAATCTATTAATTTGAAGAAAGAAATGTAAGAGGTCATTGGGTTTGTTAAGCAAGATCCTATTGTTCTTTTGCAGGAATGAATGTTTGCGTTGAATAGTGAATTGTGATACGTTTTTGAGTAAATGGGTCGCATTTACGATGAATTAGTATATTTATACTAGAGCCAGAAAACCTATACGGATATCTTATTTCATTTGCTATCACGGCTCTCTGCAAACCTGAAGAAAATGACAAATACAAGTATATCTACCTATCGATTTTTTATGTTTTCTAAATGTTAAACGGTTTCTTTTTCTAAATCTGTAAAAATAAGCAAATATACAAAGCAAATGAATTGTTGAAAGTTTCAAGACGTTTATAATGTTAATTACTTAGAAATAAGAAATTATTTTCATTATTTTGCTTACACCTCTGCCTTTGTTTCTATCTAATTTTGCAAATGTAAAACTCAATCAATTTAAAGGTTGAAAGTCATCGATTTTAAAGTTGTTGTTTTTTTTTGTCTTTTTTACAATTTCAATTGTGAATCAAATTGCAATGAATATTTGTTAAGTAATATGCTTACACAGAAAAAGATATTAAATAAAGAATAAAAAAAATAATTTTAAAATCGATTGAATAACGTAAGAAAACAATTCTTGAGGATAGTACTATCTTATAATTTTCCTGTTGTTTTTTTCTGCATGAAAGTAAACGGTTGTGTAATGAAATAAGATCCATATTTATGCTTTCTCAATATCTTCTTAAGAAGATGAAAATAAATAGAAAAAAAGAGCATAAGTATAAATAATTTATGATAATGGTGATTTACGTATTCAATCATCTATTATAATGCATCATTATTCCATTCTTTGTATTAACTTATATATTCAATACCTTTGAAATAAGCAAACGGATAGCCGCTTCGTTTGTATCTTAAACAAACGACTTCTAGTTGTTTTTTTTAATTTGATTGCCATTGATCTAATGCCTAGGTCCCACTGGGGGGAATCATTTACAATTTTCTCCCGAAGGCTTCCGATGTTTGAGCCAAAAGGAGGGACAGTCCTATAAAAAGAGGGCACTGATTAGGCTTCGGAGATGGTCCGTTCATTGATGTTTCGGCTATGGGTACAAAGCCTCTTGGAATGTCCCCCGAACGATGGCCTTGAAATATCGGGGATGGCTCGAGAAAGCTCCGGAGGACCTTTTCCGATGAAAGGCGAAGGTGCCCCGGAGCTTCACCGAATTTGAAAAATCATCGGGGGGATATCCCCGTAGATTAGGCGATGTATCACGGAAGCTTTGAGGATTCCTCGGAAAAATGAATGCGTTGAAATATCGTAAATTTTGGACTCAACAGTGTAAAAGACAGTTTTGTTAAAGACTGAGAAAAACATCAATTTTGATTTTATATGTACAACATATAAATACAACATATAAGTATAATATATACCGGAAAGAAAGGCGGAAGGAAAATATAACAAAGGCTAGATAGTTTCGCCTCAAATTATGCTATTTTTATTTGTCCGCACGACCGTCGTGTCGATAGTCTCGGCCATGTTCTGATGCGAGCTTCCACATATATATACGAACCAATGAGATTCGTTGTTGCAAAATTAATTTGGCTATCCCATAATTCTAATTATTGTCCATATATATATAGTTTTATTGTCTATATATACTCTTTTAACCTCATAAAAATTGTAACTGAAATTATGGTTATTACGGTTTAAAACACTTTGGTTGAAACAGTCATTGTATAAATCAAACCGTTTTTGTTTTTTGTTTTTTTTAATACATGAGATAGATCCTTGACTTGTTCCTTGTTATGAATATATTCTATGGTTGCATTTTGTAAACAAATATAAAACTATATATAATTTTGATAAGCGTATTGAACTTTGACTTTTTACTGTTCGGACCAGCACGTTATGATACTCTAAATGTGCAAGCATTTTACATAGATTGCAAGCATAGATACTTATATCAAATATATTCACGAAAACGAACCGATTTTAGAATGAAAATTTCATGCACTCGTCATTACCGATCGACATTTTCAAATATTTCATTTAGTAATCTGAATGACAAAAACGGACAATATTTTTTATTTACTTCAGACTTATTCTGAAAATTACACATGGTTTAATATTGTCCTTCCTGTATTTTCAGATTCACAAAGAAAATGAGGTGGAGGCAGAAGCCAGTTTTCTTCGTAATTCTGCTAATAATTGGTTTCGTCTCTCTTTTGATTTACGTCACAAAGTATAAACAAAAACAGACTTTTAAAAACAGTCAAAACTATATGGATGTTTTTTATAATGAAACCATGGATATGGAAAGTAAGCTATATGTTGTTAAGGCTGCCATGAAGATAAGTGAACGAAATAAAGGCAAATTACTTGTAGCGTTTATAAATGATGCTTACATACCGTTTGCCTACAGCTGGCTTTGTAATACAAAGGATATGGGAATTCATGATTCGGTTCTTGTCATAACCACAGACGTAGCATCCAAAGAAAAGCTTTCAAAGGACTGGCCAGGTGTTGAAGTCGTTGCTATGGGTGTAAAGGCTCCAATGGGTGATCAGTTCTACAGTCATGCTGGGTATAATAAAGTTGTGGTGAAACGAACTGAAATTCTTTTAGCAATATTACGAGAAAATATCGCGTTTCTTTTGTTTGAAGTAGATTGTCTGTGGCTCTCAAATCCTGTTCCTGAAATAAAAACTTTGGCGGAAGGAAAAGACATTATCATCAACCCAGTTGCTGAAAGGATCGGTCGATGGGCAAGCGGGTTCCTTTACCTTAATCCAACCAAACAAGGGAAAGAGCTCTGGTGGCAGCTGACTTTACGCATGAGAGCCTTAGATCAAAAGATGTCCAGTATGGACGACAATGCAGAAATGCCAGAGGCTGATTGTGATCAGGAGTATCTGTCAGCACTAATTCGTGAAAGGTAATATTCGAAAAGGAGTACTCATGTAGAAGTATGGCATTAATATTTTTGCTTGCCATTCTCATAACCTCCCACCTCTGAAGTATAACTGGGAAAGTTAGTATTGCTTTAAACGGCTGCTCTAATAATAGGTACTAAGAGTAACTGATCTGTAATTCACGAAACATCTAAAACTTAAAATTTCCTCATAAGTTTAAGTTACTTATACCTCTTTTTCTCTGGATGTTTTAATAGGAATGGCCTTGTATAGAGTTCGTCAAGTCAAATGTTCACCTCAGTGAAACAATGTGCAGAACCATTGTCCCAACCATGCCGACTCAATGTCAAGGTCACAATTTAAAGTCAATTGAGCGAGCCCTTGATTTCGTGTCTGCTCCACATCTCCTCTACCCCTTGAGCAGATTCATTAAACTTTGGTCAGATATTCACCTCATTGCAGAGCCCAAGGTCACAGTCGAAGGTCATTGATTTTCATCCCTCCTCTGAAACCGCTGGGCAGAATTTGATTAAACTTGGCAGGGATGTCCCTTGGGTGAACCTTCACAAAGTTGCCAATATAAACTTGATCCATGTGGAACTCTGAATACAATGGCAATGGAAGGAAAACATATATGAAAACTTTAAAAATCATCTCCTCCAAAACTATTGGCCAGATTTCAAAATATTTTGGTACAGATGTTCCTTGGGTAACTCTCTACCAAGTTTGCTAAAATTATTCCGAATGCGGTTGTTTAGGGTATGTCAAAAAGACGTCATTTCATTGGTCCCATCACTTTTTTTTTTTTTTTTTTTGGTCAATCATAAAATGTCGTTTTATACAGCTGTTGACAGCAATTATCTTATTAGAAGTTGCCCTAAATAAGTGGCCAGTCGAACGCTCTGAAAATTCAAATTTATCTATCATAAATGTGAAAAATAGAACAATGTTTCAAATGCACATATGCAATACGACAAACACGCGCCTTCGGGGCGGCGTTGCTTTTTGATGACGTAAAATTTAAATTAATTCTGTTCAACCGTTTGTCTGAACTGCATTTTTTTTTTTTTTTTTTTTTTTTTTTTGCATTTCCCTTTTGGAAAAATGTTTTAATTTTCCTCTTGTCTTTCACACCCACCGCTCTCCTTTCAAGTAACTCCCATATTTTCTTTCATGCTTTTTGCACAAAAATGCATCCGTTAATATATTTCGTTTCTTGCTCCCATCATATTTTTAGCTGTCAAACGTTATGAATGATACGGACACGAATTTCGCCTCCAATGGGATTGGAAACAGTAACCTCTGGTTCAGTGACCCGGCGTTTTACAACTGTACGACGCTTCTTTTAGGTTCACTCGAATAATTAAGAAAAAAACAACATATATACAATTTACTAAGTAACTAAGTTAATTCATCGTTAAATTATCATGATCCAGTCGACTTTAAACATTAATTCAATTTTGCTGCCACCCATCCTGAATTGTCCCAGCAGTAAATATGTAAAAATTACACTCTGTATTGGTCCATTATATCTAAAAGGGGAGAAGCTTCACATCTATCGATTAAATTTGAACCCGCATATGTTAATTTAACATGAAACCCCTAATTGTCTGTACAGAATGTAATCGTCTATTAGCATATTTTCCCGCCTCCCGCCCCGTTGAGAAACATTTGATTGACAGAGAATATAGTTACTTAGGAATTAAGAATATTTGGGAATTTCCCAGCTAATCCGGGGGTACAAACAAACTTAATGAAATAATATGAGTATTAATTGTGTCCTGGTTTCAGTGCAATGGATTTTAGTTAAGCCGGGAAACTTCTGCGTAGGCTAGAATTTTCCAACGCTCGCTTTGCTAGCTCCGCCCTTCTTAATCATTCAGAACTCACTTAATATGTTTCATTGTTCTATTACTTGGTAAGTAATGATGTAATTACTAATTAGGCCCAAAATACAAAAAAAGATAAGAACACCGCCGTGGTCCAGTGGTAAAAATTGTAATTTCGATTCCCGTTTTCATGACCTTCCCAGGCGCAAAGTACAAGTCAAATCCAGGAACCGTCGAGAGAGATTAGTATAAGTTATAAACAAGTTTATACTCAAAAGAAAAAAAAAGAAGAAAATTTGCTCTTTTTTATTGGTAGGGTGGGTATAAAATTTTTAAATTCAGGTAATCCATCTATCATTACATTGTGATCATGTTCCATCAAGTGATCATGGGATTTTAGAGTAAATTTATAGTAAATGCAAGCCTTTATAGACTTGGTGCAAAAGAGACTATAATTCCACGTCAATGGATGCTTAATCTGCACTGAATTATTTTAAGCTCTTGGAGGACCCTATGCTTGTATAAATTAAATGATAGATGGATTACCTTAAATTATGTATATTTTGGGTTCGGTTGTCTGGCCCGAATAAAATCCGGAAGTCAGACCACACATACTAGAATCCCCCAGAAATTGCACCTTAGTAATGATCAGGACCTATCGGAGAATTTTGGATATTTGCAAGGTCGTTGGAACAATCTGGTTTATTACTGACCAAACATCATACTTGATATATACATAAAAAGCCTACACACTATAACATAGACATTCAGGAGTCTCGCTCATTACATTCTGAGAAGGAACTTACATCTAAATCTATCTTATGAAAGAACTTAATCTTATGAATTTCTATTAATAGTTCATGTATGTTTGAAATACACGCTGGTCTGACATTAAAATTTTATATTTTTAAAAGGAAAACTGTTATCGGCTTAACGACGGGGCAATTGTATGCGCTTAAGTGGACAATTAACTTTTGATTGTTGTATATTTCATAATTGCATCAGACACTAAGCCCTCGATCGAAATCACTTTCACTGTTCTGGCATCGAAAACGGCTAAAAGTAATAGATTATGTTTTATTCAAATAATGAAGCGATTCCCTATGGTTGTCCTGTTGACGAACACCCTATAATAAAAAGGTAGATTTTAAAACTTAGCAAAAACAAAAATCGTGCTTGGATGCATATGCATTAGAGGAACTGACGCCTTTAAGCCAATATACAGGTTCCAAATTACATTAGTAAGCTAACTATAGTTTAAATTATTTATTTCGTAATTCGCTGCTGTCAGCCGTTGATAAATTATTTACCCCTCTCCACTCTCGCACCCATAGTCATAATATCCGTAAAGCAGAACGATTATTACTAAAAAAATAATCCTAAGGCGTGTCTTTAAAGAGGATGGTGTAGCCATTATATATCGCCTTTAAAAGATAGCTATAATAGTACATGTATTGGTAATAATTTACGAATGTATGAATATTACATGTGTTTGTATTACTTCTGCAATAAATGTTACTTCATTTTTGTTGGTGGTTTTGCCAATTCACTGAACTGGAAGACCAGTTTTCAGTATTTTCAATAAAATTGTATTAGGATTGAAAAGTTCAATAAAAACACGTTCTTGTTTTGTTTTTTTTGTTGATGTTGTTGTTTTTGTTGTTGTTTTGTTGTTGTTTTTTTGGGTTTTTTTTTTTAACTTGCACTTTATTGACAACGTTTCGGTGTATGCCTTAAAAAAAATTTTTATAATAACTTTGATAGACTTCGGCACAGTTGCTAGTCAATTGATCGATCACTATTTCGTTTCTTTTAAGTCGTCCAAGTCTGTCATGAATTCTTAGAAATCTTAAAAGTTGACAACTTATCTACATGACAGAAAGTGACATTAACTCCGTCCGTCTCGGGAGCGACAGGTCACCGGACACCTTTAGTTATATTATTTTTGGCATCTTCATCTAATAAATAGCTAACGTGGAACATCTCTTCTGATGCCCGTGATTGTTTTGATTTCATTTTCAACATATGCAGATATATAAATAAGAATACAGTATAGTAACACATTCAAGAGAATGAGTCATAAAGCATAACTTCAAAAAAGAACGTCTCCGGCTTTAATTAAGCATATTTAGATACATCCGCAAGTATTGTATATTTCAATTGTTTTAAAATTGGTTGGTACTCCTGGAAGTACTCCAGTGATGGCGTGTCAGACCTACATTTTTTTTTAAAAATACATAACTATTAATTTAGAGGAAATGTTAAAATTGACATGCATGTTTCGTTCGACTTCTACCCATTTCCATGAAATAGAGAGTCTTGATCAGCCATTTTGTGTGTTTTACATTTTTAGATTAAAGCGCCAAGAAACAAACGTTTGATATCAAGCGCTTAAAGTATTTTTTACCATATATCATACATAAACTATGGAAGGGTGTTTTATTTCGTACTGTTGGTGCTTTAGGTACATGTGGGCAATACGACACAATTTTGTAAATTGTGAAAATATAAGAAATCCGATGTTAAGGCGTACAACTCGCTGCATTAATTTCTCCTCCTTCAGTTTTTTTAACGGGTTGCTTTCAACGCTGTTCTATGGTAGCACACACTTTGAACCAGACAACAATACGGGGCTATATTTAGACATTTATATTTATAGATTTCCCTTTTTTAACTACGCAGAGAAATAAGTCCATTTTTTTCGTTTTCTTTCTTATCACTAAATGGTGATAATTTTCATGTTTATTTCCGTACGATTACGTTATGAAAGTCGAAACTGAATTAAAATGTGCTGAAAATCGATGCCGGAGATAACGTGTTTATTAATAAACTGTAAAAAAAAAGAGACAGTACGCAGGAGAAAAAATCGCACCTCATTCGGAGATATTTTGAACTAAGATTGGCTGGAATTTCCAGCGATAGCCAACAATATAGAGACAAAATTTACATGCAACAGTTGGCAGTAATGCAGTGGGTAAAATAGTTAGTTTGTTCGCCACTCAAACGACATGGAAAAGGAGAATGGTTTCGAGTCCCACCCGGGGGAACATTTTTTACATTTTTTTTATTACATTTGCAACATAAGACACACATATTTTTGTATATTGAAAATCATTAATTTACCTATATTAAGTACATGTGTATATAAAATGGAATGAAAAAAAAAGAAATAAGTAGAGAAAAAAAAAGAAAGTTTGTTGTCTACATATTCATATAATCTTATAAACTGTAGACAAGAGAAATGAGGAGAGTAAGAGTGGTGATATGTTAGCAATACATTGAGACAAACGATTTTATCAACAAATGTGTTCAAGCAGAGTTACAGCGAGTTTAAAAAAAATTGACACCTTGTTCTTTCAGCGCTATCAGCGCTCTGATTATATTTAGCGTGTTTTTTATCTTTTCACATACGGAAAATGTGTGTAGGCACGTGAATTCAGTGTCTATAGGAAATATGTAAATCGTTCGACAGAGAACCATGTTATTAACGCTTTTTTTAAATTCGGTGCATATTTTCTCCAGTTTGTTATCTTCATTTAAGGATACACCTACTGAGGTATAATGAATTACCACTGAACAGATACGCTGATGGCAAATGGTACACACAACCGGAGACCGAAAGAAAAAAAAACCGTCCCCTCATCATCAACAACAATTGGATTATTGGTACGTACTAAACATAAACTTTAGCTATTTAGCTATGTAACATTACGTGGATATAGAGAATGTATGGTTGATGTTGGGATGGAGAAGGTTTATCCGGTGAACGAGAAAGTGTATCTTTAAGACTTGACTTTAATTTTTGAGTTTACCGTCGCCTCGACAGTATTTCAGTCATATAGCGACGTCCAGCTAATTACAGGTGGAGGAAGACCCCGAATGAACGGAGACATCCGGGTCGAACTACCGACCTACCGCAAGTCAGCTGGAAGGCTTCCTCACATGAAAATCCGAATGACCCTGCCGGGATGTATCTTGAAGAGCTTTCGATTTATCCTGCTTTTCTCTAGTTTTATCATATTTTTAGATTATTTAAATGATTTCATTTTTTACTTTTTTTCCCGATACAATCATTTTCACACTGGCTGTATGACGTTATGACTGGAGATAGTAAATGATGAAATGACTGGACGTAATGAATGAAGATGGTTAATTTTATCCGGCAAGGCTTTATTCAGCTTTAACCCAATCGGTACATAAGTTCTAGAAGTAAGATTATCTTTACTGAAGAGGGTGTATTACAGAGGTTGTCTTTACATGAAATTGTATTCAGCAAAATGATCTGTATGTAAAGAATTGTGGAAATATCAAACTGTATTGTTTCTAAACATATTTCTACTCGTACAAGGTACGCTGAGATTGTCGTTTGTCGCAGGCTCTTGAACAGTAGAAACTACTGAAAGCAAATTCACTTGCATTTGTTTCCCGGAGCTTTGGACAACTGTTGATTACTTAAACCGATAAGCATTCGAAGGCGGTTTTGCGTCATATTCAAGTGTCCATTGTACCTCCTACGTGACGTTACTGTGTATGTCCTAAAAAGATTTACTCAAACCTAATTTGATAATAGATCTAAGTCTTAAGAAAAGAAAAAAAAAAAAAAAACATAGTCATGCTGATGTTCGTCTTTGATGAATCATTATTGTGTTATGTAGATCTGTCTTTCACAGCCAGTCAAAGTGACCGCTTACTTTACATATACGGCTTTTTGTGTGTTGAAATACTGTATCTAAAACATGCTGACTGCATAATGCTAGTTTGTGCTAAGAAAGGTATAACTAACCATATATATATCTAGGTAAAATACATTGAGACAAAAAAAGGAGGAACGTGGGATGGGAAGTCAACAATCTGGCACAAAGTGTTCAATGCGAGTTGTTGTGACCAGCCATTCTCCGTCGGTTGGCCAAGTCAAATATATCATCCAAAAGCCATTTCCTATTTCCTAAACAGCTCGGCCAATATGGCTTAACTTGATCAAATTTGTTCAAAGTACATTATTTAATTCAATGTAGAAATCTAGTAGTCATGACAAGATAAAAAATTTAGTGAAAACTTTAAAATGCCAGATTTGAAAATATTTTAATGGCTATTCCTGTGCTGTAGAAGTATTCAGATACTTTGCATCCGTAAAATAAACGGCCGCTAGGAGCGCTGCTAGTTCTGTATGTGAGAGAGAAAGATATTGTAAACTTTGAATATCTTCTCTAAAAACGAATGGCCTTGTTTGAAAATATGTTAAAATATTGCTCCTGTGTATTCCTGTACATGACTTTTTTTTTCAAATCATTTGGATACCGACAAGAAGCGGAACCAATTTATTACGTGTTTTTATTGAAAACTGACATTAATACCCTTAAGTATATGCCATATTGTAAGATATTGTCACAGATGCTGCTTGGCTGCACATCAACCAAGACTGCTCAAATGATCATGTTTTTAAAGCATAGCTACTTTAAGCAAATTGTCATCAGATGAACGCACAAGGGATTTCCGGATCATTTTTTTTTCTTCTTCTTTTCAGGGAAGAGTTCAAAAATTGAACGGGCAAAGAAGTGGAAACACTGGTTTTTACGAGACGATATGACATGTGACATGGAACTCGTGAGAAAGACTGTCTTCTAAGAAACTTCAAGTATTCACCCAGGCAGTAGTGGGCACTAACAGACAGTTTAGTCCTGTTAAGATACCTAACTGAATAACTTGAATTTTTTCTACTTGCTTGATAATAACTGAATATGTGACAATTATTTAGAAAAGTTTCAACATAGCTAAGTGGATAAGTGGATGGCAGAAATATGCCACCATAAACTTTCCAATTCACCGCAGCTAGTTACCTGACTGACGCGTTACGGTGACACCATAAATGTATCCTAGATGGTTGTTTAACATATTCGTGAATTATTAATATGTTGGTTCAGACTCCGCCGCAGTAGTTACCTCCCCTTACAGTTGTCGATAACCACTGCCACCACAAGTAGATTTGGCTGGTATAGGCCGGATTTACTTTTATCACTTTTGATTTTGGTTTTGTATATATCATATCAGTTTCGTCATATTTCACGAAAATAACATTCGTGATTATGAGAAAAGTAAAAAATAAAATAACATTAATTTATGAAAATATGGGTGTTGGTCACATGGTTTCAACTATCATCACGTGACTTGTGTGGTGGCAGTGGTTAAAGTAGCGTAGCGTGATGTAATCGGTGCACGGAATTTGGTGTTGGTATACTTGTTTGGTATCATTATCATTAGACAAAAAAAAATAAAGTTAAGGGTCGGTATAACTGTGGTAAACTGTTGATCTTTATATTAATCATTTGCATGTATTTACTATTGTAAAATAATCTCTCTCTCTCTCTCTCTCTCTCTCTCTCTCTCTCTCTGTCTTTCTCTCTCAAACAACTTAATAGAAATATATTGAATGTTACTCAAAACTGTTTATATGTTCCTATATTTAATTATAAATAAGCACATAATTTAAATGCTTGCTTGTAGTAATCAGAACTGATATAGTGTGACAAATATTACATATTTACATACCTACACAAAGTCTCAACCCATCTTCACAAGGTAAGATGCTGCATCCGCATAGCTGTAGACTTCAACATTTCCTTCCACAAGATTCAACTTCAGATCCAGCAGGCGCTGTTCAAACCGTCTGTAGGCTAACTTCTTCGGCCTCGCCTTTCCACCAGCAGCCTGCTGGGTCATTATGATCTCTTTGCTGATTGTTCCTTCACAAGTACCTGCAGTAAGACATATATATTTGGATGTTTGTGTTTCAACTGACGATTTAGCTTATCATGTCAGCCCTCTAGATAGTTTGTTGTCCTCGGTCCTTCTGTAGCAAAGTGATTCCACAGACGGCGGTCATTTTCTACCCATGTTGCTGTGACATAGTCATTGAATTTACCAAAAGACTCATTGTCATTCTCATTTTCCTCCAAGGCCAAAAACCAAATGTCTTTTACCCTTTCGACCGGAACTAGTGGCAAAACTGCGGCTGTCCGAACTAAAGTCTTAACTTGATTTCACTTGACTATTTGAGTTTACCGTCGCTTCGACAGTATTTCAGTCATATAGCGACGTCCAGCTAGTTACAGGTGGAGAAAGACCCCAAATGCACAGAAGCATCCGGGTAGAACCACCTACCTACCGCAAGCCAGCTGGAAGGCTTCCTCTCATGAAAAATCCGAAGTCCCTACCGGGATTCGAACCTACAGCGGTGAGGGGGAGAACATAGAAAGTAAAAAAAAAGGTACAAGGAGATGCACATTGTAAAACCTTCAATAAATCTGTACTAAAAAGTATGTGGTTTTTCCTAGTTAATATCTGCCCATATTTTTATAAAGTAAATGAATTTAAATTTTAAAGTGTTAGTTTATTATGCATCAAAGCTAAATGTTATTCTGCTGTCAATCTGTGTTACTGTCCTTCATCAAACACTTTTTAATTATAGTAGTTTTGATCCATTAATTGTTTATACTATAGTTATTACTAGTAATGCAACACTATGCAAAAAGATTAAGTTTGGTAAATGGTAATTAATCCCTTCATGTTTGCATGCCACTGTGACCAAGACTATCCAACCATATATTGGCAATGAATGAATGTGATCTAAGCGTGACATACACATTAAATTTGGTTTATTGGGGATTCCCACTGTGAGCTCACAGCATGATCACTTTCTTATCTCCTTCCTCTTCTGAAAAAAAAAGTAAATTTGCATAATGTCAGTAAACTTTATAAAAGAATTTTAAAAAAAAATACCATATCAAGATATACCGTCATCCCCACATAACATAGGCCAAAAACTGGCAGACTTCCACACAGGAACAACTAAAATCCCCCGAGCTAAACAAGATTTCATTTTCAACACCCTAGGTATCAATATAACTGGAGGTACAAACAGACCGAATACATTACTCCAGTCAAATATAAATGAATCTACTCCTAAAGAACTTTTACACCAAAACCGAGTGTAAAAATTTGACAATTTCGCATTGTATTCTGTGGCAAAGAAGTCAACATCTAAAGCTCCCCATCTAGCCTGAATAAGATTGAGAATTTTAAAAGAAATACTCCAATCATCTCTTTCAATCACTTTTGAAAAATAATCCGCAACTTCATTTTCTTTTCTTGGTAACCATTCAATCTCAAGTTGAATGGAATTTTTGGCACAACAGCTGAATATTTCCATAGCTAAAAACTGTAATTCTTTTTTCATAGAACCTTTAGAAACAATGCGACACACACCCATGTTGTCTGTAAACCTCTTAACCCTCTGGTTACTTAACACATCTACAAGCGACACTAGCACACGGTACACTGCACACAATTCCCGCCAGGTAGAAGACCGTGTTGTCTCGAGCGGAGACCACGTGTCATGAACAACGCCTTTAAAGGTCTTAACCTCATACCCCGCAAAACCAGAAAAACTGGCATCACTGTAAACGATTCTGGTACATACGTTCGAAGACGCTAAATGCTTGACATTAAGAGACACCAAATGTTTTTCCCAAAATAATAATTAAGAAAGACTATCAGCTGATAGTTCAATACAAGAGTTCCAGGAAAAAGCATGCGAAATGTCTATGCTTAAATATCTCGTCATAATTTGGGAAACTGAAGCCAATACAATCCCCATGGATATTATTTGACCGACAAAACTAGCAACTTTTCTGACAGGCACAATTTTCCGACTTAATAAAAACGCTAACGCATGTCGAGCTTTATCCATCCTTTGCTGGGGAATATGAATAGTGTATTGAACAGAATTTAACACAGCACCTAGCCACTGAAGGATCTGTACAGGTTCCCAACACGATTTTTCTGCTTTCGGAACAAAACCCGATAAAACTAAATCAGATTTCATTTGAAAAGCCATAGACTTTACGTAATCAAACGAACTACCTGTTCCGAAACCATCGTCTAGAAACATTATAACTTTCTTACCCTTTCCTCTCCATTTAGCTATAAGAGGCCGCATTAACTTAGTGAAAATATAGCATGCTGAACATAGACCGAAAGGGAGAACAAGAAACTTATAATATATACTATTTCCATCTTCATCAACCCATGCAAACCCAAGATATTCAGTATGTGGCAAAAATATACCAATAAAGTGATATGCTGAGAGAATATCAAACTTAATCATCCAACAGTTTTCTTTAATGTACATTAATGCCAAACGCAAGTCTTCATATTTCACGGATTGCTTCCATATATGCATATTAACTTTCCTTAAATCGAGAATTAGTCTCTTTTTTCCGCAGCTCTGAACTGCTACAGTGAGAGGGTTTACAACAATTGGTTTTGAATCGCACTTCTGAATTAAACCCCTATCTAGCAGATTTTTAATAGCATCGGAAACGAATAATTTCTCATTGGTGGCCAATTTATTATTTTTTGAAAAAGAGCTGTCGGGTAATGAATAAAATGGAATCTTGTAACCAGAACAAATAGTTTCAATAATAAATTCATTGGCCCCAATTTCTATCCAAAATTCTACATGATCTTTCAATCTATTTTTAACAATAATATCTTTCTGCCCCTGTTCATACTCAAAGTAATTATCAGTAAATTTCTCTAAGTGAAAAACAAAATGATCACCAAAATACTCATCTTCAAAATCTAACTCTGTTCCCTGAGAAGCATCACTTCCTGGCTTGTGGGTCAAGCTGCGGGGCGCTTCTGGTGTACGGGCAGTTCCGTCTGAAGTGAGTCGATTCGCCACATGCAAAACAGGGTACGACGATGGGTCTGGAAGCTGTACCATATGAGAAAGAACGAAAATTAAACTGCTGCTGCTGCTGCTGCTGCTGCTGCTGCTGCTGCTGCTGCTGACGTTGCTGCTGATGCTGCTGAACCGGAAATGACGTCGCACCAGCACCAGGGAAAACACGCTGGCTAACGAAATCACCAGAAGTAACGGTAGCACTAGGCTTGAACCTCTTTGTTGACTTCTGCATGGATTTCCTCTTCCGGACAGCCCTAGATTCTGCACGATTAATTTTGGTTTCATCGTCAGAGTCACTAGCCACTGGGTTGCTCTCGTATTGACGAACTGTCTCCCAACCGCCTTCGGAAGAGTCCGCGATACGGATATGTTTATTCCTCTTCTTGAGAGAATCACAGCATTCATTTAACAGCTCACGAACATATTCAGGCTTATCATTATCGAGCCCCCATTCAACTTGTTTCAAATTGTCATGTAATTCAGAGTTAAAGTCATGTTGAATTCGGTTACCTTCTGAACGCCATTTTACCTCATGGACAGACTTCAGACGCTTAACTTCACTCTTCACAGACAGCGAGTTGCCTCTAACTTCATCTTTTAAGGAATTAATTTCACGCCTCTGTTCCCTCACTTCAGATAACCGTTCACGGATACAACCATTTATATCCTCTTGTTTGTTTTCTTCTGTCTGCATAACTGTCCGCGTGGTCATAACCTAAGTATACACAGAAGCACAGAAAAGAAAAAAGCGTCCGACTGCCAGTCGATCCCAAAGCTGAATGAATGCCCCAGTATAAGCACGAGAAACTCGTGCACAGATACAACGACATCTATCGGAGACTATTAAAGCAAGGGAAACAAATTTTCGTCTAATTCGTTCTGTCATTGACTAAGAATTTGATGTTTATCTATATGTGTGTATTACGTCTATCAATACCCGTCTGCAGACGCATGGTCGCCCAATGCAACCATCCGTGACCGTAAATAAACTGATAATTTCCCCTTCCCCATCCCCATCACAGACGGTATTTAGACTTAATTTAGACTGATAAAACCTATATTTAGATTTTCTATCTTCATTTGTCTTCACTTGACTGATCACTTTTTTTTTTCGCGCACACACTTACTTCATAGGTTGAACTTACGAAATCTCTACCCTTAACTGGTGAACACGCCATGTTGAAAGTGTCACGTGGTACCGCAATCACCTGCATCGGGGATATCGTATTCTTTATTTAAGCGATTTCGTCGAAGTTGCGTTTACAAAAATAACGTTTTCCTGTGTGCATTGTGACCTTCACCTTCCGAGCTTATTTGTCAGGAAACAAAGACTTCACCAAAAGTAACGAGGGAGAGTAGAATTTTTATTATTTTTTTATTATTATTATTTCTACCGATCATCTGTGAACGAACTGCTTTAAATCTTACCTTACGCTAAGTATTGTTGGTGATGTTTAAGCCATAAAAGATATAATTACTTAGCACCAAGTAAGTGTATGTGGGGGGGGCATAATTGCAATTGTTCTCTCGCAAAACATGATAGAGACGTAAATACTCTACTCTGCAAATGATGTACAATCAAATTTCTCCATTTGAAATTTAATCTCATTTTACAATACTATGCATATCAATTTTAAGAAAAATTTGTATCATGAAAACAGTCATATTTTATCTTACAATTTCAGTAAATGAGTATATTATGTTCATATTCCATTATAATATTGTTTTGTGGATAGTTAAGTTGTATTCCAGTGTCCTTAAAGCAGCTCGGAAAAAAAAGAAAAAATCTACTCTCCCTTGTTCATGTTGGTAAAGTCTTTGTTTTTGACAAATAAAATCGGCTCGTGTAGGTCACATTGCCCGGGAAAACGCAACTCTTCATAAACACCCGCTTCGTGGAATTTTGGTAAAATATAGAATACACTATCTCCGAAGTAGATATTGCTGTACCACGTGACACATTTCGCAACATAGCTTTTTTAGCGGTCCCGGGTAGAAAATACGTAAAATTTTCAGCATGTTAAGTGAGCAAAGAGTGAATGTGATTTTCCACGTGAGGGCACACGGAAATAAAAAATCTTGATAAAGTTTTATACCGCTCGTAACCATGGGTAATTCTGATAGAAATACATAAGGATAGTAATGAAATATCGTTTACAGTTGTAAATTAATCTGATTGACAGAGATCTGTTCTTTCGCTTTTTGTTAACTATTTGTCTTATTTAGCAAAACGCACATTGCTACCAATACAATGGTGCATCAACAACAGTGCTATATTAGAAACATCTTTCGACATAAATGCATCATAATATATAATGTTTAAATTAATAAAGTTCTTATTTTTATTGTTTTAGTTGATGGTATGAAAATTTAGCTCATTTGATTTACATAATTTATATAGATGTCTTGGCCATGGAAGGGAAGAGGGGAGATGAATGTACTTTTTTCCTACTTTCTTTAATGTTACATCGCTGAGCTCCCTTGACATAGTTTGTTTGTTGGGTTTAACGTCCCACCGACAGTATTTCAGTTATTTGGAGACGATGTCTACTTGAAACAAATATAGTGCTGCCACACTGCAGTATCACGCCGTAGACATGTGGCGCGATACCACACCCGGTCACATTATCCTGACACCAGGCCAACCAATCCTGCAACTACCCTTATGAATATGCTGAGCGCCAAGCAAGGGCGCTATAACAGTACCATTTTTCACGTCTTTGGTATGTCGCGGCCGGGGGTTGAACCCATGACCTCCCGCACCCGTGACATAGTTTGGAAAATACATTTTGAACTGAAGCAAATGTCAAAATTATATTTATAGTATCTAAAGTTAAAAAAGCGTTCAGGAACATGGTAATATTTAATAAATAAAAACAGATTGTTTAACTATAGCCGTAAGCATTAAAAAAAGTTGTACGCATTATTGTTGGCGTTATCTCTATGTCAAAGAGCATTTAAAAACTTACAATAAATATGTTGGATTTCCAGAGGGAAATAATAAAAAAAACACACACACACAATTAAATTCACATTTTCATTATTTCGGCAAAAATTGCCTTTCTCAAGAAAGAAAAAAAAACAATGAAATTTTGAGTAACTACAAATGTATATAATAGACGTTTGAACAGTCGTCATCATGTACAAACATTTTGCCTAAAATTGAAATGGTGAATTTATTTGTTCATAAAAAAACAAAACGAAAAAAACCTTCAGTATGATATCCGATTACGATGTTCGCACATATTTCATCACACAAACACGTATATACGAATCTTGAAACAATAAAATGCTTTAGATGAACGATAATGCTTGCTGAAGTTCCTGACATCTTGCTTTCGCTTTTGTATACCATCATCGGACATCCACGGTCAATATGTTCCATTATACTCTCCATTCATCAAACGTGGTATTTTCTATGAAGCGCGAATATATATATTTAAGCCAATCAAAATGACGTTTACATTTTGATACTATTCATGTGCAGGTAAGAACATCAGTGGTGGGGGATATTTTATATAGAAAACTGGAAATTACGATACGAGCATTCGGATTGGTAAAGGCCAGACTAGACAACGTTATATTGCATCCAGTCGGATTAATGTATCAGTTTAACGCCGAAAAAGTAGTGAAAAATCCACGGATGATGTATAGAGATTAGCGCAATCAGCATATACACTGTGGGTATATTATAGTTTGAACTTATAAGAATTGCTAACTGTCCTGGTAACCATATGTCGAACGGGTGCAGCCGCCCGCTGTCCTGCTTCCCAGAATCCCCGGACACAGGGAAATAGGAATTCGGAGTCTGTCGGATAATCTCGGTCCATACCTGGTAAAAAACAGAATATTAGTCACGTGGTTTTCTATTCTTATTGAGGCTGACTTGACTATTAAAGTTTACCGTCGCTTCGACAGTATTTCAGTCATATAGCGACGTCCAGCTAATTACAGGTGTTATTGAGGCTGACGTTATAAATCAATGAAAAATATGTTGATAATATCATAGAACTCTGATAAGTGGATTGAACTCGTTTTGTCACCCTTTTTATGGAAGCTTTAAACAATGAATTTAACAATTAGAAAGAAAAGAGAAAAATAAACAAGAACTGTCATTGCAGATGATTAGCCCGCCTTGTACTGGTCGACAAAGAAGCTCTCTTGTAGTGATTCGGATATTTTAATTTACATATCTTTCAGCCAGTGAAAAAAAGATAACAATAAAAGCTTAAGTATACAAAGTGGACGGTATTTCACAGGTTGAACCGTAATTGATTGATTGTTGTTGTTGTTATTTTGTTTGTTTTTTTCCAGTCCAATGGTGCCATCTAGCGGTCACCATATCCCACTGTACGATGTCTCCTTCCTGTACTTTGGTCTTATTGGTTTTATCATCAGTCTCCTCATTGGTCTACTGGTCAGTTTGTGTACAGGTGAGAAGGTAGTGGAGTGGTCTGGGGGTTGCAGGCCAGCAATAAATCGCGTTGATGCAAATGCTGAAATACATTTGGCATGAGTATGAATTTACATTTTGTAAGAAAATGATAATCTGGGGTACTTGCTGAACTTATAATTTATTTTCATTGCCGTGAAATAAAATGTAACTAAGAAATTATGTGTATTATATTAATATCCCTGCTTCACAAAATGAGCCGGGACTTTAAAGGAACCATATCAGCAGCTGTCCCGTCGCGTCAGGCCCACTAACAACAAGGCGGGCTAATCATCTGCAATGACAGTTCTTGTTTATTAGGACTTTCTGCCTACAGGCAGAAAGTCATATTGGGTTTGTACTGTTTTTTTATTATTCTTCTTCTTCTTATTCTTTTTTTCTTCCTCTTATATTTGTGTTTATTTCGAGGTGTTGCCATTGACTCAGAACAATGAAAATTTTATGGCATATATTTCAAACCATGAGCTTTCGGATGCAATGAATTTCATATTCATATGACATCAAATAACGTCAGATTTGACGTCAGGTGAAAAAGTTTGTACGCGGTCTACAGCCATTATTGCTGGACCGATTTTCATCAAAATTTCACAGAATGTGTATGTTAGGCTCTAGTTGTGCATCCCGGTGTCCGTTTTACAAAATTCGAAAAGGCAAAAGTTTTATGGCGAATCCAAGATTCGAACTAATGACGTCAAATTTCAAATGCGTATAAAATCGCTTCCAGAAGAGCTAGAAAGCTGATATTTGGACTGAATATTAATCTTTAGGTCTTCTTTATATTCTAAAAAGATGAACGCCAAATGACGTCACATGACGTCATAATGCAAATAAAACTTTCGTATTAAAACTTAACGGTTTTTAAGCCCTGCAGGCTTCATTTTTTGTATGATTTGCTTGAAATTTTGTCTGAAGATGCAGTATTAGATTCTATGGAGCCATGTCACTTTTGTTTCCGGCAAATCCCAAAGGTCAAGGTCATATATCAATTATCGGGTTTTTCTTCGGCCTTAAATATCTCAAAAACGGTAAATATTCTATCGAGACACTATGCGTATAATTTGTAGTGCTTAGAAAGACCTTTCAGATGATATTTAGTTTTTGATGATCGGGGTTGAATCGGTTGAGTTATGGCGGAAAAACAAATATTTGGTAACCCCCAGTGTGTTTAACAGTTTCTATCTCGAATATCTTTGATTTTTTAAAATATGATGATGAATATTATTTGTAGAGCAATGTTTGACCGTTCTTTTGATGCTTAAAGTTTAATGATTGGCCTAAGATTCATGGAGTTATGGGGAAAAAACGAAATTCGTGCATATAGCTTTGGTGATTTTTTCATTCTTCTTGAGGTTTAAAAGCTTATATCTCAAAAGGTATTAAAAATATTCCTAAACATAAAGCGTGTGAAATGTAGAGAATTTTCAGACGATTATTTTGGTAACTTAAGTTTTGAAATTGATCAAAGTATAAGGGAGTTACATCAAAAATAATAGTTTAAACATGTAGAATTTCAGCGATTTTGCCGTTATGTAAGAGTTTCACGGCTTATATCTTAAGACTCATATTAAATAAGTCAACATATTAAGCAAATGAGATGTAGAGAATTTTAAGACGATTATTTTGGCACCTAGAGTTTTGAAATTGATAAAAAAATAAGGAAGTTACATAAAAAATACCAATTTAAAGCCAATTGTAAGAATTTTCATAAAATATCCCACTTTCGCTTTCACCTTAATTGAAACATTTTCGGAAAATTTAAGTTTACAGATATGTATTAGTCATAGAAATTGCAAAAAAACAACTTTTTACATATATCATATTGATATTACTAGCTAAACAAGTGTACCGTTCCCGGTGGCCGAGTGGTTAGAGCGTCCGCCTCGGGAGCGGGAGGTCGTGGGTTCGATACCAAAGTCGTAAAAAATGGTACTGTTATAGCTCCCTTGCTTGACGCTCAGCATATAAGGGTAGTTGCAGGACTGGTTGGCCCGGTATCAGGATAATGTGACTGGGTGTGGTATCATGCCTACGACGTGATACTGCAGTGTGGCAGCACTATAACTGCATTAAGTAGACATCGTCTCCAAATGACTGAAATACTGTCGGTGGGACGTTAAACCCAACAAACAAGTGTTGACAATGATTTAATGTTTTGTCAAATCATTTTATTTACGTTACTTATGAATATCAGTTGCAGCATTGTGTTACCCATAATCCTTTCGTTTTGACACATGTCATTTAGACCGTTGTTGAAACATTGCAATTTCCCGACTTTATTGTTGCATCAATCGATAAATGTACAAGCTATATTCCAAATTTATGATAATGATAACCTATGTGAAAATATATGTTATAGTACAATGTAATTTAATTGCCAGCTTGAGATACCATGAGCGTGTATAAGTGTAGACGTTTTAAACAAAATGATCAACACATGTCATCCGTTCAAGACGTTGCAAGCTAATTTGTCTGTAATGCGGCGTTCACACAGTGCCGATTATGGCTCCCGTTTGAGATCAGACAGCGCTACGACACGAAAAGCGAAAAAGTCGGATTACCATCCTCAATGTCCTATTATTGTCTGAACGCAGTCGTATATGTTCGTAACAGAGTCCTACGGATCGGGAGTGGTCCGGAGAGGTCGGCCAAGCACTCCTGACAGTTAGGTGCGTCCCGTAACATTCAGAAAACTCAGCCGATTTTGTCTAGTCGGATTACAATCGTGACTATGTCGTGATAGATTCTGCTGTATCGGATCAGAATCGGATTGAGAACGGGATAATCGGGACGAATTCTGCTGGAAACGGCTGGATCGGGACGCCTCCTGAACAATATCTGATTGTTGTCGTGATTAAATAAATGTTTTTACAAATTTTAATAAAAGTTTGAATTTCCAGCCACGAATCACAGGAACTTGATCAGACTTTTGACACATTTTAATTGGGAATGGTCCTATCAAGGACGGCAGTAAAAATCCTGAATGTGTGACCTAGGCATTAGCTAAAAGCGCAAAATTTAGTAACTTTGTGAAATACAGTCGTCTCGATCGTATGTACAAGCGTTATTTGAATTTTACTCACGAGGCTACTCGCGTCGACGATTCTATTGCATGGTAGCATTTACTATTTCATTCCCGCGACTGTACACGAAAATAATTTAAAAAAATGATATGCAGAATTAAGAGGTTTAAGTTTAATTGTTTATATTTTGAATACCTATAAAACTAGACCCAAATATGCTACAATGGAATTTCAGGCCATTTATTTTGGTACCTAGAATAGTAAAATTGGTCAAGTTATAAGAAAGCGATATCAAAATAAAGATTTATTAGTCCCCTACCGGTGTTCACACCGGAGGGGACTACAGGTTTGCCCTCCGTCTGTCCGTCCGTCCCTCCGTCCGTCCGTCTGTCTGTCCGCTCAAATCTGGATCCCGCGATAACTTAATAACTAAGCAAGTTAACTTGATGAAACTTGGTTTATGACTAGATGGCAATGTGTAGATTATGCACATTGTTTTATTTTTTTTACTCGACTAAAATTGTGGTTGCTATGGTAACGGAAATAGTGAAAATATGGCAAAAATGGGATCCCATGATAACTTTATAACTAAGCATGCTAACTTGATGAAACTTGGTACACTAGATGGCAATATGTAGATTATGCACATCATTTTATTTTTGTTCTTTGACTAAAATTGTGGTTGCTATGGTAACGGAAATAGTGAAAATATGGCAAAAAATGGGATCCCGCGACCGCGATAACTTTATAATAAATTTTATAAGGCATGTATATAGTCAGGGTGGTGATGCAGAGTGAAAGTTCTCATTTCTCATCAACAAGACTAAAGACTAAAGAAAAACATTTTGGATCAGGCAAGGTAACCATTATTAATTCTATTTCTTGCATCTGTCTTGCTTGCATGAATTGTATAGTGGGCACACCAGAGACAACAACTCTACATATAAGTCTTGCTTAAATGGTCATAACTTAAATATTCCCTTACATTTACTTTAACCAAAGTCTTGTTTTTCTTGGACCAAAATTCTGGTTGCTGTGGTAATGGAAAAATTATGCACCTCACCGGTAGGGGACTCATGTGTTGCTTGCAACACCAGTTACTTGTTTATTTTTGGAATATGGCTTATTTCAAAAAGTTCATGCATGAGAAGTCCATACGAAAAAAAAAGTAAAAGGTAGGGACTTTAATATATATCCTTTCTATCGAAATTAATCTTTATATTTTTCAATGTTAGCAGAAAGTCCTATCATTCGTATCAACGAATGAAATCTAGTTTTTCTCTTTTCTTTCTAATTGTTAAATTCATTTTTAAAGCTTCCATAAAAAGAGTGTCAAAACGAGTTCAATCCACTTATCAGAGTTCTATGATATTATCAACATATTTTTCATTGATTTATAACGTCAGCCTCAATAAGAAGAATAGAAAACCATGTGAATAATGTTCTGTTTTTTTACCAGGTATGGACCGAGATCATCCGACAGACTCCGAATTCCTATTTCCCTGTGTCCGGGGATTCTGGGAAGCAGGACAGCGGGCGGCTGCACCCGTTCGACATATGGTTACCAGGACAGTAAGCAATTCTTATCAGTTCAAACTATAATATACCCACAGTATATATGCTGATTGCGCTAATCTCTATTCATCATCCGTGGATTTTTCACTACTTTTTCGGCGTTAAACTGATACATTAATCCGACTGGATGCAATATAACGTTGTCTAGTCTGGCGTTTACCAATCCGAATGCTCGTATCGTAATTTCCAGTTTTCTATATAAAATATCCCCCACCACTGATGTTCTTACCTGCACACGAATAGTATCAAAATGTAAACGTCATTTTGATTGGCTTAAATATATATTCGCGCTTCATAGAAAATACCACGTTTGATGAATGGAGAGTATAATGGAACATATTGACCGTGGATGTCCGACGATGGTATGCAAAAGCGAAAGCAAGATGTCAGGAACTTCAGCAAGCATTATCGTTCATCTAAAGCATTTTCTTGTTTCAAGATTCGTATATACGTGTTTGTGTGATGAAATATGTGCGAACATCGTAATCGGATATCATACTGAAGGTTTTTTTCGTTTTGTTTTTTTATGAACAAATAAATTCACCATTTCAATTTTAGGCAAAATGTTCGTACATGATGGCGACTATAAAAACGTCTATTATATACATTTGTAGTTACTCAAAATTTCATTGTTTTTTGTTTTTCTTTCTTGAGAAAGGCAATTTTTGCCGAAATATTGAAAAAAAGAATTTAATTGTGTGTGTGTGTGTTTTTTTTATTATTATTTCCCTCTGGAAATCCAACATATTTATTTTAAGTTTTTAAATGCTCTTTGACATAAAGATAACGCCAACAATAATGCGTACAACTTGTTTTAATGCTTACGGCTATAGTTAAACAATCTGTTTTTATTTATTAAATATTACCATGTTCCTGAACGCTTTTATAACTTTAGATACTTTAAATATAATTTTGACATTTGCTTCAGTTCACAATGTGTTTTCCAAACTATGTCACGGGTGCGGGAGGTCATGGGTTCGACCCCCGGCCGCGACATACCAAAGTCGTGAAAATGGTACTGTTATAGCGCCCTTGCTTGGCGCTCAGCATATTCATAAGGGTAGT
>CM037785.1:49334664-49356639 GCA_021229015.1 Solen grandis | reverse complement strand
ATCTTAAAAAAATCTTCTTCTCTGAAACCACAAGGCTTAGAGCTTAGATATTTGGTGTGTGGCTTTGTCTAGTAGACCTCTACCAAGTTTGTTCAATTCATGACCCTGAGGTCAAAATTGGCCCCGGCCCAGGGGTCACTTGGTTTAACATAGGCTAATATAGGAAAAAAAATGGAAAAATCTTCTTCTCAGAAACCACAAGGCCTGGAGTTTAGACATTTGGTGTGCAGCATTGTCTAGAGCGGGAGGGGGGTATTTCTTAACACTTAAGCAGAAAATTGGAGCATTGTCTTGGTGTGTTTCTGAACATGCAGCTAAGAGAAGGGAAAAATGACCTTTGACCTTTCAATTTTATATAGTAGCAGTGGTTATTATCGATCCCGAGTATGGAAAAACAGCGTTTTGGTGCATACTAGATGTGTGTATTTCCGAACAATGTGTGTCATCCAAACAAAATGTGGGTCTATTTCTGAACATGCCGATTTTTTAAAAATACTTTAATTCTCCTGAAAATAATGTTTTTTTTTTATTCAGAAAAGGCAACACTTTAAAGAAAAAACAATTTCAAATCACCAGCGGATTTTTTTTCAACTTTCGACTGTAACACTTCTGACACACAGCAGAACAAGCATTCGATTGGAAATAACTCTATTTCCTCCTCCCCCATTTCATCGAAGTTTACATCGGTGCATTGATGGAAAAGGCTGTCGTATCAATTGCATTGCAACCGATCAACTCTAATGGATTGATGTTGTCATTGTACGGTTCCCCACACTTGTAACATCTGCGACCCCCCCTGAACCCCCAAATCAAGATCTGAATCATCATCAAGTCTCACTGATGCTGACAAATCTGATGAACTAAATTCCGTTCTCCTTCTTTTTGTCAAGATGCGAGCGATATATCTTTCTCTTTCAGTTCCTTTGCTTTTTCTTCTTCTTTTCTTCTCTTTCTATTTGTTTTCAGATTTTTTCCTCTTCCTTCTCATTTCTTTTACATTCCCACTCTTCTTTTAATGCTCACCGAAGGTGACGCATATAGTCGCCGCTTCGTCCGTCCGTCCGTCTGTTCGTCACACTTTCCTTGTCTGGACTATTTCTCAGGAACTAACGGCTTGAATTCAATGAAACTTTATGGGAAGCTTTATTACCAAGAGGAGATGCGCATATCGTCGGCGTGACCTGCTTCCTCAATTTTTCACAGAGTTATGGCCCCTTGACTTTTTGGCCTATAGTTCATATTGCATGATTCTTGTCTGGGCTATTTCTCAGGAACTAATGGCTTGAATTCAATGAAACTTTATGGGAAGCTTTATTACCAAGAGTAGATACGCATATCGTCGACGTGACCTGGTTCCTCAATTTTTCACAGAGTTATGGCCCCTACTACCATATTGTTGACTGATATTCATGTCATTTGCCTAATTTAACAGGTGATATCATTTAAACAAAACCCCACAAAATTCAATATGCTAGTAATGTCAATCATAATCATGTCAGCTAATTGTTGTTTAGGCCATTATACACTATTTCAAATATCCAGTCATATGTCAAGAGTGTTGGTTAACCTCTTTGATATGAGCACACATTTAAATGTATAACTTAATTTTTAGTAGTATTAAAACTTAAAAAAATTCAATGAAAGATCTGATGAGTCACACGTATTATCATATTAAATAGTAAACTGTTACTAAGTCTCCAAATTGATGCATGCACAACCAATACTGGATCAACTCTTGATCAAGTTTTCATGTCTGGAGATCTTAAGCCATTGGTCCATTTGTCAACGCCATATTTCAGTGATCATCAAATTATTTGGATGGGTATCAATCTTCAGTCATTGCTATAATATAAAGGTAAATAAATTGTATTTTGTATTTGATTTTTCCCTTTTTTCGAATTTGAGGACATTACCTGGATTCTATACATGATAAGCATGTGCTGATCCCATTCCGGTCCTTAACATATCCTCCCACCCATTGACCAAGGCCTTATTTGTAACAATGACGTTCTTCGGGGAGCATCTGTCAGTTCTACTGACTTTCTTGTCTTACTTTTTTCTCATTTTCTTCTTTTTCTTTGAGTTCTTGCTTTTCATGCAATATTTTCATAAATCCCTTTCCAGTTATTGCTTTCGGGATCTTGACTCTACTGTTTTTCTTGACTTTCACGCTTGAACTTGGTATAGTGAGGTATTTGCTGAATGGAGAACTCGCAGAAGACTGTTTGGTTGGTACCATAGAGGATTTTGGTAAGGAAGGAGAAGGCAGCGCTACTGCTTGTGGGACCTTATCAGGGACTTCTGATGACTGTTACCAATAGACCGGTTTGGCCTTCAACTGCCTTACGAATGTCGTTAACAGCTGTACTTATTCCCTGTGAAGAGCTGTCTGCTTTGGACGATGATGGCTGTGCTTCTGACAAAATGGAGTGATTCACTAGCACAGAGCTGTCCCCTGAACTTGTGACCTTTGCAGCTGGTTGCGACTTTTCAGAGGTAGATTGCACTACATCAGCCGCCTTTGGATCCTCTTGGTTTTAAGATGTAATGCTGCTGTAAATGAGAGATGATTTCATTTTCCCAGTTTTCAGGACAATTTCTTTGTCCATGGGAACAGACCAGCATATTTGAAGGCTTTTATAGCATTTTCAGTGGTAGCTGATTTGTCCCAAGCAACCTTGAAGACCTGGGCAAAGGATTTCTTTGTGACAGTGTATGGGATATTCTCAAGCTGATTATCCCGAACAGCTTGGCCCCAATTTTCTTTCATCACACCAAAGACCCTTAAATCTAACGGCTGTATCAGATATGATGCATGTTCCAAAAGACAAAAGACATGAATACCATTGGCCAGACACACATCTGAAACATTAATGGAGACGTGGGTAGAATGTCCATCCACAAAAAGTAGAACTGGATGTTTCACTTTTCGTTCGTCAAGATCAGGGATAAGAACATCTGTCAACCATATCAGAAACAGCTCTGAGTCCATCCATTCATTAACAGACTGACCTATGGTGGCGTCTTCAAACCCTTTGAGCACATCGGTCCTGAAGCTTTCACCTTGGTAAACTATCATTGGCTTGATGTAATGACCAATTGCACTAACACAAGCTAAGACAGTCTTATTGCTCATTGTACAGTTATATATGTTTTTTGCACCCTTCATTGCAATAACGCGCCAACTCTTCAGATATAACGGGAAGCCGGACTCGTCACAATTGTAAATTCTTGATTCATCTCCATTTAAATCTGGGTCTTCAATTTCGTTGACTATGAAATCTTGCAGTTCTTCAAAGCACTTCTCAATCTTTGTGGGGGAAATGATTGCTCGTTCTTTCCCCGAGCTGCATTGGGGATCGTTCAACAAGCTCAGGGTGGTGTTTCACGAACCCCCTATACCAATCTCTGCCCAGTCGATTTTTTCTTAAAGGGGGTACTTCTTCCATCCTCATCTAAAATCTTCTTCACTGAAGAGATTAGTTCTTGCTTTCAGGTTCGGCCGTAACCTATTCTTGCCCTTTTTATAGACCAGTCTGCTAGTCTCTGTTCTTCCTCGGTCGTGAGAACAGTCCTTGGTCTGGTTCTGTTTGTGGCATATTTGCCCTGAAAAAAAAAAAAGAAGTTTTAGATGAAGATATGCTATTGTGTTATATATATATATATATATATATATACAGTCCAACTTGTCTTAAGCAGCCACCTAAGGGACGACCCGAGATTGGCTGCTTAAGACAAGTTGGCTGCTTAAGACAAAATATGACTTCAGCCATATTTTAGGCGCACCTATATAATGTATATGTACTTATGTATGTGTGAGATTGGCTTTCATCTGCTCCCTTCCTCTAATTCTTCCATTTTTTCTCTTATTACACCATTATCTTTTTTTTTTCTATCTCTCATCCTATCCTCTCATCTTTCAAACAATAGAAAAAAAACATAAATTTTTTTAATTTTAAATTGTCCGGCCCACGTTGAACTCGGATGCCAAGATTCTTGAGCTTTTTCCAGCATCCAGAAGCTTCACTAGTACTTTCATTCGTTCTTCTAACGTTAGGCATTTTCGTTTCGACATTGTGGCATACACGGTCATAATGCGGAATTGTTCTAGAAATTCCATTTTATACCGCCAATGATTTATTGTTTTTAACATCATTTTTTTTGGTTAAATTTCTATAATTATTCGACTTCAATTATTCATTCTTTATACTCACAAAGATGAAACATGTCCGAATTTAATTATTCAAACTCAAAACACAAACAGTTTCGGCGATCTTCAATGGAGCGTACGCAAATCGAGTCAGCTTTCTGTTTACTGATTACCGAAATGGAGTGTTTTGCCCAAACTGTGATTACATCAAGAGCTATCGAAGGTAATTAAAACACTGGGCATTGGCTGATGGGTCATTCATCAAATAACAACTGTCAAACACCAATTCACACTTGCACACTCTATGAATGGAACAATTATGACAGTGGGGGGGGGTATAATTTTAACCTTGATTGGGTGCCGATGACCGCTAATTAGGAGTCAATTAAAGAAGGATTTGACCATCAAAGGTGACCGCTGGCCGCAGAAGACACGTGACCGCTGATTACACGACAATTAAAGAACAAATTTCTCGGGGGGACCTGAAGTGACCGCTTACGGCATGGTGACCGCTTAATACACGTGACCGCTAAGACAAGTTCGACTGTGTATATATATATATATATATATATATATATATATATATATATGTGTGTGTGTGTGTTTGTGTGCCTGTGCGTGCGTGTTGTTTAATCATTGATGAGTTTATTTATTTATTTATTAAGTAATACATTTTGCTTATTGGCAGTTTGAAATTGTTAAAAGATTAATCTGACAACATTAATATAGAGCTCTTAAGGTCACAATACGGGGGGGAGGTCAGACCGTGATTTCTTGTCAAAACACTTCATACCCAGGGGGGTGGGGGGGTCATACCACTTTTACCACCTCTTTTATGCATATTGTAGGCATAATAGCCAAATCTCATGGGATCCCGGTCCCTCTCTCTGGATCTGCGCATGACTAAGGTATATTGTAGATTTATATAGATCTAGATCTGTACTAAATGAAATGTCCTCACATATATAGTGTACGTGAAATAAAAAGTATGAGTTGATATCTTTGTTCATAAATAGACCCAATGAAAAAATTTACGTGTGTTTTTCTGAACAGGTGGATTTGTCCTTCAGATCAGTTTATGCAGATGTTTGATGGTTTAACCACATTTAAATATTAATATTTCATCCACAACACTCAATGGAATAATCACTTTGCAATAGGAAAATCCGCAAAAATTTATTTCGGAGCCGTATGTTTCTTGCATAATGTTATAAAAATACAAAATAGCACTTACCTTGCTGAGGATAAAATTTCAGCGGAAAGCATGCACACACAAAAAAGCCGACTCAGAAGACAACCTTTTACTTTCAAAAATCTTTGCTTTACAACCTAGAAATGATGACGTCAGATATAAATACACGGTTGTCAAAAAATCATTCGGAAATACCCCCTCCTGCTCTAGTAGATCATTACCAAGTTTGTTCAAATCATGGCCCTGGGGTCAAAACTGGCCACGTCCCAGGGGTCACTTTATTTTCACGTACTTGAGGACAGGACAGTTTGGTCCCCCACCCCCCTTTATGCAAAAATGCTAATTTTTATCATCCATGCTAGTATCAATAAAAAAGTCACGGTAGTCTGTATAATATGCTGAAGGGCACCCACAGGGAATAAGTGTCAAACGTCAATTAAAAATGTGCCCATCGATGATATTGGATTGTTTCAACTGTCAGGGGATGATTTTCCTTCATAACTGTTCATATGAAAAACAGATATTATTATTTTATTTCATGATTTCTACTCGCAATTTAGCTATTTTAAACGAATAGAACCTTGATCAAAGGAAGTGAACCCAGAACTACATCTATGATGTCATCGCTCAAGAAGGTCAACTCCGACTGAGAAATAGGTATTGTGATTGTATATTGTACAGAACGGGAAGTTAAGATTGTTCCGAATATATTTGTAAAATCACAATAATTTTAATAGCATAAATACGTTACCTGTTATTACTTCAGGTATGTGTCTATTTGTGCACAGCTTCCAAAACAGAGTCCGCAAAATAAACCATTCCCTAAACCCCCTAGTTACCGGAAGTGTAACCCCCGTTCTCCAATTGTGTTTTGGAAGCCATCGAGTTTCAGTGGGTAACCTAGCGTGTCCCTTTCTTGATAGCTTCTGTGCGCTACAGCTCTCCTTTTCTTATCTTTTCATAGCCTCGGCTGTGTTGTTTATATTGTTCTTATTGGTTTTATTCTATATACGTGTAGAATTCCCAATCCCCGTCCCGTATCGGGACCTTTTGCCTTGTGTCACGGGTTTCCGTGCTTCGGCTCCCGTGACACTGGTTTTATTATTTTGATTTTGTATATACTGTTGTCTCATTTCGAGATTTTCTTTGTACGGGTTTTCTTCGGTCTTCCCGTTTTTTATTTTGTCTACGTCGAACTGCAAATACATGAAATACAGACATCAATTATAATCTTGATAAGAATCCCGCCAAATCTGCTCCTATCCCAAAATCTAAGACAATGAAATAATGACTAGTGCAATGAAATAACGACGATTTCCTTCAAATTACTGAGTAGCATAAAAATACAATACTATAAGGACATATAAATTGACATATTATATACCTCTTTGGCCTCCGCACGCACGTCAAAGAGAGAAAAACAACCGTTCACGCACAATTCTTCTTCCACAACCATGTGCTCGCAAACTTACGCAACTTCCGGGCAGGAAAGATAACTCTTGCAAAACTCGCACTTTCATACTAACTTGTTTTGTACCAAACTTACTTATATAGTCACAGTAACAGTGGCATTTCTATAATGGATAGAATGATGTGCATGAAGTGGCGATTTTCCGGTTCATTAATTTTTGAAAGATTTTTGTCCCTTGAAACTTAGTCTCTTTAGCTGATTGATATTTCAGCCTTGTGAATGCAATTCCTTGTATGTTTCTGACCTAATCTTTTCAAAACTTGGGCAATGTCATTACTATACTGGGTAGATATGCACAAAGCAGGGATTTTGATGTTCATCAATATTTGCAATAGTTATGTCTTTCTAAGCATGGTCTCTTGAAAAAAAATTTCTAAACAGGTAAAAAGTGCCTAAAGCAGGGATTTTCTGGTACAGTGATTTTTGCAAGAGTTATGCGGATAAAGAAAAAAGGATTCATATTGATACTGCTATTTGACCTACTTTCATATTGGAAGCCTTTTTAGGGTTCTATCTCTGTTCAGCTAAAATAATTGGTCTCACAGACTTCATTATGAGCTTATGCTTACAGAAATGTTAAAAGCAATAATTAAAAGGACCCTTTTTATCATATTTGTTTTTAAATGTCTTTAAATTTTAATTTTGTGTTGATTATCAAATACTCAATGGATTATCAAAAACTCAATGGATTACCAATTGTGATTTTTTATTTACATATTTTACGTCTTTGTGTTGTATACATTCTATTCCATGCATAGGTCAAGGTCATCCTTCAAGGTCAAAGGTCAAATTAAAAGGGTATGGTACTTCAACTTTGCATTTAAAGGCTTACACTTTTAGTTGTGATTTTCAAGGTCAACTTTTTTAAATGTTTAACAAAAATATGTAATGTTGCCAAAAACAGAGCGTTGGCTCCTGCATGCGGTGCTCTTGTTAAACGCAACTAACACAAATCCTCAATGGTTACTGAATAAATGTGATACTCTGTTTATATAGTGTTGTTTCATAACGGCAACAAATCCAACACAAAAACAATTTTGTTCCTCTAGTAATATAGATATTTTGTCCACACTATTTCTCAGCTAACTGTGGTTGGATTTTGATTTAACTTCACAGCATTAATAAGTACCAAGCCTGGCACATCTTTTTTTAAAATTTATTGAATATATTTTGTCTGCAGTCTTTTTCAGCTACTAATGGTCTGATTTTGATATAACTTCTCAGCTACTATTGTTCAGATTTGGATTTAACTTCACAGTATAAATAAGGTAATTGTGCAAATTGTTGGCATGTCATTACTGGCTTGCTTTTAGGTGAGTTATGGCCCTTTGGTATGTTAATTGAATATATTTTTTCTTCTTTATTTCTCAGCTACCTTTTGTCTGACTTGGAATTAACTTCACATCATAACCGGCTTGATTTTTGTGTCACCTGCTGTACTTTGATTGGAAAAGCCGCAAAAGATCTTCTTGTCAGAAACCACAAGACCTGGAGATAAGATGTTTATTATTGGACCATTACCAAGTTTGTTTGCACCATGGCCCTAGTGTCAGAAGTCATGGCCAACCCCTGGGGTCACTTGATTTTACATAGACTTACAAAGGAAAAACTTGAACAAACCTTCTTGTCAGAAACCAATAGGCCTAGAGTTTAGATATTTGGTGTTTAACATGGCCTTATGGACCTTTTCCAAATTATCCTATTTATGGCTTTGAGTCAAATTTGGTCCCGCCCCAGGGTCATTTTATTTTATTAGCTCACTTGAGCAGAACATACTCATGGTGAGCTATTGTGATTGCCTTTCCTGGTCTGTGGGTCTCGTCCGTCCGTCCGGCGTCAACAATTTTCTTTAACCCTCCTTAACTACTGGGCCAAATTTGATGAAAATTGCCTGTGATGTTCCTTGCATGAAGCTCTACCAAAAATGTTCAAATGGTTCTGGTCAGTTGCATATCTGGGTCATAGGAGGTAAAAATAGATTTTTAAAGTGAAATCTTTAAAAATCTTCTCCCAAATTGCAAGGCCTAGATGTAACAAAAATGACCAAGGGCTGACAAGTCTCTAAGGTAGAATAAATACAAAACAACTTTTCTTTAAAATTATATTTAATATAAAAATATATACAATGAGAATATTAGAAAAAGAATTAAAGAATATGGAAAAAAAAACTGCCGGCTAACTGTCTCTTTATCTGTTGGTACAATAATAACTGCACTGAAGGTTCTGTTTCACCCTAAGCCTGCATATTAATCTACACAATGGCTTACTGATATGAATGCACTTCAATGTGCAACATTCACAAAATGATTCCTAAATGCACAGTACTCATAAACTGTGTCACATGCTCTTATCGATGAACACTGGACCGACTTCCTGTCGTCGCTGTCCCTTCAGTAAATGTGATCTACTTAGTCCACCGTAGACACCCTGTCGTCCATATGACGCATACATAGATTCTCCCGTCCTTGCGACGAAGTCTACCAATGGGGTCCCATACACTGTGACCATCCAGATTACATAACTAAATACTACTTAGTCCACTGTAGACACCCTGTCGTCCATATGACGCATACGTAGATCCACCCGTCCTTGCGACATAGTCTACCAACGGGGTCCCGTATCAACTGTAACCATCCAGCTTACATAGGCACCATGCCTCAACTAAATACGACTACAAACAATAAATAGCTCTAATTTACTTATAACACCAAATATAAAGTGCAGACACTGTATTACTTCATAATGCGACTTTCATACCAAATAACAAATCTTTGGTATTGTATACGTGCATTTTATACCATACAACAATATTATGGTTTTACATCAGTGCATTAACGCAGAGAACCGTCCTCGTTAGCAATTATATACCAGACATATATTCTATACAACTCCACATTTCTTAATTACAAAACAAATACTGTTTGACAAATGCTTCCATGTATATTCGGAAAAAAATTAAGGACATACCTATAAACTACCAATTATTCTCAAAATTACATCAAATATACATAATAATGCAGAACTATGTACTTAGATACCTTGGCTTATAGAACCAAAACTTAGAAAACTACCGAAAATTAAATACGATTGTACACTTGTTTCCCTGAGAAGAAACAACACAACAATCTAGGCATCTTCCTTAGCTCCCATCGATAACTGACTCTGAGGCTCCATACAAATCAACTTATATACTAAAAACCCATGATTTACTCTTAAAAAACAAATATCACGTGAATTGTGCAATAAATTGTAAATCGCTGAATCTCGTGCATCCCGAAAAACACTGAGGTATACTGATAAAAAGGCCCTATATAAAGAAACTATATAGGTTTAAACTTCTAAGCTTTAAACATCTCTCTTAATACCCTTAAACTTAGCAAAACAGTAGATATAACCATTTCAAACCCTAATCGTATCTCATTCTGAACAAAAGGTAATAAAAGAAACCTGTGATAAACCTTATATAACCAAAATTGGCTAACACAGTAACGTACTCTAAATCTACGCTTATTTTTAGGCCACGTCAAAATTATTTTGTGACACTAGAGCTTAGATATTTGGTGTGTAGCATTGTCTTATGGACCTTTACCAAGTTTGTTTAAATCATGACCCTGGGGTTGAAATTGGCCCTGCCCCAGAGGTCACTTGTTTTTACATAGACTTGAAAAGGAAAAAGTAGAAAAATCTTCTAGTCGGAAACCACAAGGCCTAGTGTTTAGATAATTAGGACTTTCTGCCCTTTCGGCAGAAAGTCCTATTGGGTTTGTTATGTTTATTAGGACTTTCTGCCCTTTCGGCAGAAAGTCCTATTGGGTTTGTTATGTTTATTATTATTATTCTTTTCTTCTTCCTAACTAAACGCTTATTTTTATATGTTGCAATAGTCCTAGGACGATGAAATTTTTATGGCTTATTAGTCAGTGAGGAAATTTTGATTTCAATGATTTTCAGCACCCTATGACGTCACATGACGTCACAGCTAAAAATAGTGAAAAATGGTGTTCACGCTCTACAGCCGTCATTTATGGTCGGATTTTCTTCTAATTTTCACAGATGGTACATCTTGAAACTAAGGTGTGTATATCCTGTCAGCTAACCGAAATTCCGAAAGACCGAAGTTCTGTGGCTGAAATAAGATTCAAACATAGGACCAAAAATTTCATTTTAGGATTAAAGAGCTTCAGGATGAGATAGAAAGTTGAAACTTACACAGTTTGCAGTTCTGCAGAATTTCTACATACATTTTGAGTTGTGACATCATATGACATCATGTGACGTCATAAGCATACTTCTTAATTTTCATTTTAGGGCAATGATTTCGACATGATGCCAGTTGTTCAGAATAATGAAAATTTCAGAGTTATGACAGTAAAGTATGCGCTTTTGAACAAAAGCATCTTCAGCACCCTATGACGTCATGTGACGTCAGAGCTAAAAATGGTGTTCACGCTCTACAGCGTCCATTTATGGTCGGATTTTCTTCAAATTTTTACAGATGGTACATCTTGAAACTAAGGTTTGAATATTTTGTCAGCTAACCTTAATTCCGAAAAACCGAAGTATTGTGGCTGAAGTAAGATTCGAACATAGGACCAAAAATTTCATTTTAGGGTTAAAGAACTTCGGGATGAGATAGAAAGTTGAAACTTACACAGTTTGCAGTTCTGCATAATTTCTTAATATACTTTGTGTCATGACGTCATAAGCATACTACTACTACTACTACTTATTTTTTTTTTTTCGTAACTAAACGCTTATTTTTCGTGGAATATAATGTCAGTTGTTCAGCATGAACATGAAATACTACCAGAGGTGAGTCATTACATGAATTTTCTATCTCCTGCTTTTTGCATTAACACAGGTTGCAGAAAGTCCTATCATTCGTTTAGACGATTGACATCTAGTTGGGGGGCATATAGATATGCCTTATATGCCTTTGTCCGTCCAGTCCGTCTGTCTGTCTGTCAGTCCCAAAACTTTGTTACATGCATAACTCCTAAAGTATTTGTACTATAGATTTGATACTTCATGGATATATTATTTAGGACATGAACTTGCGCACCAGGGTATTTTTTATCAAACCTTGTTGAAGTTGACAGAGTTATGGGCCTTTGTTTTAAAAAAATATATGGAATTTTATGCTTGTGACACACGTAACTGAGAAAGTATTTTGTAATACAGACTTGAAACTTCTTGGATATATTAATCAGGGCATGAACCTAACAAAAGTGAGACCTGTATTGAATATGGTAAGTTTAGACTGAGCAACTTTGATAAAATCGTGTTTATATTCTATACACAAAATTTGCTTACTTTCAATTTTGGTATCGTCTACGAAAGTCTTCCTTTATTTTTTAACATTATATCATTTTTTAGGTGATTTGACAGGTTAGTTCAGGGTGCCCATTCACGCAAAACTGCGTGAATCACGCAAAAAAAAATATGTGCACGCAGATTTTTTAACATTGATGGGTACATGTACACAGATTTTTTTTTTGGCAAAAAAATAAGCTTATTAAACGAAAATATTGCTGATAAAACGGGTTTTCATTACAAATCTGCCAGATTTTGTCGATAAACTAACGCTTGACACTTTTTGGACGGCTCACGCATCACAGTAATTGAACTGAAAACGTACGCAAAACCCGTACGATATGTCGTCTGAACGGCCCAAAAGAAAGGAATCTATCCTCGATTTTTTCAAATCGAAAGAAAGTAAGTTGAATTCAAACAGACCAAAACAACAATCTAAATACCCACGTTACACCCAGGTTAATTCATCTTGTTAGAAACATTATGAATTGTAAAAAAGACGGTTTTCCGCGTCTATGTAAATGACATGGAATTCGGATATTGCTAATGTTCAGATACGGAATTTCTTAGTTGTTTTATGTTTACGTTCGACGTTGTTTGAATTATTACTAATGTATTTAAGTCAATTAAGTAACAGAACAGCGCTTTTGAAAATAAATAACGTGTTCTTTCCAATAATTTTATTATATTGTTGAAATTATCCAATTTCTATTGTAACATCAATAGATCATACATATGTGAAATAAATAAAAGTTTATGTTAAGTATATTTTGTACCCTGATTTTTTTTGTCTGTACCCCAATTTTTTCAAACCAGTGGGTACATGTACCCCAATTATTGAAAGGCAGTGGGCATGCTGTAGTTGTACTGCCAGTATATGCAACATTCCAATTGCAGGTTTTACAAATAGCCTTTTTCATCTTGAGTAGAAATACCAAATTATTCCTACACATTTAATGTGCGCTTCGCGGGGGAATTTCTGTAAAGCTGTTTTTCTCTGCCATGTATACAAATTGCAGACGAAACATCAGTTTCAATTTTTAAATAATGTGGATTACTTACAATATCACTCGATTCTTAAGCTTTATAAACATTAAATCTATTAAATATAATATTTAAAAACTAATTACCGGAATGATTTTGGAAACGAAATATCGATATCATTGATTTACATCCAAATCTTCTCGACTTACTGCGTTGCTTAGCACTACATGTAGGACGTATTTTTCAATGCACACAGCATTACTAGCTCTACATATGTCATATTTTACTTTCGGGTCTGTAAAAACAACCCGGATACTCGCAGCAGCCCTAATTCTATGCTTGTGACACATGTGACTCTGAAAGTATTTGTACTACAGACTTGAAACTTCATGAGTATATTAATGCAGACATGAATTTGTGCGCCTGGGTATTTTTATGTCCCCCTACCAAAAAGTGAGGCATATAGATTTGCCTTTGTCAGTCCGTCCATCCCAAAACTGTGACACAGGTAACTCTGAAGGTATTTGAGCTACAGATATTTAAATACTTGGATATATTACTCAGGACATGACTTGCGCTTCTGGGTGTTGGCCTTTGTTTTGGAAAATGCCACGGGTGGGGGCATCTGTGTCCTCTGGACACATTCTTTTTCTAATATTTCACGGTTTGATGAACATGCTGAAAGTGATTGTTCTTCCTCAGGTTTACCTTTGCGTTTAAGATTTTTTTCTATGAATTCACATCTTGATGAAACTAGGTACACATGTACAGCATTATATGATCTATTTAATATTTATGGGAATTCATACTGTGACCTATATTTCATGGTTGGATGAAGATGCTGAAATTGATTGTTCTTCCTCAGGTTTACCTTTGCATTTAAGTTTTTTTTTTCGGCATGTATTTTTTTTTTTCTATGGAGATGACTTCAAATCTTGAAACTAGGTACACATGTATATCATGACATGATCTATTTAATATTTATGTGAATTCATGCTGTAACCTATATTTCACAGCTGAATGAACATGCTGAAATTGATTGTTCTTCCTCAGGTTTACCTTTGCATTTAAGGTTTTTTTCTATGGAGATGACTTCAAATCTTGATGAAACTAGGTACACATGTACATCATGATATGATCTATTTCTTTATCAAGATGATTGACTAACTTAAGAATTCTTTGTATCTTGTTGCTGCTGGAAGAAACCAGGTAAAATTGAGTGACTTAAATGGTTTTGAATAAGTTTATGTACTCTGGTGAGTGATCTAGGGCCATATGGCCCTCTTGTTTTACTCTTTGCATAATATTAAAGGTTGTATTGATTTAACTCTTTTAAAGAAAAAATATAAGATAAGAATATAATAACTTAATTGCCAATCCAAAAATATCTTGAGGGTGCCGTGGTCCAATGGTAACATATCCGATTAGGGATCCGAAGGTTGTGGGTTCAAACCCCATTGGAGGCATGAAGTCTTCATGACCTTCCCGGGCGCAAAGTACTGGTCCAACCCAGGAACCGTCGAGAGGGATTAGTATAAGTTGTAAGAACTTGTTTCCCAATCGACGTAAAATAAATAAGTTTAAACTAAAAAAATCAATGAATGAGCTGCTAAATTTTGTATATATCTTATAATCATATTTGGGGTGATATGAAAAAAAAACAATACATATACAATATTTTATTGAGATTTTCAATTTCATTTAATTTACATTTAGTGTATGTATATGTTCAATAAAAATTTGATTTACAAAATATCTGCTACTCATCCAATTAACCCCCATCAACTGATTTGAAATGAATATTTCAGATGGGGCCTTTTATTGACTGCAAGAATCAGGAACTAGAGGTGAGATCATTATAATTGATTTGGAGCAGAATTTCCATTCATCCTCTGCAGAGAAGGGGGGGGGAGGAGGGGGGGGGGTGTTTTTTTTCATTCCATTTGTCATGTTTCTTCAATATTTAATAAATTAGTTGACATTCAGGTAAATAACCTTATTTGTTGTTGGGTGAAGTAGCAAAAATAAAGTGCCTGTATAGGAGGAACTGTATGCTTTAATTATGTCTCCTCCCATATTTATATGGGGGAGACATATTGTTTTTGTCGGAGTTGTCTGTCCCTCAGTCTGTCACACTATTTGTCTGGAGCATAACTCAGAAAGTATCAAAGATCTTAACTTGAAACTTCACAGATGGATAGATCACCTGGAGGAGAAGTGCAGTGCACAAAAAGCGTAACTCTGCGCATCATATTTTTGAGTTATTGCCCTTTGTCAGGGTTTCCACGGTCAGGAAAAAGTCAGGGAAAAATGATTTTTTTTCAAGGTCAGGGAAAAGTCAGGGAAAATTGAAATAGGTTAGGGAAATTTAGAAATTCAGAAAAAGTCAGGGAAAAGTCAGGGAATTTTACAATCAAAGAATGTCGACCAAACAGCAGGAGGATTATAACAAGGAAGGGCTTATGCATGTTCTTCCATTTAGCTTTATTCAGTCAATTTGAATTGTCAGATTGGCATAATATTAAATAAGTTACCAATAGCATCCAACTGGCATACCATCATTTCATGTTTGAAAATAAAAATTATCTAGAAGTAACTTAGTTTTAGAAGATCCATATTTGCCGCTGGATTTGCGCTTAATTTGGTCAGGGAATTTTGAGTTTGGTCCAGGAAAATTCAGGGAAAAGTCAGGGAATTTTTATTTTCAATTTTGTGGGAACCCTGTGTGTTAAATTTCATACTTAACTTTTGTCCGGAGCATAACTCACAAAGTATCCAAGTTATTAAATTGAAACTCCCAAGTGGATAGATCTCTTAGAGGAGAAATGTCATGCACAAGAACTGTAAATTTGCACATTAATTTTTTGGAGTAATTGCCCTTTGTTAAATTTCATACTTATTTTTTGTCGGGAGCATTACTCAAAAAGTAGCTATGAACTTAAAACTTCACAGTTGGAGGGGTCTCATGAAGGAGAAGTGTCATGCACACAAACCATAACTCTGCACATCATTTCTTTTTTTTTTTTTTTTTTTGGTGATGGGAAAGTGTCACACAAAAGAACCGTAACTCTATAATCATATTTTTGAGTTACTGCCTTTTGTTAAATTTCATACTTATTTTTTGTCAAGAGCATTCCTCATGCACTATGAGATATATAACCTTGAAACTTCATAGATGGGTAGACCTCACAAAGGAGAATTGCAGGGCACAAGAACCTTAATTCTGCAAATCATTTTTGGAGTTATTGCCCTTTGTTCATTTTAAAACTTTTATTTTAGCTCATCTGAGCACAAAGTACTGAAGGTGAATTTTTGTGATCAGCCTGAGTCTGTCATGCATCGTCAACAGTTTGCTTTAAATGACATCTCATCTGAAACCGCTGGGCAGAATTTGATTAAACTTGTCAAGGATGATGCGTGGGTGAACCTTCACAAAAGTTGCTAAAATAAACTTGATCTATGTAGCATTCTGGTTGCTATGGCAATGGAAAGAAGAAAAAAAAATGAAAACTTCAAAATCATCTCCTTCAAAACTACTGGCAGATTTCAAAATGTTTTAGTATTGATGTTCCTTAGGTGACCCTCTACTAAGATTGCTAAAATTATTCCGATCCATAAAAAACACCAAAAAAAACATGGCTGCCAGGGGCGGGGCAAATTTGCCTTTTAAGTATATAGTGAAACTTTAAACAACATCTCTGAAACTGCTGGACAGGATTTGATTTAACTTGGCAGAGATTATCCTTGGGTGAAATAAACTTGATTCATGTAGAACTCTGGTTGCATTCGCAATGGAAAGAAAAAAATAGGAACACTTTAAAGATCATCTCCTTCAAAACTACTGGCCAGGTTTCAAAATGTTTAAGTACAGATTTTCCTTGGGTAATCCTATTTTCAGGTGAGCTAACCAGGGCTTATATGGCCCTCTTGTTTTAAAAGCATTACTTATGCACTATGAGACATATAACCTCGAAACTTTATAGGTGGATAGACCTCACAATGGAAAATTGCAGTGCTCAAGAACCTTAATTCTGCAAAACATATTTTTGGAGTTATTACCTGTTATTTCATATACAATTTAGTTTTGTCAGGAGCATAACTCATACACTATGAGACATATAACCTTGAAGAATGGCAGTACACAAGGTTTCTTGTTAGCTTTTATACTATTTTGCCTTAAGATAACTCCAGTTAAACTCATGCTTTTGAAATTAAGTACATTTATGGAAAGCAACTTATGACAGAGAGTGTCAAGCACAAGATTCATAACTCTGGCCTCAGTATTTTGGAGTTATTTCCCCATTTCATAATTTCTTGACTGCAATCTACTTATGCTATTGAAACAAAATTTCAGTTTTAGAAAGAAATTAATGAGAGGAAGTCTCACAAACTAGGTCCCTAACTCTGGGCGGAGCTTAACCAATATAGTCATGCCTTCAACATCACCATTTTGCATATGTCACTGTATACCTTAGTGTATATGTGTGTGTGAGGGGAAGGGGATTGGGGGGAGACATCAATTTTTCTTAACAAATCTCTAGTTGAGAACTGTATTTAACCAGGTTTTCCATTATTAGATTGGCAAACACTTGTTGAGCGGCATGCATCAAACTTTTCTTCAGAGCCAACTCTTTCTACATTTCTGAACAGGTTTTGACCAAATTTTGACAGGATAGTTATCATGAACTTCCCAAAAGCATATGTTTTATATTTTGTCCAAAATACCTTCCGATTATGGCTGATTTTGGTCAGGAGTTATGCCTCTTTTAATATTAAAAAATGCCAGATTTCACATTATTTGCACTCTAGCATTTTCATTTCTTTAACAAACATTTTCAAACCGAACGACAATAAATATAGTCATAATTGGCCAATAAGGTTAGGAGTTATGGCCTATTTAATATAAAAAAAATGCCAGATTTCACTTTTTGGCACTCTAGCATCTTCATTTCTTATGCATGCATTTTCAAAATTTGTGAAAATGTTTATAGCCAAAAACTCTTATGGCTGATATCGGTTAATTAGGTCATGAGTTATGGCCCTTTAATTAATAAAAACGCCAACGCCAGATTTCACTGTTTACACTCTAGCATCTTCATTTCTTTAGCAATAATTTTGAAGTTTCATGACAATGTCTCTCAGTCAAGTTCAATTTCAAATTTTGACCTCACTTACTGTTTGGTTTGCTTAATTGAAATGATCTCATTGATTATTTATATAGGACAACTATGCTATAATACATTATCTTGTACAGGCAATGAAGGCAATTTTTCTCAGGTGAGCATCTTGAGGGCCATTTTGATCCTCTTGTTATTGGAGTTATGCCACTTTATTAAATTTGGTAAAAAATTTTTTATATCTTCAATGTGCAACTCCTCCTACATTTCTCAAGGGATTTTTATCAAACTTTCACAGGATTATTATCATCAAGTGCCCCAGTACATATTGTCAGGATTTTGGGAGTCAAATATGTTTGGCAGAGTTATGCCTCTTTGTTTAATTTTTCAACTTTAACTTCTGACCACAACTCATCCTACATTACTATCTTTATAGGTAGGAAAGAGGTAAGTGGTAGGAGATTGAAATCCTGGTTTTGAGTTATGACAGTTTTTTTCTTTTCTTTTATTTCTTTTGCTAAAACCATAACAGATCAGGAAACAACAAGAGATTAAAAAATGAAAATAATTTTCTGCCCATATTTTTTTCTCATTTTAAATGTTAGAAAAATGCTGATACTTCTTGTATTAATTTTTGAGTTTTATTTTATGAATAGACAGAAAGTGTTCTCATTTTAAATGTTGATCATTTTGTTGGCACTGATAATTGCATATGTGTGGTCTAAGATGTTCAAGAAATTCTGAGTGCCAAATGACATCTAAATACCCAACAATATGAAATATCAGATTGACTCAATATCAAACCTAAGTTCAATTGTTGAAAAGTCAATAAATCCTGGACAGGTACTTGAGAATTAAGTAGTAATTACTGTTTCAGAGAGGTAAATTGTCAGAGACCTACCAAGGAATGTTTAATAGACTCATGCGCCAGATTGCCAACTCTACCGTCAAGTAAGTCATGATGAATTATTTAAGTTCTTGATATGAAAATATTGTCCCAGTAGCCAAGCAGTTATAGTATTATATACGAAGGTCATTCAGAAAGTTTGTAGACAGTGTCTAAAACTGTGACATATGATAAGCAATTCACACAAAACTTATTATCATTATTTGATGTATACGTCTGCTTTAAAAATTTGAGGTGAATCAAACAACTTAGACTATAAAAATAACAGTGCTAAATACATAATATCAACATAACAACTGAGCAGTTACAATGTTGACCCATTGCAAAAAATTCGGACGCTAAATCTTTTCAAAGTACTCTCCCTTCTCTCCAATACATTTCCTGTGGCATTCTACCCACTTGCAGTAAACCTCCGATTACCACTCTTTTTTCAAATGTAGAAGGACACTGCAGACTGCCAAACAAATTTCAGTAAGGTCATTAAAACGCTTCCCGTGCAGTTCCGACTTAAGCCGAGGAAATTAATTGGTGCAAGAATTGGTGAGTATGGGCTGTGTTCAAGCTGTTCAAATCCAACAAAGTCAACAGTCAGTAAGGAGTTCTGCTGCACAGTGCGCTGGGGCATTGTCTTTGTGTAAAATCATTCCATCGATTTCCAAGCTGCACCTTTTCTTTCGAAAGGCCTGAACCAAATCTCTCCAAATAACCTGAAACATAGCAAATCCAATCCATGCTGTAATATTTCCCACTTCTGTACTTGGAATATTCAGTACTGAATTTTTTTTTTTTTTTTTTTTTTTTTTTTAATTACGGTGGTTTTCTTCCATTATTTTTAAGATTTTAAAATGTTTTACAAGATATTCTTAACATCTAATATTTATATTAATTTAATTACCTTCTGATAGTACTTGGCATTCACGGTCAATCCCTCTGGTACTGCATGTGACAGGATCACACCCGTCACATCCACGAAAATGATAAACATCACTTTCTGTGCGGACTTTTGAACCCTCACATTCTTTGGTGGTTTTCCATACCATTGATTGCTGTTTAGACTCTGGGTCATAATGGTGAATCCAGGTTTCATCGCATGTGATGATGCTGTTAAGAAACATCTGTCCCTTTTTCTCCCATCATTAAACAACATTGTCGATACATCAATCTGTTTTTGTTTTTTTTTTCATTTTCCAACAGAAGACGTACCCAGCATGTGGCCACAGTTTTCATATTCAAATTCTAAGTTATAATTTTGTGAGCTGTTCCTGATCCAATAGCACATTCTTCTGCCATATCACTTACACTTTTCCATCTGTTGGTGTCTAATATCTCCCATACCCTTGCCATGGCGTCTTCGCCGTCTTGTCGTCCAGATCTCTTGTTATCAGCAGTACTCGCTCGTCCGTCGGCAAATCTCTTAAGTCACTTGAATACAAGTGCTCTGGAGTATTATTAGTCCCCTACCAGCTTCGCCGAAGGGGACTATAGGTTTGCACTCCGTCCGTCCGTCCGTCAGTCACACACATGTTTTCCGGACTTTTTTTCTAAACACTTACAGATATTCATCTAATTTTTGGTGTGTGAGTCTACCACCATGACTTACAGATCAAGTTTGAGTTTCGTTCCGGTCCATTGATTTTTGACAGAATTACGGCCCTTGGAATTAGATCTTTTTTTTAAATAGCAGTTTCTCTGCACTCAGGTCTTCCTCCACCTGTAATTAGCTGGATGTTGTTATATGACTGAAATAAACAGGTTGTGTTTGTGTGTGTGTTGGGGGGTCTTAGTTTTCCATTTGCCGGTAGGGGATTTAGTATTGCCTAAGCAGTACTTTCATAATACTTGTTTAGATTTCTCTGCCTGTGACATGAAATTCCAGGTTTGCGTAGGTGTATATGGTGATGCATTTTAAACATTCACATGAAATAAAGCAATCAGATAATTAATCAGTCAATGGATCAACCAATCAATCAACTTATGTAAGTGACACGAATCATAAATTATTTGCCAGAAGATGCCATATTGTTTCTTAGTTACTCCCCCTGTTTGACCCAATTTTTGCTTTTGAGCTATGGTACGGCATAATGGATTTATTAGAAAGCAGATTGACAAGGTTTCATTGCAGGTTAGGATAATTAGAATATAATACAGTGGTGCTATCGTATCAGTTGTCAAAAAATACGATTGATATACGATTGAAATAGAACGATATCGATGTTTTATACGATGCGATGCGTTTATAATCTGATACCATACGATATACGATCCACGATCCGCGATTTTCATTATGCAATATACAATAAACGGTAAGCAAGGTTTACATGACATTTTATACCTGCAAGCTTGATTTGACTACAAGTCCAGAAATATGCAAAAACTTCATGTCATGAACATTATTTATCGTCACTTATAATCGGTAAGCCTTGTGTTCGTCTGAAATAAACATAGCGAGTGACAGGAAATGGGGACATACTAAATTGCGGTCCCCCTGAAAAAGCGACGGATTCTGCGATCTCCATCGAGACCACTGTTAACGGCACATGTAAAGAAAGAAAGTTTTTTTAATGAAGATTATTTATAAATATATTTTTATGACTGTTTAATAATAACAGTCACAATAAAAACAAATGATAACAGTGCTTTACTGATATCTAGTACTCTGCTACTTGTTTTTTAAATTTAAAACCCAAAATCTTGTAATTTGGGTTATTTATTTTAAAAAATTTTACATTAACCCACCAAACTAAATAAAAAATTTACACATACACAGATGATATTTAAGATAATTTAAAAAGTACCTTAAAAGAGAGAGAGAGAGAAAAAATCTATTTTTTTCATTAACAA
>CM037785.1:49284564-49334564 GCA_021229015.1 Solen grandis | reverse complement strand
TCCAATAGGTTACATAACATGCATAATTCTGGAGGGGAAGTATATGCCAAACATACTATCTAAACAATTTACACAATGTGGACCACTGAAGTTTCCATTACAATGGATGCATTCTCCAGAGGAACGGTTGCAGGAAATGCAATTCTCTGGACAAAACAGCGAACAGTTCATTCCATATTTTCCTTGCGAACACTCATCACATTTATCCCTGATAAATCCTAAGGTAAAATTATAAGTACATATACCTGTGCTGTACTCGTAAGTGTTGTTTATACATCTTTTACTGAACATTTTTGTTGACGCTCGTTACTAAAATGCGCTGTGACACAGTTGGTACAATTGTCTAAAGACTGACAAGTCTTGCTCTCTTACAACCCGTCGTGCGTGCTTAGAGATCGTGCGTCCTCGGAGTTCTTGTCAGGCGTAGCGTTGTCACAGGATGAAAATTAAATCGCAGCGGACGTAAGTAGTAAGTACTTTATGAGTAGGTGTGTCGTGCTCTAAACGTGGGGCCTGCAAGTGGTCTGTACGCCTTTTTGGAAGTAGGAAGAAGTAAGGAGCACGTACGATCTGTACTTGTGTCGCACACAGTGAGTGAGATAATCGTACGTGTATTGCAAGTGAAGCGTGCGTTTTCAGAAATCGTACTTACGAAGTAAGAGAAACGTAAGAGAAACGTAATGAGCACGGAAGTTTTAAGCACGACACTCGTGCGTCAAATTGCTGGAACGCACGGATAACCAAAATAATATAAAAGGGAGCACCGAGTCTCTTCATCATTCACCGTTTTGGATTCCAAGAAGGATGCTCCATCGACTTCTACAGCTGCTTATGCTAGAGGAGGCAAAAGATCGTGACGCAATGCTGGCAGTGGTTGCTCGGGATCGCCTGCAAGAGAGGCAAAGAAGAAGAGCCCTTTCTCCTTCTCTCTCCTCTTCAGCTGCTTGTCTTTCCCTCTCTTCCTTTCTCCTTCTTTCTTCTGTTTCATCATCCTTGCTCTTCTTCCCTTTCTGCTAGCTACTTTTGTCTTTGGAGCCATTGTGCACACTGCCGAAGGCGATTTTGAACTGAGAGCAATTACTTGTGACCCACTTTTATCGTGCTGGTCACGTGTGTCGCCTTAGTGTGACGCACTTCACAAGTACGGTAGAAGTACTCGCCACGTACTTTGGAAGTAAGAAGAACGCACAGAGGAAGTGCGCTTACCCCCCTTTTTGTTAACACGTACATTGAAAGCAAGTTGAACGTACGAGTCTCTTGCGTGGTAAGTACGTCTTCGTGGTAAAATATCCCGGAATTTCTGCATGCTTTTCCTGCGTTAACACGCACGCCTAGCGCACTTACTCAGTACTTTTGTCTTGCGTGCTACGAGCGTGCTCCAGGCGTTCGAATTGTCGCAGACAGGTCGTAGCGAAAAACTGGCCGGCCAGTTTTCGGGCTGCGTGCTTTGCGTCGTGTTTGCGTCCACCAAAAAAAGTACGTTTCACGTGCGTGTATCTTACTACTTGGCCAATTTTTTGCACACAAACCGCTCGTAGAAGCACGCACGACCGGTTGTAAGAGTAGTTTTACACATCTTCCCGCATTTATAGAAAGTTGATTCATTTGTGACCACATTGGTTACGGCATTCAGAAAGTATCCACCGTGGTCTCACTTAGATCCGGTAAAATGACCAACACCCGCATCACACTCACCAGGACCTCAGTCGCATGGTTTTCCTTTACATTTGACTGGACATGTTTTGTTACAGTTATCTCCATACTTGCCAAGAATACAGTCATGGCAGTTGTTTCCTGCGAAGCTCTCATTACACTGGAAACATAAACCATCGGTTTTGCTGCTCTTGCTATCTTCACAGTTCACAGGACATGTAATATTGCAATGTTCTCCGTAAAATCCATCTACACAGTTTTCATACATGTTCCCGACAAAATGATCTATGCATTCGGGACAGAAACCTGTTTTCTTATCACAGGGACTATGGCATTTAGTTGAACATACACTTGTACAGTCGGAACCATAACGTCAGAGACGACGAGAATTTAATATGTAATTCGATATAGAAAATCAAATAATAATATAAAATTTTCTAGCCATATTCTCACCCTTTCTTCGCACCAACAAAACAGCATGATAAGTGTTATATAAGTTGTTAAAGGGGCCCAGTCACCCCTTTTAAGAAGTGGCTAGTGGGTTCCGATGACAAAATCGTATTTATGTTTTCTCTAGTTTAATGCCGTGTATCAACATCAATCTACAATGCAAACATAACATTCATAAATACATAAATCAATGTAAAGACTTCATACATAAGGAAGCACGTGTATAAATGAAAACACCTATAAATAGAATAAAAACTCAGGCATAGCCGTCACGAGCTTTAAAGACGACAATGAAAAATAATTATACTAATCCATACTAACTATATATTTAGCCAAGTGCACATAAATGACTAGAATATTATTATAAAGTATCCAAAATTATATCAAAACAATAATTACCTGAATAACAACTAGTTATTCCAGAATAGTCTGAATCATAACAAAAATGGCGCTTTATTCAAATTTGAACATATAACATTTGATTGAGCCATGTCACGTGACTGAGAAAGAGAATCAAGATATTAAGATGCAAGTTAGTTATTTCCCTTTGTGTAATGATAATTTAAGGGTTATTCACACTCAAAACTGAATGTTTGTTTAAGGAGTTTGATATAAAATAAAGAAACGGAAATATAACGTAAATTGTATTGATATATATATATCTATTTTCATATCTTTCACCCTATGACACCCTACTTTGGTGAAAATCAGTTAATATGTCGATTGTTTATGTGTTTTAATTTCAGGGATCAAGAAGCACCAAATCATAATTATGCGGGGGTTGTAAGCTCGTGGATATACTAAATTTTAAAAACAACAACATATTTTAAGTAATATTTCGTTTATTCTTCATTACCTAAAATTTCATCTATGATTATGTTTCTCTCCCAGCCCCACCCCATATATGGAGGAAAACATATCATTTTGTCAGGGTTGTCCGTTCGTCTGCCTTTCTCAAAATCTTGTGTCGAGCATTTATTCCAAAGTATTATAATTATAAAATGTTACAGAAAGGAATATTGGTATATAAACTTACTTGTGAGCCAGGGGTTCTAACCCCACAGTCGACCATTTACGGTAGAGTTATGGGCCCTTTACTTAGAAAATGCACACAACATTTTGTCGCGCAAGTCTCCAAACGTATCTCACTTGGGGTCTTAGAATTTTACAGGAAGGCATATCCACATGTGAACATGTGCGCTAGGAGTTTTCACTCTCCTATCGGCAACTTACAGTAGAGTTATAGGTCCTATACAGTTTACATAGAATGTGTTCAAAGCTTTATGTCGCACATATCACCCACAGTATTTCAGTTTTAAAGGAAGGTTTATCTGCATGTGAACTTGTGCTCTGTAGCTCTGTAGTCGTCCAGTTACAGCAAATGTATGAGTCCTTTATTTATAATGTGCAAAAATCTTTGTGCCAAAGTATTTCAGCTAGGGTCTTGATTTTTTCAGGACGGTATGTCTATATATGAACTTGTATGCTAAGGGCTTTTACTCTGTTGACATCCATTTACAGCAGAGTTATGGGCCTTTTGTTAGAATGTATCGTAGGAATGTAAGTCAGCATGTGAAGTCATATGCTAAAGGCGAGATATATGTATTTATAAAAAATTTTGATTGGTAAGAGATGATTTTATGGAATACTTTTAAATTTAAAGTGAGCTGTAAAGATTGCCATATCATTTTATTTGAAACTAATTGAACAGTGTGATAGATTGGATATTAATTTTCTCCAATTGTTTACTTGCATTTTTATATACGGACAAGTAAATTTCCTCATCATTTACTGCGTTACAGTAAACCATTTAATTTAATTTGCTATAAGAATAAATAGATTTTAAAAGTTTTAGGTAGTAATTATTTATAGAAGGGGGGTAGATTCTCTTTATTTGTTTTATGGTAGCTTTATTTCCTAAAATATTTTCTATTGATATGTGGAAAATACGAGCATACAGTAAACACAACTTGTAACGGTATCGCTTATAACGATATACATGTAGATCCAACGTCCCCGGCAGACGCCCTGTATAATTAATGTAATCAGCTCCGCTTGTTACGATATTTGTACATGTACATTATCTATAAATACGAATCACTGCATACACAGAAACAAAATTGAAATTGCAATTGAAACAACACATCTACTTGGTATTATTTGTGAATCTTGAGACCTAACCTTTATGGAAATAAAGGAAAAAAAACACACCAAATGATCAATCGCAATGTGAGCATAGTTCTTCTGTACAGCATTTTTGGTTACACTATGAATTGTTTCGTGTCCAACAAATTATGAAAATATTAGCTGCTTTTTGCAACAATTTGGTAACTTATTGTTAGGCTTGTCACAAATGTTTTAAAGTGAAAATAAAATATAAAAGAAAGTTTATGGTCATTATGAAGTTACAAAGATCCCCCCTCCATTTTGAGATTTAACACTAGACACAATACATAAAAGCTGTCATAAATAATGATATGATTAAAGTGCAATTATTTTTATATACATTTTAAGAACACTTTGCATTGCTCTAATGTTTTATTTGTTACCTTGTGTGTCTGGGTACACACACAATTGGACAATAATAAATAAAATGCATTTTTAAGATATATCCAAAAAGTACTGGACATAAAAACATGCTCATATGTGGATGTATTTATTTCCGTCAATGAATAAATGATATAAACAAAAACCGAAAATGTACGTGTATATGTGTAGACATGGGTATAAACGTGAATTTGTGTTTGCAATCTTGCATATATGTATGGATGCGTATACATACATATTAATGCATTTATGCACGTAAATATGCGTATATGTATGCATATGCGAATGTACGCACGTACATGTATATATATATATGTATAAACGTTTATAAACGCATATACGGATGCATGCGTATATATAAGAGCGGATGGATATATGTGCCTTTATATGTATATACGGACATCCTTATGCGTGTTTACGAAAAAATCAAATGATCAAAACAACTAAACAAATAATAATTTTAATGTTAAATACACTGAGCAGAATTACAAGTCAGTCAACATAACATAAAATGAATATGTTATTGTATCTGGGTGTCACTGAATGCATACTGAATATAGTCATAGTAGTAATATATTATTCAGCTTAGCATTTTAATCATTAGCAAATGCAGAAAACTACACACACAAAAAACAACAACATAAAATGATTATAATCAAGTCACAAAAGTAATCAAACAAACAAACAAATCTTATTCTGATGTTTCCTGATCAAACAGTTTCAAATGATATCAATGATTTAAACATTATATGCTTCCAAGATTATATGCATTAGAAATAACAATGATTGTATAAAAATTAAAATACTTTCAGATAATTTCAAATTCGATAATTGTATTCTATTTAATCATTATGCATGTTAATCATGTAAACATTTGTAAAAAGAAAACATCATAACTTAGTGACCAGGTAAAAATAATTTTGTTGTTTGGTGGGAATATGACAGACAGTGTGAATTATAAATAAGGAATACTAAGGTGAGCAGGTGTGCTCTTGTAATTACTATAAATTTTAAATTAAGCGTTTACTTTAAAAAATGGAACAATGTATGTAAATAAGCGGTATTGACCTTTCAAATAATTAACTGAGTGCTCTCCCTTTATTTATAAAGTTAAATTTAAAAGTAAATTTCAAGTCTTTTCAGAGTGTCGATGTGATGAAGTTCGTTCTGAAATATCATTAATAATTATCTATTACCAAAGGTTCCAATCTCCAACGCAGGAGATCTCACACTGATCTCAGTCACAGTGAGTTGAAAAATAGCTCACAGATAACCAAGAGCGTGACGTTTGTCACACCATGGTCACGTGGTTAGTCAGAATGGCAGTCTTGCAGAGCCAATCCACTGCGCCGGAGTTTGCAAAGCTGCATGATTTCCTCCAAGATTTGAACACTATAGTGTCTGTATTTACAGTTGACAGTTGACATGAACAAACTTCGTTCCAGCATTGCTATGCACATGTTATCTAAGTTAACTGGTCTCCCTAACTAAGGAAGAATACAGTCCATCAGTAGCTGTGTAGTTTTTTAAAATTTCGTACGTTGGTACTCTAAGACGGTCTCTGTCTGAAAAGAAGATATATGAAATTGTCAAATAACTAACCAATCTCTGTTACCGTATATGTATTTGTGAGATTAAGTATGATTTACCACGTACGTCTAACGGCATATAAATAGCTCTTATCGGCGAGATATGTCTGTAAGTGGTCCGGTAACTCAGACATTGAAACGCATTTTCATTCGGGGTCTCGGGTTCGAGTTCCCGTCCAGATGTACATTAAGGAACAAGTTTAAAAGTGTAAAAAAAATATGGATTGTTCCCCATTAGCTCTTTTCGAAAGTGAACCGATCAACTCGATTTTCATCACTGATGATTATTAAGATTTGGCTAATCAGAGTACTGAGAGTAACATTACATGAAAATCAATATCGAGAGGTGATTGACAATTTGTGTAAAAACTTCAGGTTAATGAACTTCACGCGCTATATATTCGTTTATATTTTGAAATTTGGAAAGCACTGAATCTTTGATTTCGAGACCAGTGAGGTTTGGTTCCTGACTTGAATCCTTGAATCAAATCCCTACTATTGTGTGTATTGAAGAATTAAAACATCTTACATTTTGTTTTCTTTCTTTAAAGAAAAGTTTTTTGTCTAAGTAACATTCAAAAATGTGCAAGTGTCTGTTGCAATATGAGATCGTCCAAAAACAAAAGAAGTTCACGGTGGACGTGCCGATTAAAGACAATGCAACATTTTCTGTGTAAAAATGTTCCCAACCTACACTCGAGAGCCCTAGCTATGATTTCTTGTTCTGGACCTTTATATGCTTAATAAAGAGCTCTATCAATTCGATGTCATGAGTTAAAATTAGCATACAGGAAGTTTACCGTTTTGTTGTTTGCTTATATTTTCTTTAGCGATGAAGACTGTATTTTGTTGAAACCGTCGATTGACGAAAAAACCTAAACATGTCTTGAATAAATGTATTCTAGCTGAATATTATATTCTAGTAAATAAACGTAAATATAAAGGAAGTTATCCAGCGACACTAGAAAGAATATGACAAATGAATCGTGCAAAAGTAGAATTGTATAATCAATACAAATAATTACATTATCTTATTTTCCTTGCTCTTAAAGAGACTGGGGATATTGAAGGAGAGAATAAAAATGAACGTTCCTTTTAGATTGAAAAAAGTGAAATAATGATCTTTTTGTAGATAAGTAAGTCATAATTCTTGATCTAATTATCCAATAAATACTATAATCGGACTTTAAGGGCACACACATTGTTTCCAAGATAACTGCGGATGTCAGAGTGCAAACAATGATTTATTTTATAAATTAAGACACAAAACATCAGACAAATCAGACAAATTCGAGCTTGGCATATAGAAATGATAGTTAAAATGTATCTAAGTTTGATCAAGTTTGCTTCAGAAATACGGACACTATAACAATGTATGTAAGATATGGCATATCTTGATAAGAATACGATCATAACTCCTGATCTATCAGATTAATATTAGCAAAATCAAACTTGGACAATTATTATAATTAAAACCATATTTTAAGTTTTATGTAAATAGGTTAATGAAAGCAGACAGTAAAATCTTTAAATCAGCCATTTTTGCTAATGAAAAAGCCACATATTTTACAAACAAATCTAAAATCAGATGTATCGGATATAGGGCAGAAAATAAAATATAGATACTAGAGTATAACACACTGATTATGGACAACAGGCGTACAGTGGACACCCCAACAACCATAACGGCTCATACTGAGCACTTCAATGAAATTGAAATAGCAAAAAGAAGTATACTCGTGAACTTTACCTTTACTTATCAAACATCTGAATTTACAATATATCTGTTAAAATGACCAAAATCAAAACCGACATCAGCAGCTTTATGGAAATAATAGAACCAGGATAACCCTAGGTCGCTCACCGGAAGAAGATTATGATGTAATTTTGTTACCGGTATCTTTTATGGATATCGAGCAAAAATTGTCGCATCTAGTATGTTCACGAGTTGTTTTCTAGGGTTTGCCCTGGTGACCTACATTTTGAAATCCTACTGACCCAAATTTTGAACTCGTCTGTGATTCAATGTAGACAAAACCAATTTTTTGAAGTTTTGACCAAAACTGTGATATATAGAGTATTCACAAATCTTTTTTTTTAAATATTTGCCACCCACCGTAAATAACATTTTGACGCATGTGACCCAGCTTCAAACTCATCTAAGATTTTATGTAGACAAACATTTTGGCCAATTTACACGGTTTGACCAAAAATGTGTCCTCTAGAGTGTTTAAAAGGTTTTGCTAGGATTTTGTAAGATTTAACCTGGTGACTTCTTTATTTACCTCACGTGACCCAGTACTTCAATCCTCCGAGATTTTATGAAGACAAACATCCTGACCAAGTTTAATAGAGTTTTGGCCACAAATGTGACCTCTAGAATGTTCGCAAAGATTTTGCAAAATTTGGCCAGGTGACCTACTTTTTAACCCCACATGACGTAATTTCAAACTCAACGACATACATTTTGACCTACATGAAGTTTCAGATAGATTCGGTAACATATGTGGCCTCTAGGGTGTTCACAAGGTTTTTCTAGGATTTGACATAATGACCATATTTTTTACTCTAAGTAACCGAGTTTCAAAGTCATCCAAGCTTTCATGCAGAAAAACATTCTGACCAAGTTTTGTCAAGATTTGATCAAAACTGTAGCTTCAAATTGGTGACGCAGGACGGACGCACAGAAAAGCTCACATGAGCACTCTGTGTTCAGAATGGCTAAAATATATGATACATGTTATGACGTTCACACACACACACACACAGAAGAAGAAAAGAAAAAAGAAAAAAAGGACATCGCTAGTATTTAAGCTTATTTTAAGACCCGTTTCATTTTCTGTATGGAAAATACTAACCTGGGTCTTATCCTTATCATTTTCTCGAATTGCGCGTAAGTTCAATGCCATTTTAAATTTTGAAAAATATCTTTCAAATAAATAGATGGATGGATATATAGATACCAGACGTTTCGAGTCTATCAGTAAGTTCTTGTATGCTTAATTCCATAGCACGCTTTTCCGCTTCATGTTTTGTCACTTGTTCTTTTAGTCTTTCGTTTTCCCTTCGAAGATCTTGCAGTGTTCGTTCCATATCAGCTCTGGGCCGTGACCTTATGTTGTGTGCTATACCAACATCGAGGTTCGCATATGCTGGACCTTCTTAAAAATAATGCCAGTATATACCAATCGTTGTAAGAAATTGCATGTCAATGAATAAATACAAAAAAAATGTTTTATCAAAATGTATCAATCTAATTTCAAAACGATAAATTTCAGGAAATTAAAATAGTTTGTTAAATACAGTATCAATGGATTGCGTGTGAAAGAAGTATGTAATAAATATTGAATACATTTATTAAAAAAACTGTCTTGGCGGGGCATCTCTCTAAACATTACTAACTACCATCTATAATAACTGAACAATACCTGGTGTCATTTGGTTATGATAGAGAACCGTATCTGTAGATATCTTTTGTCTGCTGAATCTATTCGATTGAACGATACATTAATAATAAGTAATAAATATTATGCATAAATACATATTAAGATCATAATGCAATATTAATGAAATGTAAAGCTAATATTGATTTGAAATAAGATAAATTGATGTATTTAAATTATTTTTCAAATATACTAGGCAAAACATCCAACGCCCTTTTTTATCTAGCGACGTTTTTTCATTTCTTTTTTTATTTATTTCAAATAACAAAAAATCTAAGAAAAGTTGTTTTGCATATATATTTTGCAATTAAATGAATATTGGTAAAATCTGATGATTAATTTTATTAAACTATTTAATAAGCTGTAAGAAGGAAAAACTGGTTACATTAACGACCACAATGTGCATTATGGTGAGTTGATATCAGCACGAATGACATCAGTTAGGATTGCGTATCAATATTTAACATGATTTTTTCGCCATTTTGTGGCATTATGCCAACAATCAATCGAGCGTGTAAAATAAGCATACTCCAAGTTTAGAATGACCCGGTTCACAGAAAAACAGGCATAGTCCTGTAATGTATATGTACACAGATGGTAAAATGATGTTGTTAAACACGCATAATATTACCTTCTTCGAAGGATAAACACCAAAACGACAGAAACTCCCAGGAGAACCAGAGTTCCGACAACGCCACCAGCAATAGGACCACCGTCTTTTTTGTTCATATCATTATTGTTCTGATCGCCTATATACTTTATACATATTGAACTTCGAATTCGATCAGTACCTTCACAATGACTTCCTACACAGGTAACTGAGCAATTATATGTACAGTTATCTCCATATAAACCATTTATGCAATTCTCACATTTAGAGCCTTCAAACTTTCCACTACAATTAAAACAATGTCCGGTAGATCTTACACACGTGCTTTCTAGACAGTTTTCTGGACAAGGTTCGTTACAATGGTATCCATATTTTCCCTCGACACATTCCTCACATATAGGCCCAGAGAAAAACTTCATGCAACCAAACATACAATGTGCACTATATCGGTCACACTGAGAATGAATACAATGTTCTGAACAGTTCTGATTACAGTATGTACCGTACATGCCAAATATACAGTCTTCACAATGTGGACCGCTGAAGTTTCCGTTACACACAGTGCAGTGTCCAGATGAACGGTCACAGGAAATGCAATGTTCTGGACATGGCAAAGAACAATTCATACCATATCTGCCTTGCGAACATTCATTACATTTACTCCCAATAAAATCTGCTGAACAATTATAAGAGCATATGCCTGTTTTGTGCTCGCATGTGTTATTTTTGCAACCTACAGAACAACTTTGTTGACAATCTTCACCAAAATGTCCTATGACACATTGAATACACTTTTCTAAAGAATGACAAGACTTGCAAGTCTTACGGCATTCAGTGCAAGTTGATTCAGCAGATATTTCGTTAGTAACATCATTTAAAAAGTATCCATCGGTACAACGATCACATTTGAATCCTGTAAAATGACCAACACAAGCTAAACACTCGCCAGAACTACGGTTGCACGTTTTTCCTTCACATTTGATTGGACATGTTTTGTCACAGTTATTTCCAGACTTGCCGGGAACACAGACACTACAATTGTTTCCATCGAAGCCATCATTACAGCTGACACAGAAACCGGTTGTTTGGTGGCACTTGTTATCTCTGCAGTTCACAGAACATAAAATGTTGCAGTGTTCTCCGTAGAATCCGTCGGTGCAGTTTTCACATATGTCGCCGATAAAATTATTAATGCATTCGGAGCAATAACCTGTATATTTGTCACACGTACCTTTACAGTTTCTGGAACATACATGTATACAGTCGGAACCATAACGTCCGTCAGTACACACGTCACATTTACCCCAAGGAATAAATCCATCTGTAATACATCCTTCAATACAAATACCAGTCTCTTTTGAACATAGAGCGTGTTTGCATCCACTGCTGCAAGGGATGGTACAAGCTGGTCCATAGTACCCCACATTACATTCGGAGCAGCTGCTATCAGATGTACACTCCTTACAGTTGTCAGGGCAAGCAATGCACTTTCCGGCACTGCCAGATTGGAGTACCAAATGGTAGCCCGTTGTACACGAGTCACAGTTGTTTAAGGGGGAGACAAATGAGACGCATGTCTTACACACGTGAGGACACGCTGTCTGACACTGGTAGAGGTCGTGAGTGGAGAAGTAGCCCGCCATGCATTCAGTACAATATCCACGACCGTTTGTATCTTCGGAAGCGTTCGGGTGATCAGTACATGTCGGACATCTATTTGGGCAAATGTTTTTACATCGACCACCAAAATATCCAGGTTTACATGAAGGACATTTTGCATCAACGGCATTTTCTGAACAGCAGGTATCAGCGCCCTCACACTCCGGATCAACAAGAACTTTGTTTTGCTCATCTATCAGTTGTGAAAACATTTATATGTCAGTAGTTTTCATGTTGGCGATGGTTTTGATGATGTATGTCAGGAAATGTAGAAATACCCAGTAAAATATGCTCCTTAAATAGTTATTTTGAATTGCTTTGCATATTTAGCAAGTTAAGCCAGTGACTATATAACTCATACATGATAAATATAAATCATTATATCACATGCATAATAAAAGCCAATGTGCTACGTCAAATGTATTATGGTCCTTCTATCAATCAAAATCTGAATTATTTTCATTTTATTATGCACGTTTGTAGATTATTACACAATACTTAAGTGCATGGCATTTAAATGTATCTAAATGACTGAACTAATATCGGTGAGAAATTAAACCCAATACATATACAAACATTTTAATATAATAAACTGTTTTATGAACGATATATTCATCATCTTATACGATTTACTTACTCGCTGATGCAGCACAAAGCAGTATTGAAACAGCAACAGTAATCTGCATCGTCTTAAAATAGAGGAAATAAAGATGTTCAATGCCGTAATGCAGCGCAGCGACATTATGTGCACTAAAAAGCTCATCTGTAAGCAATCGACCATTTCCGGTGAAACGAAGTAAAGGGTGTATTCGACTGGGAGTTTTGTTGACTAACTTTTTTTCGTTACTTAAATTTTTTCATTCGACTGGTGAAGTGTTTAGATTGTGACGTCAGAGCGTTAAACACTTACTTCTCCGTTAATAATCTCTAAATTATTTTCAAGATTAAAAACTAGTACACATAAGCGATATTTGAAAAGAATATATACTTATTCAAACCACTCATCGTATAAGTTTGTTAAACAGAACTCATTTAGTTTTGAATTTAACAATTTAGCATCCTCCGTTCAAGCAGAACTTGAAAGTTTTCTGTGTAGAGATTATTAGATAAAATAGAAAAATGTCACATGTCTTGAAGTAAATGTCATGCATGACCAATTTTATCACTTTGCTTGATTATTGGGTTCCCTGTAACAGAAAACAACTAATGAATTATCGCGATGGACAAGGTAGAAGAAATTCTTATTCACATCTTTATGTTTTTAACTTCTTTTTAAAAATGGTTATAGATATAAGCGACATCAATATGCAAAGATCTATTAAACTGAACATTTTTCGTTAAGTAACTTTTTTCTTTGCGCATCTAGTTCCGCCCACCTTTCGTTCTCAATGGAAAGGCCCATTGCTTTAAAGATCTAAGTGCCATCTGCTAATTTTCAATAAAGTCTTAGGCAGGTCAACTCTTATGGTCAAGATATCACTTTATGAATATTAGCATCATTTAGGATGAAGTTTCTGTGTTTGTGCGTTGGTTGTCAAAGGTTACTTATATTGTCATAGAAAGTACGTCAGGAATCGCCACAAACAGGAGAAATTCATATTTTACATACAATATATATATATATATATATATATATATATATATATATATATATATATATGTCGTGGTAAATTTCTGAGAATACTTCTGGGTTTTGGGGATTAAATGTGCTGATGTAAGTTATTGTATCTTGGTTTTGACTGTTTGGATTTTCGTTTATTAGAATGTTACGATCTAATGTTTTAGCCTTTTCTATTCCAGCTTTTACTGATCAATGTTGGTGGGTATTTTTGCTTGATTAAATATTGTTCAAGTTCCTTTGCTCGTCGTTGAAATGTTTCGTCGTTGGAAATTATTGTTCTTAGGCGTCTGGCAAATGAAAAAGGTATACTGACTTTTGTATGTTTCGGATGACATGATGATAAGATTATTCAATTGTTTACAAAAATGCCTAACATTCATTTTCCTCATATCTTCGTCCATTTTCTGAGGTTTTCCATAGACATTCCGTATGTCTCCGTTGACGAATCATGAGTACATAAATTGACAACGTAGTAGATAAACAAATTGTGATTCGGCGACGTGTTTTTAAATTCAAATTATTTCAAATTAAATACCGTCTTCGGGAATATTCGCAAATGCCAAATGTAAACAATGAGAGTATTTTGACATCCACCCAAAATACTAAATTGCGTAATTTGATCAACGCTTTCATTGTGTTAAATTGTTATTTTACAGCAGATTATTCAGATTATGTACCATTTGTGTAAGTTTACAATATGTCAGTGTTATTCTATATTTTCTTTATCATGAAAATTGTCTCATTATGAAATATAATGGACCTTCAAATAGAATAATATTGATTCACTAACTATTTTGAACGACGTTCACCTCAGGTCCTCTTCCGGGTTGAGGGTTTGTAAAATTTCCTAGAGTAGCAGAAATATTATATTTTCATCATATAATTTTAAGCGATAGCAGCAACAGAAGGAGCTGCAGAAACAACAACAATAACAACAGCAAGAATGAGCAACAACAGATAGTAATACCAACACTTGCAGAAGTTATTAGTTCGTGGTCGATTGGCGGTCACTATTTAATAGACATCATCGAGGGCGACAGTTTTTAATGGAAACAGTCATTTATTGAAGGGGTATCACTTTACATAAAGAATAATGATCGGAGGTCGTTATTGTTTACTTCGTTACACCAGCAAGCTCAGATAATCAGGAATGGACAAAAAGTCAGTGGTTTCTTGGCATTTTTTTTCTGAATCAATTTTGTTTTCACCGTATCGTATTAAGTCATAACAAAATGTAACAACAAGAAAGTTATGATGTTTTCAAAACATATTTTTACAATCTGACTTTCATCACTGGATACTCACATGATCACGTGGCTGTGATGGCATCAACTAGAACACTACCCACTTAGCAAAATAATGCAACATATAGTTTAAACTTATTTATTTTACATCGATTGGGAAAAAAGTTCTTACAAAATGTTTATATCTATCTCGACGATTCCTTGCCTTTGCCAGTACTATGGAGTGATCATTAAAAATCCTTGCTCCAAAGAAGTTCGAACCCCCAACCTTCGGATCCGCTTTCGGGTCCTGTATTACTAGCCACGGTGTCCTTTTAAGCACGATTATTCAGAGAATAGTTTTAAATATTGCGGTCACCCATTTGTCTGCGTCGAACCGCATTAACAATTTCTTGCCCAGTTCATAACTTTCTTACAAAATGTAATATGCATATGAAATTTTGGTCCCATTTTTAAATTATCCCTTCTCATTTATTTTTTAATGATTTTTTGTCCGGAGCATTTATCAAAAACTATACAAGGTATTGACTTGAAACTTATAATATAAATAAATGGTGACAAGGTGAAGTGCAGTGAACAAAAACCATGACTGCTCCTTACGGATTCCTTTTAGGGACATCGCGTTTTTTTCCTAACTATTCACAGGCCATTCACGAAAAAAAAAAAAACCGCAAGATTTTATATTTACTTAAATTTATTTTTTTCAGCAGTTTTTTCTAGTTATTTCCATATTTCTACGCGAGTTTCGAACTAACTTCCTCGCGTTTATTTTTTTTTTAATCAAACTACGGTATGCAGACGATAGCTGAAAAAATGCTAGAGAATTCATTTCAAATCGTGCATTTTTTTCGCCGATTTTCCAGTGACTTTATGAAAGAAATAAGAAGAAAAACTTCTGAAAAACATTACGAGAAAGTAAATGTAAAATCTCGCGTTTTTTTTTCGTGAATGGTCTGTGAATGGCTAGGAAAAAATCGCGATGTCCTTAACAGGATTCCGTAGTTCTTGGTCCCTTTTTAAAATAATCTTCCTTTCATTTATTATTGTAATATTTTTTTTCCGGAGCATTACTCAAATATTATACAAGGTATTGACTTGAAACTTAAATTATATTTAGATGGTGACAAGCAGAAATTAATGACCAAGACCAACTCTACCTGGTCCAGTTTTTAAAATATCTCCTTTTCATTTTTTTTTTTAAATATCTTCTTTTTTTGTCCAGACATTACTCAACCACTATGCGCGGTAATAATTTGAAACTTTAAATGTACAAAGATTGTGACTAGGAGAATTGAGATGATAAAGAACCATAACTCTACCTGGTCCCATTGTTAAGTTATATCCCAATATTTTCTTCTATGATGAATTTGTCAGGAAGATTAAATAAAGGGAGATATTCAAAACTGGGGCCAGTTAGAGTTATGAATCTCAAGTATCACTTCTCCTAGTCACCCTCTCTATATATATTGAGTTTCAAGTCAATGCCTTGTATAGTTTTGGAGTAATGTTCGGGGAAAAAATCATAATAAAAGGTAGATAATAAAAAAAGGGACGAGCTAGAGTTATTGCTCTTGGTCAGTGAATTTTTCCTAGTCACCATCTATGCATAATTTAAGTTTTCAGTCAATATATTGTATTATTTCTTTTGTAATGCTCTGTACAAAAAACTTATTATAAAATAAGATAAATTGAGATAATTATAAATGAGACCAGGTAGAGTTATGGTTCTTCATCACTGCAATTCTCCTAGTTTCCATTTATGACGTTATGATCATGTTTAAATCGTAAAGATCCGTTTTCTATTTGAAAATGTAGATCATAATAAGGAATCAATAATGCTGTCAATGCACTAGTATAGTCTAGCATGCTATTCTCTGGCAGCTCTTGTTATCTGTACGGTATAATATATCGAAGTGTGCGATGTATGTAATTGGTTATAGTTGCTGAAATCATATATATAACTACTTACCATTGCAGGACTGAGTCCCGGTCTCGGCACTCGGATTTTAATGAGAAGCATTTCAGCTGGCTAGCGGTAACTCGTCGGTTTAATCTGGACGCTGTTGTACATTTTTGGTCTTTCTCCACCTGTAATAAGCTTGATGTCGATGTATGACTGAACTATTGGTGCGACGAGAGTAAACTCATCAAACAACAGCAACCTCATACATAACTATGAAGCACGAGTACTTGATTCAAATAATCTTAACATCTTAATGTAGTTAGCTTCCGGATGTAGAAATTTGAAAAATGTAATTGCAAATATTTCGTGTACTCTGAATTTTTTTAATAAGCTTAACTCATTTTTTTTCTCTCCGTGACTGGTCGACATTTCTGCTCTTATGTATCTACTTCAACTTCTAGATACCCCAAAGCCTCTAAGTATGCTCCCAGTATGCTTGTTTATACATAGAAAAATCCTGTTACATGGAAAAAAAAAATACCAACTTGAATTATATTTTGCTTTCTCAATTTTAACATATATAATTTACCTTTAGAATTATAGCCTTTAAATGCCAATCTTGTTTTGTAGTGAATAATATAATGCATGGTTATGTGTATTGTCCAAGCGACACTTACATAATAGCAGGAAGTATTGCGTTTAGGTCGTAAAAAGTATGTGGTTGCATCAAATTTACGAATCAAATATGAAATGATGTGAACGCTGAATAAACTTTATACGTATTAAAATGATTGTCACTCATGTGCCCTTTGAATTATTTTGTTGTCATGTTGTATAGATCAACGAGTACCAGCTACCTGTAAGTCACACGCTATGACCCCACCCCCTCCCCACATTCGAGTTATTGCAAAGGTAGGTGAATGTGTTTTTAACACATCCTGAAATAGATCTATGTGTTATTAAAATTTGATTTTTCAAGTTTACGCTATGTATTTAAAAATTTAAATATTTTAATTTCACAACACATCTTCCAAAACTTGTTTTCTGAGCTTTGATGATTCAGGTTGCATGCAGTATCCGTACACAAAGTTAGTTGCTTACGAGTTTAAGGAAAAATTAAAAGATACATGTACCAATTACATGTGACATATTTTGAATTAAAAAAAGGTTTAAACCATAAATTGATTCATTTTTTTAAAACATTTAATATAATTTCATTTTACAAGGCGGTTCCATGGTCAAAATTGAACCCTATCCCATACTGATGATGGCTGTTTCCACGTAAGCTATACTTAACTATAAACAAGAATTTCAAATATCTTTAAATAAAAGATATTCGGCGTAAGAAAAAAAAACAAAGAAAAGAAAGTTTAAGAAAGTAAAAGTATCACACTATAATACATTTAATAAAATAATGCTGGCAAGTTTTAAATGGTATGTGATTATAAAGTAAAGCTAGAAAACGTATTTGTCGCTGAATTTATGAGATGTTATATACTAGCTAGTGGAAAATCTACCTTTTCCATTGAGTGGTTTTTATGTTTGATTTTTTTTTTCAACTAGATGGTTTTTATGTTTTCATAGGTAGATTATTGTTATTACTTTTTTTTTGCTTTTTGACAATCATGTAGAAAGATTCCCATTTTATGATGGAATACCCCAAAATAATTTATGCAAACCAATGAAACGAGTGCTTTTCCGAACTCTTCTGTTGTTAACTAAGATCAGATTGGTTCAAGAAATACCGGTAGGTCAAAATCCATTTATACATTAAACATTTTAGTATATCCTTGGTGTTATTGATATACACCATAATTTATAGAGAAAGAAATATTCGAGTATCCTTAAATTACTGACAGGAGCAATCAGTATTATGACACATGATGCACAGTTTGATAATCAAAACGAGCTGGTATTTTTTTATCTGATTTCGTGCCGTTATGAAACAGCACTGTATGTAAAGAATATCACGGTTTTTAGTTAGTATGTTTGTTTTATTAAAATGCAATTAAACAGTTTGCGAGAATTTATGGTGAATCAACCGAAATTTGATGAATCTAAAATAGTGACATTCTGGGGAACACCCTGTGGTGAGGCCCTACGTATTGTTCGAAAACACGTCTACATTTCGGAAGAACCCCAACTGGCTTCGCAGCCACATTTCACGAGGGTTACGAAGCACACAACCGGTATTGTATCCCTATTTTTAACTATACAGATCCAATTATTGATAATTTAGACTTATCCAATTTATTGACCGAGTTCAGTCGAATCCCCAAAAGTAAATAATATTCTCGCGATTTCGAAAGATCTTTCCTAGTATTAATGAAAGCTCAAACCGCCATCCCCTCGTATCATTGTTTACATTAAAAAAAAAGTTAATTTGAACATTATAAGCTGTCCATTAATACAAATTTTGTTTTTATATTTCTTGTTACGACCGTGTTTTCGAAAGTCCAAGCAGGTTCATAACATAGGGTTAATGGCATATCTTAAAAAATTGATCCTCGTTTCTTAAATTTACTTCCATATACCGGTAAATAATAAATGCGACACTATAATATTAAAGAACCCTGCTCACTCGGCGCTATCCGCCCTTTGTTTTTGCAACGTACTTATTGTATAATTTCTGACAAAATATTTTAACTACTGCTAATAACCAATGTAAATAATCATCCTTTTCACTTATTTGTACAAACAAAGTTATTTCCAAGGGGAAAATGTCTTGCCTATGTCTGGGATCAATCCTGGACTAACCACATTGCCAAAGAGCTATTGCAACAGCAGAGTATATATACTTAAAAGGCCAGTCACTACATAATGTACAGTCCCCCTGTCTTCATAGGAACATATACAGACCAATCTGATTAAATTCAGCTCCTAACGTCACTTCGCTATCTGCTATCCAAGAAGCGCTGCAGCGTAGCACAGCGAAGTGACGTTAGGAGCTGAATTTTAATCAGATTGTATACAGACATAACATCTTACTAATGAATGGCGTGACATCACGTCACGTGACACCCCCCCCCCCCCCCGGTTTTATGTAAAAACATATACTAACATTACCTTAAGTCCGCCAAGTAGCCAAGTACGGCAATTATGATGGAACTACAAGTGGGGCTGTTCATATACCAAACAACAATTTGATGTTGTAATTTAATCTTCAACTGAGCAATTTTTATAACAACTTAAAGTAAATTTGTGTTACTGGGAAATATCATTATGTCTATCTTGTTTCTGTTCAGAATTTATTTATGTTCTGAAATTGTATTTTGTCCAAAATATGTCCTCAAATTTCAGAAAACCATCAAGTCAATATTAAATATACTTGTGATGCAGTTGAAAATAAACTTATCTATTGTAGCAGGCAGTTATTTAAAAAAAATATATATATATATATCTGCCAGGCAATTAAATACGGAATGTCTCAATATCGCACGGAAAACCTGTGTAACAAATATAGAAATTTACTCAACTATTATTTTACTCTGTCTCTCTACTTTTCTCTTCTTCTCTTCTCCTTTCGCTCATGTTTGCATTGAGGAATAAGCGAAGACTGTGGGCAGCCTTGTATTTTCTTCTGAAATTTAGTTTACAAATGTATAAACCTCATTCACAAGAGGTTACCTAAGCCCGATACAAAAATCATATACTCAAACTGAGCGAAAGTTCTTTCTTAAATTAACGTGTTACTCAAACAATCAGATATAACATAGAAACATTGTCTGCAACGCAGATAGGCCTAATTCACGTAACGTATTTGTGCTTCCGCAATTTATCGAATAAGCTGAAAGCCGAACATGAACTTACGTTATTTCCGCGTGGCTTTTGATTAGCTCACTGAGCCTAGTTTGCTGCATATTTGTGTCATGCACAGAAGTGGGGAAGTTTATACTTTCTTTGTTAAGAAGGACATTCTTTAAAATAAAGGTAGCAATTTATTTTACATTAAGTCGTATGCAAAATTGTGAGTGATGTACCTTTTGATGAACGGCAAAACTCATATTTTTATCTCATACTATCATTTATATTAATTGTTAATAATTATTCCAAATAACCTTTTTATAGATAAATAAAAATGAAACAGTAATTCGTTAAAAACCAGAATACTCATAGAAATGTCATGCTTATTTGGGTGCCTCAGAAGTGTCGACCTTATATTCATTTGCTTTACAATGTCATTATAGTTACGTTAATGGCTTGGAATTAACTTCAGCTGTAAACATTAACTTCCCTTTTCTGCCATCTTTTGTGGAAATGCCAGCTGAAAAAGCATCTGTTATTCAAAAGAGATCGCAGTCCTGACAAAAACTTTGCCTTAAATTGAAAAACAGACTCTGTATATGATATGGTATATGGCATCTTTGAAATCATTCCTTAACTGAAAACATATTACGTTTGAAAGCGCATAATTCGGTACTGAGATTGTATAAGGATACCGTCATTTTGACCCATTTACACTCCAAGTATACGCCGCATATCAAGTATGTTCAGCTCAAAACTATGAGACTTTACTGTTCTACCAATCCTAATGTATAGCTCTGAAGTGTTGATGAGAATGTTGATATACTGGAAAAATACACAACGACTTTCTTAAAAGAATAACTTGCTCGGATTTGTGATTTCCTCATCATTGTTCTCGTAACATTTCGGACATGTTTAATTTGGCAGATAACCGAGATAATCCGTTTGTGTTCACGTCATATGCGGGTTTCCCAAAGTTTGAATGAATTGTGGGAAGGCACAGGGGCTCGAAGTTCGATATGATTCGCCCCAGGCAACTTCGAGCCTCTTTGATCAGTTAAATTGACTGCTTGTTCTGGTACTCTGCTTTGATTTTTAACAAAATACATAGCCGGAAACCATTCATCACCATTAGTCCAATTATTATACTGGCCTTCAAATTTCGGTTTTTATTTTAGCAGATGTAGCAATCAACATAAAACTCTTCAAAAAATATGTATAAGATATTTTGATGTAATCAGTTTATAAATACATACAGTATTAGAAAATTGCAACACTTGCAAGCATGTGCCAACAATTCTTGAATCTTTATTCAAACTTTACGGTAAGTTCATTCGACTGTACTTGGTTTTTATACTGGGGCCAAGACTCGAACAAAAACAGATGGTGGTTAAGCAACGGCCAGTTAATAATAAACTGGGCAAGCCTTCCTTTTACAAGGAAATTCTATCTCTATGGAGAGTTAAGAAGGTACCTGTTACTTATAACCATTAAATATCGAATGATATATCTTTGGCATTGAACAATTAATAACTATAAAAATATAGTAAATCAGCCGAACACCTACAAATGACACTTTAAACAGTAAAGACATTTTATGTTCTTCTGATAGACATATGAAACTAACCGTGCTTGGCTCCTTTTAGATAACTATCATTAGACGAGCCTTCTTTTGAATTAGTAATGTCAGCACTTATATAGCCTTTGAAACAATTAACCAGTTTCGTTAATTTTCTTGTCTGCTTACAGTTTCTGTACTTTTTACACTCACCTCCATTAATCGCGCTCTTGATTTATTCTAATTGTATAAATAAATATACTCTCTCTCTCTCCCTCTCTTTATTATTCGCCTTAATTATATACTTGTACTTTTCTGTTTTGTAGTATCCCCAAATCATAGCCATTGTTAAATTAGTATGTTATTTCTTCACACTTCTCCATGTTGTATTCTTTGTATTCCTGGAAGTAATACAGTTCTGCTCGGGGCCGCCGTGGCCGAGCGGTTACAGTCGTGGACTACAAATCTCTCAGGCCCTCACCGCTGTGGGTTCGGATTTTTCATGTGAGGAAGTCTTCCAGCTGGCTTGCGGAAGGTCGGTGGTTCTACCCGGGTACCTCTGTGTACTCGGGGTCTTTCTCCACCTGTAATAAGCTGGACGTCGCTATATGATTGAAATACTATCGCAGCGACGGTAAACCCCAATACAACAACAACAGTTCTGCTCTGTTCTGTTAAATCTAATATAATGGAGTGTTCTCTACCTTTTGAACCAGAATATACGGAGAAAGAGTTAATACTTTTTTTTGCAAATGGTATATATGGATGGAATTTGGCAGTGTGGCATTTATGTAGTAATACCAGTTTACTGGTCTCTTAAAAGCATAAATCAAGCCTATCGATACCTTATTACATTTCACATTATTCCCTGTTGTTTCATTTCCAGTCATTATGCAGTTAAAACAATTCTATCAAACAGATTTTTCACTGTGTTTCAGCAAATAAACATACTGCATTTTTCTTGAAAAAAAAAATCTATATATAGTATGAAATCTGTTGCATAGAATTTTTAAAACTTTGACACAGTGACAGGGGATATAGTACCAAACATCGAGTTGAAATTAAATGAGGTGTTCCTAGCCCATAATATTGAGTTATCTGCCTATTGAAAATGACAGAAAAAAAAAAAAATATCAGGGACAGGTAACTCAAAAAGTCGAACGGTGATCCCAATTGTCTCCCATAAATTTGTTTCTAGAGTCATTCTCCATTCTCCATAAAGTTAAAGAAAATTCTCATGGCTAGTTTTAATTAAAAAAACTGTAATGTAATGTCTTTGTATGCCTTTAAGTGGAAAACATACGTTGTAATAGATGGCATTGTAACATGTGAAACAGTAGAGTAGAGTTTGTATTTTAGCATAGAACTATTAAATGGAGAAATGAAATAAATTTATTATGTCCGATATTGTGTTTTGCCGCAGTTAGGTATTAGGTAATTGCTTTAACAGTTAGCACAGCCTCAAACAAAGTGGGTTCACAATTTTGTTATACCATTATATTTCACTACAGAGGTATTTTAATATAACAAGATAAGTGGAAACACTATTTTATGTATACAGTTTGTAACAATTTAGATCGAGCATAAAGAATTCTATTCTGCTTTTGCGCCCATATCATTTTTGAAGTAAACTTAAATCGTTACTGAAAACGCACACACAAATAACAACAACAACAAACTCATTTTAGACTCTATTAATGAATTAAATGATATAAGCCTAATACTATCAATCTTTATTTCAGATGAAAACTTTTTCGATCGTTACTGCGATATCAGTTTGCATTTTGTACAATCCAGCAAAACTAAGTGAGTGTTATTTGTTATGTTTGCTTAAAACGAATTGCTACTACGGGGACATGAGCTGTTCCCAATTCATCATTTTCTTTTTCAACAACCGGGTATTGTTTTACACCGAAAACAGCTACGTAATATTTCATTTTTTACGTAATATCTTTAGTGTTTTAATACACGATTTACATGAATAAAATTAATTGAAGAAGTTTTGAAATTAATAAAAAATGTAGATATATTATATAGATGAACAAAACAAAGCTCTTGTTGATCCGAAGTGTGTGGGAGCTGATACCTGCTGTTCAGAAAATGCCGTTGATGCAAAATGTACTTCATGTAAACCTGGATATCATGGTGGTCGATGTAAAAACATTTGCCCTAATAGATGTCCGACATGTAGTGATCACCCGAACGATTCCGACGATACAAACGGTCGTGGATATTGTACTGAATGCATGGCGGGCTACTTCTCAACTCACGACCTCTACCAGTGTCAGACAGCGTGTCCTGACGTGTGTAAGACATGCGTCTCATTTGTCTCCCCACTAATCAACTGTGACTCGTGTACAACGGGCTACCATTTGGTACTCCAATCTGGCAATACCGGAACGTGCATTGCTTGCCCCGACAACTGTAAGGAGTGTACATCTGATAGCAGCTGCTCCGAATGTAATTTGGGGCACTATGGACCAGCTTGTACCATCCCTTGCAGCAGTGGATGCAAACACGCTCTATGTTCAAAAGAGACTGGTATATGTATTGAAGGATGTACTACAGATGGATTTATTCCTGGAGGTAAATGTGACGTGTGTATTGACGGACGTTATGGTTCCGACTGTATACATGTATGTTCCAGAAACTGTCAAAGTACGTGTGACAAGAATACAGGTTATTGCTCCGAATGCATTAATAATTTTATCGGCGACATGTGTGAAAACTGCACCGATGGATTCTACGGAGAACACTGCAACATTTTATGTTCTGTGAACTGCAGAGATAACAAGTGCCACCAAACAACCGGTTTATGTGTCAGCTGTAATGATGGCTTCGATGGAAACAATTGTAGTGTCTGTGTTCCCGGCAAGTTTGGAAATAACTGTGACAAATCATGTCCAATCAAATGTGAAGGAAAAACGTGCAACCGAAGTTCTGGCGAGTGTATAGCTTGTGTTGGTCATTTTACAGGATTTACATGTGATCGTTGTACCGATGGATACTTTTTAAATGATGTTACTAACGAAATATCTGCGGAATCAACTTGCACTGAATGCATTAAGACTTGTAAGTCTTGTCATTCTATAGAAAAGTGTATCAAATGTGTCACAGGACATTTTGGTGAAGACTGTCAAAATTGTTCTGTAGGTTGCAAAAATAACACATGCGAGCACAAAACAGGCATATGCTCTTATAATTGTTCAGCAGACTTTATCGGGAGTAAATGCAATGAATGTTCGCAAGGCAGATATGGTATAAATTGTTCTTTGCCATGTCCAGAACATTGCATTTCCTGTGACCGTTCATCTGGGCACTGCACTGTGTGTAACGGAAACTTCAGCGGTCCACATTGTGAAGACTGTATATTTGGCATGTACGGTACATACTGTAATCAGGACTGTCCAGAACATTGTAATCATTCTCAGTGTGACCGGTATACTGCACATTGTAGTTTTGGTTGCATGAAGTTTTTCTCTGGGCCTATGTGTGAGGAATGTGTCGAGGGAAAATATGGATACCATTGTAACGAACCTTGTCCAGAAAACTGTCTAGAAAGCACGTGTGTAAGATCTACCGGACATTGTTTTAATTGTAGTGGAAATTTTGAAGGCTCTAAATGTGAGAATTGTATAAATGGTTTATATGGGGATAACTGTACACAGAATTGCTCAGGTAATTGTGTAGGAAGTCATTGTGACAGTCTGGATCAAATTCGAGGTTCAATGTGTACAAACTATGTAGGCAATCTGATCCAAGATGATGAGAATGAAGTTGATGGTGGCTCTATTGCTGGTGGTGTGGTCGTAACGCTGCTACTACTTGCAGTCTTTGTCACTCTGGTGGTCATCCTCCGAAGAAGGTAATATGATATATTTATAGGTATGACGATTAACTGCGATTCTCTGCACAATTATGAATTGTGAAATATATCATTGTTCTATTAAAACCAGCCGTGTAATCCGTTTTCTTTGAATCAATTATTATGATAAATAGTTAGGTAATAAATAAGAAACAATTGGCTTTTGCAGTACATTTTGACTTTCCTAAACAAATATAATCTGCTTTCTAGATTTATGGGGGGCAAATTGTTGCCTTGGATCGATATCAGCTGTCTGCAGAAAAATGAAAGAATATATGAAAATGAATCAACATTAGGTATGCTGTTTCAGTCATTTGTATAGTCATTGATTAATTGGCATTATAAGCTATTGAAACACGATTTAATAAATGTGTTACCAATGCGAATTTTTCTGTTCTTATCATTGCCTATCTTTGAATTAATATACAAATATACCCCTATAATTACAAGCTGTACTTCTTGTAGTATAAATGTCACAATCAATATGGCTTATTGTCTTCTTCTAGATGAAAACACCAACAGTAACACGTGCATTGAAAACACATATAGAAGATCTGAAAAATTACAACCGTCTATGGGAGGTTTTGATTCAGTTGTTCAGGTTAAGGAGAAGACTTCCACAGAATTCAATCGCAACGGGTTGACTGCAAACAGTTGCCCAAATGATGAATTATGTGAGCAACCAGTAAATGTCCAAGTAAAGAAAGAAAAGTTTACTAAGAGAGTTCACTTTGAAAAAAAACATGTATATGAAAATAATGGAGACGTTATCGATGAAGGTCCGTCTTATTCAAATGCAGTCGTGTCTAGCAAGGTGAGAGTAGAGAATCTCTCAAAATATGTCGCAGGAAAATCAGAGAAAGCATTTATATCAGAATTTCAGGTAACTGTCTCTCCACATATTACATTTTAAGAGGTATATAGCCAAATGATATTGATTATGTAGCGGCACGTTTTTCAATACTGACTTGTCAATAAATATGTAGTCTTTAAAAGCATGTATATATATAGTTTATGAATTAACCATAAATAAACATTGTACGTAATCATGCCGTATCCACAGTGATATAGTATATTAACAACTGGTATCAAAAAGATGTTGTGTACAAATTTCAGAAACTTCCCAAGGGTCTACAGAAGCAATGTACGGAAGCAAGAAAGCCAGACAACATTATCAAAAATCGTTACAATTCTGTTTACCCATGTAAGTATCATAAATAATAAGACAGTTTCATACTCTGGGTATATACATGAACATGCATTGCTGCTTTACATTTACTCGTTTATTGATTATTCTTTCATTAAACCCTGAAAATGGTAAGCAGAACCTCTGACGTTGAAAGCACTTCTTACTTCTACTTTAGATGATGATACAAGAATTATTTTGGAAGGACCTGGATCGGACTATATTAATGCCTGTTACATCAACGTGAGTTTCCGATATGCTTTTATTCGTGCATATGGATATTGGTATGATAAAAAAGACTTATAAAGTGATAATTCAGTACAGTCGTATATATTACATTGTGTAATCTTATACCTAATATATACTTGTTTCTCATCAGATTGATTGAGCCTTGTCTTATGAAGTTCATTTTAAGTTTTAATAGATAAATTGACAGGTTGATTTTGTTAATCAAATGAGATTCATTTTAGGTGAACTTTTTTAAATCAATAATTGTATTTTATATTTCAGGGGTATAACAAATATCAGGAATACATTGCATCATTAGGTAACTTTGTTAAATAAATACTTATATTGGATACGAATATTTAAATTATAATCCTTATATAATGTTCCTGTCAATGCATAGAACCTAAACTTCACGTATATATATTTTACAAGTTATATAAGTTCACTTCTTAAAATCTATATTTTATGTACTATAATTAAGAATGTTTTTGGAGCCGTGAAATACTTCCTTTTCTAATTTCTTTGAAATGCTTTTAAGGTCCTACTTTGAAAGCCATGGAAAATTTTGTCACATTTTGGCGCATGGTTTGGCAAGAGAAGACGGAAAAAATAGTCATGGTTACGAATTTAAAGGAAAGTGGGGTAAATATCTGATGTGTTTAATTCTGCGTGTAACGTAACCCATTGCAGTCGTTTAATAGGATGTATGAACTTACCTACAAATCGTGTCATAAAATTGTTACTGGTCTTGACAATAGAAAATTAAAAGTAAGAATGTGTTTATATAATTATATTTCTTATCTATGTTGCACATACCTTTATATGTAGGGGATGAAATGCGAAAAGTACTGGCCGGATGTAGGCTGCACTGCCCGATATGGTGACGTCAGTGTCACGTGCATTAGTGAGGATATATATGCTGAATATACTGTCAGAAGCTTAATGGCTTCAAAGGTAAAATAGTATTATTCTTTTTACATGCGTATGCTGTATGTATGAGACATTTTATAATCTAATTAGTTCTATAAGAGAAATTAATAAAAAAAATGTCATCATTTACTATTATATTAATGGTGTAATCTTTAAGTGTTTTCACCATTGTTCTTTGCTCCTATGCAGGAGAGTATACGCAGAACCATTCACCACATCCATTTCACCGCATGGCCAGACAAGGGTGTTCCAGATGACGTCACAAGTTTGATTGACTTTAGACAAAGAGTGAAATCAGTACAAACTGTAGATAACGGACGGACTGTTGTGCATTGCAGGTTGTCAAATATTTATAATGAGCTGATTATACGTTAGAATAATGAAACTTCTACAATTTTTATCTAAATTGCTATGTATCGTTCTCCTTGTACACTGTGCGCTTTATGGTATATCATGTGGGTTAAATGTTGGAGTAGCATGGCAGGTATCGAACTATAGTCGCAACTTTCATTGGATATCTTTTTGATACAGGCTATGAATGTTTAGTTAGTGATACAGCATTAAATAAAATTAAATAAATAAAAAATACAATTACGTACGATACATTTTCAATTGCAATTCTATCTTGACATTTACACAGTGCAGTGCTATAGTTTATATCAAAGCACCAACACTGTGTCTTGAATACAAAGGTGCAGCTGTATTTTTGCAGTCATAACTTGAAATCGCAGTTGCAATAAATTAAACACATCGCTTTGAGGTGTATGCTTATTTAAATATTCTGAAGATATTTTAATAACAATTGAAGTTCAGAAGGAGAGATTTATTGCAGAAAAGTTACTCTTCCAAAACTCCAATTATGACTTTCATAGATTTATTTTCAACTCCAGAAGTTATCTAAAATTTATGTCACGTTAAACACAAGGTTTATAACACTTATGAACCCTTTCGCTGTACATCTTATGAAATAATGTAGGTCATATGTGAAAGGAGCCTGATTGGTTTCGGAATATAAATGCAATTTTCATTTAGAGATTTCTTTTAGTTATATACAGACAATCAATTTTCAGTAAGTAACACGAGTATACATGTAAAATTAAGTTTACATAGAAAGATTATAAACGAGCAATTTTTAATTGCAATTAAATATTTACACTTGACGACTTCTGTAGTTTATGTCACAGTTTCAACTTGTAACTATGAATCAAAGTTTCAATAAAAAAACTTGTCTTTTTGCGTTTAGACTGAAGCTGCTTTCGAGCAAAATATGTTAACAGAAATGTAAACCTTTTAAATATCCCTTTTGATTTTCCTAAGCTTATTTTCAAATCATAAATGCATCTTATACGTATTCAGGATTAAACACAGTGTCACTAAGTGACCTACTTTTCTCGTTGCATATTTATACTAAGAGTTCTTAAACACTTAATTCTTTCGTTTCATTTCACAAATTCACCATCGAAAAAGAATTTCAGATTAAGGGCGAATGTTACAGTTTGCTGCATTTTCTATAAAGACAAAGAAAAAAAAAAAAACTATTCCATATAATTTTTTAAACTTTGTGTGATTATAGAGAATCATAAAAGAAATATGTTTATGGAAAAAAATGGGGATCGCCGTCCTATTTTTGGGTTATCTGCCCCTGAATGTAATATTTTAGCATTTTAGGACATGTTCAAGAACAGATTACTCAAAATAAATCTTACTGATTCCTTATATTATTTCTTGTTAATGTTTGTGATTTTATTTCAAGTCATTATGCAAACTTTGAAACCAATTGATTTTATAGAAGTTCTGTTATGTTTAAAATTGTAAATATATTGCATTATTCTTGAAAAGGGAAAGTTAATTTGAGAAAATTGATATATATTTGCATGAGTGATAATAATATAAAGTCTGTCGCATAGAATTTCTGCAAATTTTGTACAGAGACATAAATAAAGTACTGGACATTGATTTTGAAACCTTATGCGATGCTGTTTGCCGTTATATGAGTTATCTGCCCTTGAATATCACCTTAAAGTGCTAAAATATCACATTCAAGGCAGATAACTCAAAAAGTAGGACGTGACCTACATTTTTTTCCATGAAATGTTTCTTTTATGGTTTTCTTTAATCATGCAAATTTAAAAAAATATATATTAAACAGTTTAAATTTTCCTTCTTTGTCTACAGTATATAGAAAATGTAGGAAACTAATAAACGCCCTTAAGGTTAAGTAGAAGCAGTCTTGTTACTAGTTACGTTACCGTCTATTTCAAGTGCCGGTGTGGGAAGGACTGGGACATTCATTGCACTCGACCTTCTGATCCAACAAGGTGAGAACGACCAAACCGTGGACGTTTTCGAGTGTGTGTGTAACCTCCGCCAACAGAGAACAACCATGGTTCAGACGTGGGTAGGTGTCGTGCCAGTGGTAACATTCATTTATCTCTAATAAATTTAAATGTCTTATTATGCCACTAAGGCTGGTATTCTGTTCTATTTCCTTAACGCAAGGCAAGTAAAACGATCATTTAAGGAATTGATATACATTTACTTATGTTGGTAATCGCTCATCAAGCTACAATACGTATTTTACGTTTCAAAATTAATGCAGATGCATTGTTTGTATTCAGCTAAAGGCTTATATTCACAATAACGACTGATGATTCATTCAGTGACCAAATTAAACAAAACACGATATATGTTACTCCTTGAAGATCCTTATACCGAATGTTTAATCTAAATGGTACATGTATATTGAAGTTCTTACAAAATCTAATGACGTTTAAAAAAAGGTTGGGGAAATATGATATCTGTATTTAAAGTTTCTTTGAAAAATGCTATAGCAGAAAATTGAATATGAAAGGTTGTGCTCTTTTCTACAGGAACAATATCAATATCTTCACCAAGCGCTTGTACACTCTCTTATATATGGTAGCGAAGCTATTTCGGCTGAAGAGTTTAACGAGTTCCTGTCATCATCAAGCAAATTCCAGATGGCAGCAAAGTTTGAGGTTAACATTTTCGTATTAAGGAGCATTGTTTTTATTTAACTAACACGAAGTATATACCACTGTAAGAATAGAAGAAATCATACTTACGCTATGGATATTGAAAATTTAAACATACATTTAAATCCATGCAATCCATGACTAAATCCTATACACATGCATGAATGAAATAATTTACATGTACGAAAAGGTTTATCAGAAATAAGTTGGTTTCACACACACACACACACACACACACACACACACACACACACATATATATTACAACTAGAGAAACACATCTTATTTTTTTGTTCTTATCATTTTCTCTTCGGTAAAATAAGCAACTGCAAGGCATAAAGGAAACGCTATCAAAAGATGAGAGAGATGCTATATATAGACACTCCTGTCTGCAGGATGTGAACCGGGACGGTGCTGATGTGCCAGGTAGGGCTATTGTCAAACATGTAAGTTGGGAAGGTGACCACAGTTTTTTTGGATGAAAAGTCAATTATTATTGTATATATAAGCGTATATTAAAATTAAAAATTGAAACAGTTTGCATTTTTAATATATATCATGAGCTGATTTTATATTCACGACATTATTCTCCTTACTCCTATATTAATAGGCATCAATCTTTGCAGGTCTTAATTGATTATGACTTTGTTGACCAAACCATTTATTCTTTAACATTATGTATTTTAATTTCATATAATTATTTGCATTAGTTGTGAATTGAATCTATATTGTAATGATCTCTTCATTCGTTTGTATAACAATTATAATATAATATTGTCTTGGAAAAAAATAAAATCAGAGAAAATGCAATGCAAATAAGAATACAACATATGCAAGTTTATATTGTAGTTATCTGTAAAGGGTATAGATTTTTACATTCCAAATGTACATGAATATTGTAAATATATATGACGAAAAGTAATTTGTATCAAACTTAAGATTTGGAGAACATGATGACGTGTCTCGACTGAGACTACTTGTGTAATTATAGGCTTAGATACCGCTATGACCCAACATGAAAAATTTCACTCGATATATCTTCTCTTTATTTCAAATTCAAGAAAGAAATATCTGCTTGTTTTTCAAATCGTACTATTGACAGATTGTTAAATACAAACAAAACTTCACAGCAGAAGCTTCCTGTTTATGTTAGAGAAAATGGTGAACAGGGTAAAAACAACATTTTTTTCCTGTTCTGTAAATAAAGTGCATGCCTATTATTTTCCCAAACAAGGAAAATATAAAAGAATTGCATTCCGTGAAGCCAAACTGAAATCTTAGAAGGTGTATCTATATCGGGTCAAGCATAATTAGTGGTTTATTCAGTCAGGAAGTTATTTTTATATTCACGGCCACGAGTGTTAGATTACCTTTGGTAAAGAAATATATTGTGAAGTCAAAAACACTACAGATGCATAAATGAAGTAACAAGATATATTCATTTAAGTTGAATACATGTTAAATTTCAAAATAACAGGAAGTAATGAAATATTACATCGCATAAACGTTATTTTTTTCAAGCCGTCAATCAACCCGTTTGCAAAATTGATTTTCTTTTATGAAAATGCATCATAAACATTTACAGTGCAACATGTTTAATTCATTATAAGAAAACAGTTTTGGAGCCGGCCAATAGAAAGATATAACATAGGTTTGTTAAGGGCGTATGTGACAGTTTGCTACATTTTCTTTCGATATAGACAAAGAAGGGAAATTTAAAACATTTTTATGGAAAAATATTGGAGGTCACCGTCCTATGTTTTGAGTTATCTGCCGCTGAACGTGATATTTTAGCATTTTAAGGCCATATTCAAGGCATATAACTCAAGTAATGGCGAACAACAGCTCACAAAGTTTCAAAATCAATGTACTTCATTCCCTGTATCTGTACAAAATTTGTAGAAATTCTATGCGACAGATTTTGTACTATAATCACTCATGCAAATATATATCAATTTTCCTCAAACTATCTCCCTTGTTTTAAAAAATAAAATGTGATATATTAACTGTTTTGAACATGACAGAACTTCTATAAGATCAATTGGTTTAAAATTTTGCATAATGACTAATAATAACACAAACACTAATAAGAAGTACTATAAGGTATCAGTAAGTTTTATTTAGTTAACTGCCCCCACCCCTTGAATATGGCCTAAAATGCTAAAATATCACATTCAGGGGCAGATAACTCAAAAAGTATGACAGTGACCCCAATTGTTTCCCCATAAAATATTTCTTTTATGATTCTCTGTAATCATGCAAAGTTTAAACAATCTATTGTACAGTTTAAATTTTCCTTCTTTGTCTATATAGAAAATGTAGCAAACTGTCACATACGCTCTAAATTGAATGTACTTCAATCTATCAAACAATAATCAATCTAAATGTTAATTTTACATGAAAAATCACATATCTATTTGTCATTTAATTAAGAAAAGAAACAATAATAAGGTGATATGGGTATTTCTTAATATGAAGATGAATATCAATTACATCCCGGTGACGAATAACCGCTCCATGTGACATTGACAATGAGTTTCATCGAATCTAACCATCGCTTCACAAAACAGACATGATATGACCCCTACGTCTACACATGTGCAATAGTGTTCAGTTTGATGTAGCTACCATATTGCGACGTCCAGCTAATAAATAAATGAGGAAGACCTGAATGGGAAGAACCATCGACTTACTGCAAGCTAGTTCGATGCAAGGGGAACATGAAAATTTGATCTCACACCAATTCCTTAAAATCACGCCGTGGAACCTTTGCTCTGCTATGCACATCATGTCACCTCGACTGACATGTATGTTAAATTAAATGAATTCTTTTAAATTGTTAATATACAAAACAAAGCACCACCGGTGTCAATTTTGAACTCATCGTCTGAATTAACGCGAATGAAACATTCCCAAAAAACGTATCTCTCTTTGTCAAACAGACACACATCATTATTTTATTTTCCTCGTATTTTGTCCTTCAAATATTTACAGGAAACAAACATCGCGTGTACCTGTACACCGGAAGATTATCGGGGGACTCCGAGTACATCAACGCCACGTTCTTAAATGTAAGATAACTATCACTGTGTCCTAGATAGTTCCTTGTAATTTAAGACGTTACAAAACACCCTTCACTATATTTGCCATTGGAAGTTTTATTTCTTTAGTCTTGAATTCATAATCCCTTAAAAGCAGGCATTCCTATATATTTTCCAGCATCCGTTTATACTTCATAACATTCTTGAGTTTCATGCACACAGTACGAGTATGCGTACAGTTGTCTTTCTGAATTTCGACCAGCCGAGTAACGTTGTTGTCTTAATATTACTCCGCCCCGCACCGCTGTAGGTTTAATTCCCGACATATTAACTCATTTCAGTTGACTTGCGGTACGTTGCTGGTTCTACTTAGGTGCCTCCGTTAATTCCGGATATTCATTTATCTCTTATTAGCTTTACGCCGATGTTTGACAAAACAAAAGTGTCACAGTGACGGTAAACTTCAGTCGACATAAAGTTAAAAAAAAATAGTTCAACCAATAAATAATATATCGGATAACATAATTGTTATAAGTTTTAATGATTGAAATAAATGTTCTATGGTCTATAAATCAGAGCTTCAGAATCAGGGATAAATACATTGTGGCCCAAACACCACTACCAGGAACAGTGGGAGACTTTCTGACAATGGCACTACAGGAGAATGCGTCTTGTATCGTATCCATGGACGCAGAGCAGGTGATTTAAGATACTGTTTATCTCTTCCGCATTTTTAGTATTTATTAATTAGTTGTCCATAAACACAAGCTTTATATACGTTTAAGCGGTACATGTATTATTTTCCTGGTTAATGTGATATCGATATAAGCGTGTGTTTCGACAGTGTTATCGCAGATAATTGTTTTTTTCCCCCTCTAATATTGTTTCTAAACATACATTTATTTCCTTCTCACAACACGATATACATGTTTCACAAAAAAAAGTATTTAATAGTCTAATGGTCAGTGTTCCCATAGGGGCTTGTCCGATATAATCGATTGTTGATCAAATAAGCGGTCAGGGTTCGACGCCATGACATTTTAAGAGAATTAAGAATGTGTGATTCTTATACCGTCATAAATGTGCTTTTCTTTATATCATTCTTGAAACAAGTAAAAAAGTAACAATTTAAAAAAAAGTTGCTCTCTAAGACACGACTAAATTTTATTAATATGGGTTACTATAATATACACTTTATTGTATTTATACGTATTCAGAGTGACAACTTGTATTTACCGATCGGCGATGATCTACAGATGATTGCTGGTTTTGAAACCAGGTCCGCAGTCGTTACATCGAATAGAAGTTTTACACATAGGAAATTGTGTGTAACAATGAACTCGGGGGTTTGTAAATTACAACATACTGTTATGTTTTTCTGCGTAACCGTAAATGTATTGAATATATTTTGCTGATAAACCACACTTTTGCAAATACAATATATTTTTGTCTGTTCAGTGTCATATGAAATTTGTTTTGAATATATAAATATATTTTATATAGTCACATATATAAACAGTCTCTTTTCTTTGATAACGAGAAAATCTATGTTTCGTTTCAGTACTGCCACCAATCAGCACTTACCAGTCAGAAATCGCTGTTAACTGTAAAAAATCACTATACTATATGCTGATGCTTGCATTAAAACAAGTGATGTATGTATCACAGTGTGGTGTAAATGATATCCGGCTGCTTACTTTCAGGAAGACTCCATAACCCGAGAAGTCAACCACTTTCAGTGTAACCACTGGGCAGACGACAACCTTGTTCCCGAGAATCCTGAGCTGTTCCTGCAGCTAATCCACGCGACAGAGCAGGCAGACGACAGGCATGACAGCAGGCCCGTAATTGTCCATTGTCTGTGAGTCCCTTAAGTTACTATGGATACATGAATTGACCGTGTATATAGCATCAAGGGACGTAAATGTATAGGTCTTGTTGTCAAATATATAAACCTTGGTTTAGGAATCATGCTGATATATTTATCTTAGATAACCGAACAAGCTTCTAGTATTTCTGCTGCTTATATTTTAGAAATGTATATATTCAAATACTAAGACTCATTTAAACAATAATTAAAAACTGTAGTATCGTGTTTTATTCAATGTTTATACACCCTATAATCGTATGTCCTTGTTATAAAAATTCATGATATGTGTAAAGGAAGAGGGAAACCAAAATACAGTTTGTTTTTGAATATAATTTCCTGAAATGTGTTTATTTGTTTGGTTTTGTTTTTGTTTTGACATGTTTTATAAATACACTACTTCCTTAAACTTTAATTATAAAGTTTTCTATTTTATTAATTTATCAAAATCCATTTTCGTGCAAAATTATACATGAGGAAAATGTTGATGACAACGAAGACAATTATAATAATAATGATGATGACTCTTTCAGAAATTTAATTTATCATCAAAATACTTTATTATGCATGCAAAATAATATTTAAGGAAATTGTTGATGACGACAAGGACGAAGATAATAATAATGATGGTGATTTTTTAAGAAATGCTGCTGAAAGAAGCGGTTTGTTCTGCGCGGTATCGGTTCTGCTGCAGAAGATGGACTGTGTGCGCGAGGTCAGTGTTGTCAACACACTGAGACAGGTCAAGGTCAGGAGACCACTAGCCATCCCAAACAAGGTTTGTTTGGCGTCTAGTTGACAGTGTTTAATCATACATGTATTTAGAGTGTCGGCAACATAATATAGATATAAACGCTGCCCTTGTTGGGTTAAATCGGAAACGATTTTATTTGTTACTAATTCGAAACTCATTACATTTCTTGCCTTTTGTAGACTTTATAGCAAAAATAATAACATTTACGTCCGAATTTGAGTTTACATATTTGTACGGTCATTTTGAGAACAAATGGGGGGACAGTCCTTATAACAACGTTATGATGAAAGTATTTTTTGTATCACATGAATGAAATTTATAATAAGTCATTCTTATTTCATTCCTTCCAACACTCAATGTTTTACTTCAGGAGCAGTACATATTTTGTTACACGTGTGTCTCTGAGCATCTGCGTACCGATGACAGCAATGCGTACTACAATTTTGCCTGAGCATGGAAGATAAATCATATTCACTCGTGAAGAGTGACAAATAAGAGTTACTTATCATGTGTTGGGAGGATACAGGAAATATGTCCATGCCAATGTATGCTCTGAACCACAGGAGCTCGACACCAAGGGCTTTCCAGACAAACACATGGCGATGCACAATTCGCTAGAAATAAGAGAATAGTGTGTGCGCGCGGGCGTGTGTATGTAGGGCAAACGAAGTGTCTCGGTGTCGGACACCCTGTCTTGTGACAACAACTGTTGACTGATATTTATATAATTTGCGTTTTTTTCCTGTAAATACAAGGTTTATTAAATTCTTGGTTGCATAAGTATGTATTCACTCAGTTTTTTTTTTAACTTTGAAGATATGATTTTTTTCAGAGAAGTATTATGATCTGGTTACACCAAATCTCAAAAATATCAGCACTTAAGTTTATGTGTCATACAAAAATAGCAAAAAAAAAAACAACAAAAAACAAACAAAAAACAACCAAATACTAAACATAATTTATTCAGGAAATAACAAAAACCTGACGACAGTAATATTCTGTTGATGTGGACATATATTTGCATTTAAATGTGTTTCAAAATGCACATGTGTTATATAAATATACTCATTCGTTATAATGCAATAGTAACCTTTAATTTAACAAAATTTATATTTATGATTAAAGGATAAAATTTTGCTTGGTTAGTGGGCGCATTCTTAATGACTACTTCAATTACTGTCTTGCACTTTCCGTGTAACTTTTGTAACTTGTTCACGTTCTTTCTATTGTAATATACATCGATAAACATACAAATCAACCAAACAGTATTATTGATACCATGACCGTTTCAGGTATGAATCATATCATTTTCTATGTACATGTACATTAGTTTTAGGATGCAAAGCTCCAAATCATAATTATGCGAGGAATGTAATAGGGTGGACTTGCTATATTTTGTAGAATACAGAATTGAAGAAATATTTTGTTATTTTTGATTCGCCTGAAGGGTTTAATTATGGTAGTCCGCTCATTGTCCGTCTGTCCGTTCGTTGGGTCCGTTAGAAAATGTTTGAGCGGATAACTCCTTTATTATTCAATGGATTTTTCATAGTTCATGTAAGGGGATAAATATTGGTGTGCAAATGTGCATGACCGGTGAGATAGCTCCAATTTTATGATTGGCTTAAGTTATTACCCTTTCGTACATTTGTACATTATTCATCCTCTTTTAGGAATTGCTAGCTCTTCAGGTGTGAAATGCTCCGATTTCCATTGTTCTTATTTTATGCTTCAAATGCTAAAAATTTTAAAGTGATTGCCGAATATTTTGTTATGTATCTATGTGCACAGATTCATATTGATGAGTAATGTTTAGAGAAGTTTTTGATAAATTTTGCCGTTGATTTATTTTTCAGCTGAATATTAAAGATATACATATAGTTTTATTTGGAATTATTTGACCATTTTGAGAGATCGGATACTAATTTTCGATTGTGTACAATGTACTTGAATAAATTTAGCTATGATGAAATTTAAACAGGTGAAATCAAGTGACCTGGATTGTTTTAACTAAACTTATGGTACTCTAGGATTGAGCGTTCTACGGTCACCATTGCCCTCTTGTTATACTCAAAGCATGTAACAAAAGTTCAAGTTCTAAAGTAGTCAAAGCCTGTTTATACACATTTAACTCACAAAAAAGGCTAGCGAAATTTGCTGTTTGTGATTCGTCTGAATTGAAATGAGTATCACCCCAAGTGCCCAACTTCATAATAGGGACCATTGGATTCGCATAAATAAACCGTTGGCCGAAAGGTCCAAGCGCCTGGCTGTGAACCGAGGGGTGAAGGTTCTATCTCCATCGGGGTCGAGTATGGTCTCCGTGAATGACTTGCAATTTCTCTGATGGCCATTCGTCTTCCACCGCTAATGATTCTCTTGTCAGATGTACAGTATGTACAGGTCACATAATATGATATCATGCTTTTTTTTAATCCTAGCAAAGGGATTTATAGCAAATAAGTATCCGACAATACATACTTTTTTCCTGAATTTTGCTATGCTCTGATCAAAAATGACTTTGAAATGAAATTTTGAAAAGTTTGATACATATATGAATCATGTTTTAAATAGGGAAACTCAAAGATGTAAATTTTTTATGTTGCAGTTTTTTATGTAGAGTTACCTTTTTAACTTATTCATAATAACTAGAATACTTAAGTGATTTTAGATTTTGGAAGGTGTATGAATTGAATGTTGATTTTATTTTATTTGCATTGCTATTCTTCCTTCTTGTAAATCATACTTTGAAAAACAATCAAATAAATGTGCAACCTCCTCTTTTTTTTTTTTTGAAACAAGAAATCCCCAAGTAATACGTTAGAACTTTGGGTGAGTGTAGTTTATACACATAATAAAACGCTTCAGAAAAAGCATAGAGACTGTCAGCAGGATTCACATGATGTTCAAATAGTTATACATGTAATTCTAATTCCAGTGTTTAAGCAGGGTTGAACTCGATAGAGGCAAAAGTCATATTCTGCCAAAACACGTGTTTTCCTGCAAGTTTACATACTGGTAGTAAGTCAACTGCACACGCTCATGCCTTTTTATTTAACAGTACGTAAGACTAGCTAATGCCAGTCTAAAAACGAAAACTGTAGTTGCACTCTGCGTAGTTTGCATTTATATATATAAAAAAACTATTGAAGTTTGTAAAGAAGTGTATGCACACCAAATGGACGTCGATTTATGGCCTCTTTAATGACATGTATCGGACAAGTAACAACCACAGAGTAATCGGAGGACAAGTAAAGGATATAAGCATTCATACATATACATATCCGGTAAGGGCCGAAAGCTTGCCCAGCTCCTATTAGCCCCATCATGATCGTGTACCCAGGTCATATCGATGTATTTGTGAAGTAAGTTATTCCTAAAAGTTTTAAAAGTCGGCGCTATTACTACTTATATTACTACATGGATCGATCAACCCTTTGGAGAAAGTACTTTCTAACATCTTGTTTACTCATCTTTTTGAGCTCCAAGGGATATCAATGGGTTGTATAAGTGTTCAGTTCAAATAATCTGATGAAATTGATTGTGATTTAGTTATTGAAAACAAAGAGAAGGGGAAAATATTGAATGAAGATGCAGTTGTTTCTTTAGTACTCTTAAAATATTAAAGATATTTCAGTAAACATATGTTTTTGTTAGTTGTGTCTGGACATATATCAAACGTAAAAAAGATGATTCAGTGATTGAAAAAAAGAAAGGAGAACAAATATGAAAAATAATATCTTTTTTTTTTCAAAGAAAAGGTTTATATGGAGCTCTCCTTCTTCCCCTCTTCCCTACAACAGTTACTTGTGTGTGTATGTGTGTGTCCAAAGACAAACATTTAATAATAAAAAGAAAACAGATGGAAAAGCAAACAAAATATCCTACTTCAAAGTTGTGCTTTTTGTTCACTGTGTTATATGTTTACAAAAGTTTGATACTCTAAAAAGACTTAAGACTTAGTTTTGATATATGATTAATGAACCGTGATAATCGCTGCCTTTCTGTAAAATGTTGAGACCCTTTCGCCTTAATAAAGCACACTACAGTATGATAGAGTATTCCGAGATCAATATAGAATGATTTAGCTTTCGATTTCAGCTTTATCTTTGTCATTTTATCTTTGTAAATATTAGGATTGTTAGCATTTTTCTTGTATTTTGTTGTTGGTTGGTTTATATCTCGAAGGCGGTGAGATTATTCTGATGCTAACTTTTGAATTTTTTTGTGAGACGTGTTCATGGGTATCTTTTAACATTCAATTTCATTTTGAAAAAAAAAATGTTTCTTGATGTTTTTATTTGTACTTACCTCAAACTCCGTTTGACTGAAGTCTGAGTTTTATTTGGGCTGAGTGAGGGTGAATGCCAGTAAAAGACGGTTGCCTTGCAACACACAGAGTCTGTTTCTTTCCAAGATGTCCAGGAAAAGTAACGGTAAGACATTGGTAGATCCAACTGCCTTCAAGGCTGACCACTTTGTGTATTTGTCCTGTACAGCACTAACTAAAGTCCTCAATATTGATACGATTCTATTCCCTAGGAAAAGATTACATACCAAGGCTCACACCAAAGTCCATCCTCCCTTGGGCGGAGATCTCTACAAAAGACAAAGAATGCTTGAGATCCTGCACGACACCTCGCCCTGTTAATGTCAAATGTTATTAAATAATTTACACTGTACAGGTGCTGATATATCAGAACTTGCTATAAAATATTTCGGTTAAACTTCACGATGCTTGGACTTTTATCTGTAGATTTATGTTGTTTGTTGTTAGCAATTTATTCATTTTCTTCTAAATTGTCATAGGCTTTTTACAACTAAATACTGTAAGATTTTCTTTAAGTTCTATCATTTTCAACTTTTGAGCAATCCGTTTCGCTCTTAGATCTGTTAAGCTTTAACACGTTCCTTATTGTTTAGAAAATATATGTGCATGCGTGATTACACTTACTTTTAGTTACTACACATCTGTTGTTGAATCAAGGGTGTAATCAAATACGGATACAATAATAGCGGGTGATAAAATGACATATGAACAAAAAACCTCAACTTATCGTATTTACAAGGATTTGCATAGCAGAAAGTTCCATCGTTTGTTACAAGTGAAATTTGCCTTTCAGCAGAGCAGTGTTTGACTTAAGTCTCCTATATTTGCTGTACGTGAATTCAACCTACTCGAATCAATGATACGAATCTTATGTTTTGTGAGAGTCAGTCCTGTGTATATTAAAGATGTATACATTTAGTAAGCCTTGCACGGAAGTCTAGATAAGATATATTTATTATTCATTGTCTAGGTCTTGTCATTTGTTATTTTATCATAATCATATTATTGTTTAACTCCCGCAGCTGCTACTCCCTTTTTATCAATTTATTTTTTTATCTATACCTCATACGTTATTTATTTTGCCTTGCCTCATAAACTACATCTTTCTTCTTACATCTGTCTCTCTCGCTTTCTTTTGCATTCATTTTATTTGAACTCATCATGTTTTTCTCCGAAGGTGATATACATGACCAGAACGTTTCCACTTTGACGTAACTAAGTAAGTCCTTTCTGTCTTCATTTTAAGTTTTCAGATTTACAATTAAACCCATAAATTTATCGCCTCACTTCATTCACTGACACGTATATTTTGACAATATAGTTGGGCAATAATTGTTGGCCAAACTGAGCACAAACCCACTTAATACAGAATTTACGGAAGTGATAATATGTTTTTCTTCAAATGTAGTTATTTGGTACAAGCTTTAAATTAGCCGGTCCCGGTGGGCATAAGGTCAGAGTATCCGTCTTTTACAGTAAGGTAATGGGTTCGATCCACGGTCGGCGGCAAACTTAGCACGTGGTACTGGCATGTATCCAATGTCTGGTGCTCAGGACTGAATTGGTGTAAATGAGTGTGGCATTTCAGTGTGGCAGTACTACGTGATGTATATATGTCCACATGTAGCCAAGGACACTACAGAAGACTGCAATACTGTCGGTGTGACGCCAAACCCATGCAATCATAATAAAAAATAATTATTGTATCTTGAAGATATTAGCATATCACGTTGAGTTCATGATCTTCGAAATACATGTATCGTGTTCTTGAAATTTAAAGTAAAGAGGGAGGGGGGAGGGGTACCCTGAACCTTACTAATTATGCATTTTTTTTTTAAATTGCAATAAACGTGTTAAGGCTCTGGAACTGTAATGAACTTCGGCAAACACCGACACTCGGAAATGTCCGTGTTTGCCGAATGATCCGTAATCGTTAATTATCGGTTTATTCTATTTTTAGTAATTTCCTATCATTTGGTGGGGTTTTCCGATACGTAGTTGGGTAATCCCCATATTTATAACCAGAGGTTTCCTTCAGAAAAACTGATTAAAATCAGTAATGGTTAACAAATTATCAACAGAAGGACATGTGCTATCTGTAAGCAACACTTTATAAACAGTTGATGTAGGTATGAATGGAAATGTCAAAGTAACAAAATAATGAGAGTAATGCAAAAAAAACAACAACAAAAAACTCTGGAGCAGACACAAATGTACCTTTAAAGGAAGTTAATAATAAATACAAATTAAACTGAGATGAAAAATATGGAGACTTAAGAAAGCCTTCACATGGCCCTTTACACCATTTGTAGTAAATGTGATATTCATGTATGTTATTAACAGACACATCTTGGACCATTGGACCTGCTGGCAGAGTTTATGATATTACATGTATATACTGAATGTTCAGCTCCGTTGCATTCATATATTGTTCAAAAGAACAAGGTTAACCATGTATTCTGTGATATATTTTTGTTTTTGAAGTTTAAAACTCATTTTTGTATCATATATAGATGATTTTTTTATTTAAAGATTTACTATTTAATTAATATGATATTTTTATTATTTTTACCTGGATATGCTCATATTATGTAGAGTTATTATTGCAGAAAATTTTAAAAGTTGTTTCATGTCTTAAATTAACCCTTGAGATATTTAGCTTTAAAGATAGTTGAAGTTTTTAAACATGGCAGAAAAACTGGAAAATTTGCATGTGAGTATATGTATATAAAACTCTTTATCTTGAAAAATATTTGTCCAAAGCTCAATTCTATTGATTTTAATTAATATTTAGTTGTTGTAAAACAGGAAAATGGGTTAAAATATGAACTAAAACAGTTGTTTATAAAAAAAAAGTGTACTTTTTTTATTTTTTACCCTTGTATTATTTCGACCATTTCTGAACATTAAGGGAAAATACATAAAAATGTCAATAACTTTAGTTATAAACGGTAAATTTAAATAAAAATTCACCATACAATGTGTTTTATAGTATAGATTCAGGAAATAATATCATTTTTAGGATTTTGGAAGGTCACCATTACAGTTCCAGAGCCTTAAGTGGGCTGCTTGATTTCAACAAGTTTACCTGTCTTTCGTATTTAAATTTTGTGCAGCAATACTTTAATATCTACACAGCTTTATATTACATTTCACACGCATGGTTGATGGAGTATGAATATATGAAATCTAAATATAAATCTTCTTGATGTATTCTTACAATCAACATAATTCAACAAAACAGAACATGAAACTCGAAGTGCGTGTAGAAATGCCTATTACTAATGATAACACATGTATCGGCACGCCGAATCTTCGTATCGAATACTCACCCTGTACAGCAATACATCACGGCCTAAAATGATTCGTGCATCGTCAACAACGTGCTTTAAGAAGCAACTGGATCGATATTGATGAAAATTGGTATGAATGATCCTTGCGTGGTGCTTCAAAATAGTTGCTTAAGTAAACTTGATCCACGTAGGATTCTGTTTGCCATTGTATCCAACAGCATGTAAAAGAGTCCAAGTTCTAAAGTAGTCAAAGGCTGTTTATATACATTTAACTCACAAGGAAAATGTCCGCGAAATTTCGTCTAAATTAAAATAAGTACCACCTCCAAGTGCCCATTTTCATAATAGGGACCATGGATTTGACATAAATAAACCGGCCTCGGTGGCCGAAAGGTCCAAGATCTTGGTAGTGAACCGAGGGGTGTAGGTTCTATCTACATCGGGGTTGAGTGAGGCCTCAATTTTCTACTTTGCATGGCGATATCCCATTAAAATTGATGAAAAATAAAATACTCACAGCAGTTTTCTCCTCCGAATCGAGGTAAAAGATGCTGCTTTCAACAGCTTAAAATCGCAGAAAATATAAATACCCCGACCACCCAACTCAAGGGTAAAATGAAATACATGTAACTGCAGCGTTACTTACCATCTAGATATGTATTCAAAGTCGATTTCATTTTTAAATAATATTTTGCTTAATTAATTAAAAAAGGCGGAAAGAAGAGTCAATTTTGTTGAAAATAGCACCATGCCTTCGTTTATTTGCGATTCCCACGGTGCATTGTTGTAAAGGAATATTCCCATTATCTTTATTTAGACAGCAAACGTCAACGGTTAAGTGGTCACGGGACCGATACCGTTTATATTAAGTGTCAAATGACCGTAAAAGTAATGATAATTCTTTTTACAGTGCACTGTTCTAAGCATATTTCAAGTTCATATACTGGATAGAATGTTAAGCGCTATGATATATACATAGAGTAAAAATTACAAATAAGTTAGTTATTAGTGTGTGGTTATTATAATATTAATTACTGCTTTTATGAATTTGCAGACATTAATGAGTGATGCTCAAGATTTTCATTCATTAGTTGCTTAAAAGTCATCTGTGATAATGATATTGTGGATTAAAATAAGTGAATTTAGATCTACTTTGATGAGTATTATATGGACAGGAAAGGATTAATTTAATTCCGAGCCATTACAAAGTAAACATTTACGGTTCTCTAACAACATGCCATCAAAAAACCCTGTTTCAATTGGAAAACGATGATTCGCAGACCTAAATTTATATAATGTCAAATATTCATGTCTCTTTAGTATTTTATAATAATATTCAATATCCATAGTTTAGTTTAAAACTATAATATTTTTGTCCTTTGTTTGATGACTCTAACTGCTCATTCCAAGATTGTTTAAACTGACCAAAAAGCGTGATTATTTTGAGTTGCTTTTTCAAGAAGGAATGATTGTGTAGAGTATGCTGTGCCACAATGGCTCAATATATCTTGTATTCTTTTTTTTTGGTTTTGCTTGCCCGTTACAGTTCAGTTCCAGAATGCTATCATGCAAGATTTGATAATTATTCCCAATGGATATCGACCAGATTCTCCGTATAGTATATAGGGCGTATTACTTTTTTTAGCGCCAATTAGTTTACGTAGAACTTTAAAATGTATAATATCCAAATCTTCAAATCCATATATTTTTTACCCTTACTCTATACGTGAATGCAATGTAAAATGTAGTCTGAGCAACTGTACTTTTTGCGAAAGCCAGCCTGATTTTCACCTATGTAATTATTGACTTCTAAGAATTGTTTAAGTCGAAAATTTAAAACCGACGTAAATAACTTTCCATGACAGCTTAATATGGTGGTTGGTCCATAATTGTGTGCTTTTCTAGGGTAATCTTTGTTTTTAAACACAGGTAATATAAATCCTTCGAACCATGACTCAGGGAGAAAACCTCTCTTAAATAGCCCTTAAACATTTCGAGTTCATTATGGGCAATATCAATGTTTTTGTTAATATATTCATTAATACAAGTGTCCTTCGGACTTGGTGACTTAGCAGTTTAAGATTGCAAATTAATTTCTGTTTCTGATATACTTGCGTTTATCTGTTCATTCCCGATAATATAAATTATATCATTATCCAAACTTTCGTTTGCGTCACACATATTTATATTTTTAAAGTTTCTAAATATTCTACTCCGAAATGTTTCCCCGTAATTATACTTATAGGGTTAAAATGCACAAGTCTCTGAGTTGTTAAATAAATATAGTCCAACACAGATATATCCATTCAGTTAGTAATATACAGTATTCTGTATAAATTTATATTTGTTGTTTGTTGGGTTTAACGTCCCACCGACAGTATTTCAATCATTTGGAGACGATGTCTACTTGAGACAGATATAGTGCTGCCACACTGCAGTATCACGTCGTAGACATGTGACATGATACCACACCCAGTAACGTTATCCTAACACCAACCAGTCCTGCAACCACCCTTATATGCTGAGCGCTATGCAAGGGAACTTTAACAGTACCATTATTACGACTTTGGTATGTCGCGAACGGACATCAAACCCTTGACCTCCCGCTCCCGAGGCGGACACCCTAACCACTCGGCCTCCGTGGACGGTTTGTATAAATTTAAAGCACAGTATTTGATATCTAATATGTAGAGATTGTCGTGACAGACTTCTGCACAGGACGCAGGTTAAAACTGGTATCCTTTTTTCACTATTATCAAAATCAACAAATATTATAGATGATTACAAAATAAACAAATTTGTCAATCACGCCCAAGTAGGCGGAGTTACTGGAAAGCCATAAAACTGACAAAGCGGATAAAATAACCTTATCAAGCCGCTGTATAATCAATGTTGCTATTAAAGATGTCAGAGATTGAAATTGCAATAAAATAATTAGTCATAACACGTGCCACATATCTAAGTTATGAAAAGAATTAGCGTCTAAATACTATACTTATTCAAGAAACAAAAAAAGAGAGAAATAGAAATGAAACTAAACAAAGGTAATTTGTACGAACGAACAAAAAAATTGTTAATTTTGACAAAATTTTGCATAACTACATATATATATATAATTTTAAATAACTATAATTGAATGATTATATATGAAATTAAACAAAGAAAGAGAGGAAATTAAACAAAGAAAGAGAGAGAGAGAAAAATCGAAAAAAAAAATTAAGTCTGAATAATTTACACTATAACATATAAACCTAATTGATTTTATTCACTAAGTAACAAGTTACTTTACATTTTAATAACACCACTTGCAAACGCTAAAAGATATTAAAGGTGATTTATCTATCGACGTTGTATATTACTCTACTTTCAGCGCAGACGGTGATAGGTCGACAGATAACAATTGAATAAATTACTTTGAGTTAGTTCTATACCATGCTCAAAATGATACAAGTATTTTAAAGTTATCTCTTGGATGACAAAAAAACAACAAACAAACTGCAAACAAAGTAGATAACACAATTTTATATACGGTGTAGGTTAAAATTTGGGCAACGTTTTGGGACACAAGAAGAAACTTACCAGCATGGATGAGAACATTAGGAATTTGTTTTCTTGCAGATACGGGATAGTTAACCTTGTGATGTTGTTCCATATCAGTAGATTTTCAATGGTTGACTTTATATGTAGTGAATATACACAGCATATTGTTATGAATAATAATTTCCCGAATATGACGTTCAACAATAACGCGTCAGCTTGCAAGAGTACGAATCATTCGGACCCTGACTATATCAAGTATGCGCACGTGCAGGGACAAACGTCACAATGGGCCATGTATTACGCAATGACAGCAGGTGCGCTGGCTATTGCATCGAATTTTATTCTGACGTAATTAACTGACGCGTATGGGAGAAAATTTCTTTTTATTTTAAGCATTTTTAGCTTCTGTTCTTAAAGCAGGCTTAATATTTTCTGTCATATACCTTTCACTTCCTCTTTCGTTGATCGTTGTTGCTTATGGACTTGAAGGGTTAACTGGGATGTATTATTCTTTCTTTGCTGTATCATTTGCGTATTTTGCTGATGTTACGACATCCACTAAACAAATGATAGTAGCGGTTATGCTCGCTGAGGGATGCATCTGTCTGTTTAACACTGCTGGAAGTCTAGTTAATGGCATTCTTTCTGAAAAAACAAGTTTCGCATTTGTAATGGGACTCTCATGCGGCCTTTGCCTTTTAGCTCTTCTACTCGTGATATTTGTTATACCAGAAACACTATCAAATAGTTCTAGGACTAAAATTGAGTTTATCAAAACTATATGCAAGTAGTATCCGATTTTACGTTGGTGGTGAATTTGAAGGACAACGTCTGCCTTATATATCTTTAATTGCGTCATTCTTTTTTATGGAATTAATCACCAACAACAGGACAAATGTCGAAGTTTTGTATCTTCTTGGAATGCCATTTTGTTGGAGTCCTTCGAATATTGGATATTTTACCTCACTACGTTTTGGTGCCCAGGGAACCCTTGGAATCTTGATCCTGAAACTATGTACAAGATGTATAAGCAATGAGGTCTTGGTTGTTTCTAGTGCACTCATCCAGGCGGTTTCCCTGATACAGGAAGCCCTTGCAAGAACAGACGTCGTTTTATTTCTGAGTAAGTAACTTATTCTTATTATCCCCCAGGTAAACCGATAGATTAAAGCTTCAAAGTTTTATTTCAAGCAAACCAGGTCATAAGACATATGTGGTGACATGCATTGCGACAGTACATTTGGGTACAAAATTACACTAAACAATAAATTAATAGCATATAAACTATCATAAAACGGAACATTAAAATAATTAAAATCATACTGTTTAAATTACATGAAGTAAAAATATAAGAAGTAATCAACAATAGTATTAAGTAAGTCTTAGCTACGAGAAGAATGAACAAATAAATGTGTTTATAAATTATCATGAACCTCTTTATAATTATGTATAAATTAAATCCTAGGCCTAGAGCTTAGATATATGGTGTGTAGCATTGTCCAGTGCACCTCTACCAAATTTGTTCAAATCATGACCCTGGGTTCAAAATTTGCCCCGCCTCAGGGGTCACTTGATATTATGTAGGCTTAAATAGAAAAAAAAACTAGAAAAATCTTCTTATCAGAAACCACAAGGCCTGGAGTTTAGTTATTTGTTGTGTATCATTGCCTTATGAACATCTACCAGGTTTGTTCAAATCATGGCCCTGAGGTCAAAATTGAACCCACCCCGAGGTTCACTTGATTTTACATAGACTTATATAAAAAAAAAACTAGAAAAAAATTTCTTGTCAGAAACCACAAGGTCTGGAGTTTAGATATTTGGTGTCAGGGCTCGAATTTAACTTTCTTGCCACTTGCATTTTTTTTTGCAAGTAACTGAAATTTCAACTCGCAAAATTTATCATTCACTTGCAATTTCATGATAGGTATATATTTTCCGAAAGCAAA
>CM037785.1:49234556-49284464 GCA_021229015.1 Solen grandis | reverse complement strand
TCAAGCTCTTTACTTTAGTTACAAGTATATTATTTGTAAAAATTCACTGACTCCATTTATTTCCTGTCTTGTACGTAGAAAAAAATCTAATCATGTTGAGTGGAGTTTTATATAATGGGGAATAACAAGGAAATCGTTAGACGTATTAAATATATTTAATATCTAGTAGTTGCTCAGATGTGTGTAACAACTTAAGTTATAATAAAGGGTACATGCAGAGATATGATGTACTTATTAATCATACTGTATGCTTCTATTACAAAAGTAGAGCAATTGGCGTCTTAAAGAACAACTAAGATACTACAAATCATACATTATGTATAAATCCGAGACATGTTTACAGCAGCTCCGACAGTCAGTGGAGAGAAACAAAATAAAAAAGAGGGTCTTTAGAAATAAAATACCAAATGTTGGATCAAATATCAGACTGTCAACGCTTGTATCACTGCGCGCACTAATACTGCTCGTGTCCTCTGTGCACGTGAACGCCTCGCTCTTTATACTACCGCGTGACATGGTGGACAGGCTACCACGTGACGAGATTGAAGTGGAACGAGGCTGCACTTTCTGGCTCTCCTTAGAGATATGAATATCCTGAAATCAGATTGAGCCAAGGTAATATGTCATTGAGGTACATACATAGAACGACACGTTTATTTTTTTAAGTCATATATCTGGAACAGTATCAGTACGGCAAGTTCTTATTTGTTGTTGTTTTTTAATAAAAAAAAAATAATTCTTGTATAAATAATGAAATATGCTTTATTATTAACTCTTTCATAAGCCCTCTGTGAACGTAAAAGAATTGAAAAACAGTTAAACTTATTAATCAATTTAAGCCAGTCGCATTTTTTTCAAATAGAAACATTTATAACATATGCCTTGCGAAACAAGATTAATTGAAGATCAAAGACTAATTTTATATTGGCACCCTCTTTAGGAAAACAAAATTTTCCTGTGGGGAAGTCTTCAGGTCGATGCATTTGTGCACATGGGGTCATTCTGCACCGACGTCGCTATATGAACAGTCGCAATGACATTGCGTCTGGCTCGAGTGATTTCGCGAATGATTATACCTGTACGGGTTTCACTGCTAAACAGAAGTTATTCACTCTAGTATTGTAATGTATGTCAATATTATGCGTATCATGCACGCCGTACAGAAATGCTCGGGTACAGATACATGTTTCTGTCACTTTGCGTGCTGTGTCCTTGCACGCCATAAATATGTGCATGATTTTGGATATATGTAGTTGCATAAATTATACCACAGACGAGAATCTTTATCAGTTTTTGTTGAACGTTATAGTGAAATGAAAATTTCAATGTCGACTACCGTGCTTGTATAGACAACATTGCAAAACATGACTGTACAACAACGGTTATAAACAAGAGGGCCAAGATCGCTCACCTGAGAAAAGTATCATTCATTGCCTGTACAAAACAGATTGCTTTAGAATTAAGATGATGAGATGAAACAATGTTCAGGCATTTTCTGACCCCATCCACAAAAGATATCATCATGACAAACATTCTGCCAAAGTTTGAGGAAGATTGCATCAAAACTGTGGCCTTTAGTGTGTAAACAAGATTTTTCTAAGATTTGACCTATTGACCTACTTTTCGGTCCGGCCCGGCCCATTTTCGAAAGGGTTCAAGATATCATCAAGACAAACATTCTGACCAAGTTTGAGGAAGATTGGATCAAAATTGTGGCCTCTAGTGTGTAAACATCAAAATTGTTGACGGACGACGGACAATCAAGTATCCCAAAAGCTCACCCTGAGCTATGCTCAGGTGAGCTAACAAAATTGACTGACTTGACTATTTGAGTTTACCGTCTCTTCGACAGTATTTCAGTCATATAGCGATGTTCAGCTAATCACAGGTGGAGGAAGACCCCGAATGCACGGAAGCATCCAGGTAGAACCACTGACCTACCGCAAGCCAGTTGGAACCGGAATTGCAATAATGTCGAGATAAACAATAAATCTAAAATGACTTTATTGCAAATCTGGTTAGACAGGTAGACGAAATTGCAATAAACATAGAAGCACATTCAGACTGCAAAGTATTCAGAAACGAATGACGAGAAGATAGTCTGTGATCATTTGTCCAAGATAGTGACAATACAGCCTTGTTGGCATGGCCATCCCCCGCCGAATACTTGCTCGTTAGAAGATGTGTTAGAAAGCAGAATTGCTCATTTTTAAAAGAAAATTTAGTAATTAACACTATGTTTGAAGTGATTATAGATATGAAACCCATGGGAATACCTACTTATTCCCCTATTTTGTGGTATACAGGTAAATTGTTATGGTCACTGTGACAAAAATCAAGCCTGAAAAAATAGCAAAGGGCAATAACTAAAAAAATATGAAGGATAGAGTTATCATTCTTGTGCAATGCACTCCTCCTCAATGAAGTCTATCCAACTATGAAAGTTCAAGTTGATATCTCAAATACTTTTTTGAGTTATGCTCCGGACAAAATTTAAGTCTGAAAAATAACAAAGGGCAATAGCTCAAAAATTATGAAAGACAGATTTATCATACTTATACAATTCATTCCTCCTCATTGAGATATATCCAGTTATGAAGTTTCAGGTTGATATCTCAAATACTTAATAACTTATGCTCCGGACAAAAATGTGGGATTGAAGGACGGACAGACAGACCGACGGACAGAGCCTATTACCATATCCCCTGCCTCCTTCGGCGGGGAATAAAAAGTGCAATGGCATTGCAATTCTTGTTGGACAGGGGACGAAAATAGCATTTAAATGGAAAAATGCAATTTACCTTAAGTACGTACGCATTTCAACTTAAGGATTAGGTTTCATAGCATGCTACAAATCGTTTAGAGCGAATGACGAGACGTTCTGAGAGGTCAGAAGTAAACAATGCAAAATACTATTTTTGCCAAAGTGGGGACCAAAAAAAGTGCAAAAACTTGCAATTCTGTTTGGATATTAGGGGGGGGGGGATAATAGCAATGTCATCTGGTAATGACATCAATTGCAATAAATTACGAGTATAAATACACATTCAAACTTAAGGGTAAGATTCAATAGCATTTTATACACTGTTTAGAAGTGGATGACGAGACGTTATGAGTGGTCAGATGTAATAAAATACTCTTTTGTGGGGATCGAGAATTGCAGTAAATTAGAGAATTGCAATAAACATTAAACATACATTCAAACTTAAGGATAAGGTTCAACAAAATGTAGAAACAATTTAGATCTATGATACTTTCATGTTGGTGGTCATTGATCAAAGGCTTCCATTTTGACCAAAATGTGGGTACATGTACCTGTAGTTGCAATAGAATTGCAATACTTTAATTTCTTAGGCCGCTATGTTTAATACTTGGTAAGGAGGCAATATATGGAGAATTATTGAAACTGTATAATTAAAAGAACTTTCTGCTAAAGCAACTAGATCACAGAGATCGCTTAAAATATGGAGAGAAAATCCTACTCTTTTCGGTCATGTAGGTGAGTTTTTTGTGTTCTAAGAAAAAAAAATCTCAGCAAACAAGCGTAGTTCACAATGAACCGGAAAACAATATTTTCATGATGTATCATATTAACTCCGGATTATGATATTGAAGTATAGATTATAGGTGAAATATAGACTATAAAACGTGAAGTTGACCTTTCCTTATATTTCGTCATATATATGACAGGTTTAGTAAAATAAGATAGAAGTCAAAGAAATTTCAGGCAAATGCATAATCATTTGCTTTTTTGTTCTTAGAGTTTACATTAATTGTTAAAAGTAAGATTTACAAAATTTAGCTGTAAATAGCTTTTCAACATGCTCACTGTGTTTGATTATGTATGGAATAGGGCCTAGCAATAACGCTTCCATCGTGACAATATCTTGACATAAAGCAGTAACACATACAATGAATTATACATTTGAAGCTTTGTAGCGGGCCATTTAAGCAATTAAAATACCGTCTCTGTTTACCATTGAATATTTTGCCCAATTCTGGACTAATCTTGCTTGTTCAATTTGCTAATTCGTCATAATAAAATTGCGGAAACAATTCTGCTTGCTCTTCTGGCATCATTTGTGTTTTTTTAACATTCAACGTAACATATATTTATACTCAAGGGATCTACATTTGGGCTAATTCTAATTCTATTTCTCGGGACCATTAGGCTGTCAAATGTCCGTCTTTCGGGAAAAGAATTCTGTCAGAGGTTCCGCGTATGCACCAAATCTCTGATGAATAGAATTGTATTGTTGACTGACTCTTGTACTAAGGGTAATATATCCATCATTAAATTGCGATCATGGTCCATCAAGAGATCATGGGTATTTTATTGTAAGTGCAAGCATTTTATAGACTTTGAGCAAAAGAGCAAATAACACCAAGTCATTGAATGCTTGCATCTGCATTGAAGTCATTTTAAGAATTTGAAGGACCGTATACAGGTTCTATTTTTTTATTAACTTTTAGTGCATATTTGTAAATACACACAAACACACGACAAAACAATGTAAATACAAGTTAATATTTAATTTTCTTATTCGGTAAATACATTTTCTAGTTGTTTCTAGTTGTTTTTCTAATTTGGTAAATATAATGTAAATACTGTTTTTTTATTTGCCGTCAGGCACATATATACTCATTGTTACATACAAGTTAAATATTTGATGGCTTTTGGTGGAGACAGCAACATTTAATTCGAAAATCGTTTCCGTTCAACTTAAATGTACCAAAACATAAGTTAGTATTATACTGTGTCTAAGAAGGTAAAAGGCTGTGGCCTCTTGAAGAAACTACATACAGAATATTTCCCCAACTGGCTTAAGTTGAATATATTCTGCCTGTAAGGGATAGAAGTAAAGAGAGACGGAATGCAATTATCTTGTGAACCATGTTCCTTATGCTTATTGCGACTAAAAGAAAAATACGCTCATGTATACAGTGTCTGGTGAAGTGAAGAGAAAGACCAAGCATACAAAGGGGGGAGGCGCTTAAGCCATTACTTCATTCTTTAAAGGAAGGTCTTGAGGAAGTAGGCCATGTGGGAACGCACTTTGGGGTCCAACGCACATTTAGGTCTGACCATAAAGGGGTCAGCTAAAAAAAATGGACTAAAAAGTGCCATGTGATATATCACATAATAACGCACTTTGGGGTCCAACATCGACTGGAATATAGCCTCGAAATGTCCGATGCAGAAATAGCTACAATAGATCAGCGTTGCAAGCAAGCATGTTCCAAGACAAAATACGTATGGCTTACTTAATCAACAAGGCAACATTTACGTCAATTTTCATCACAGTAATAACATTCAAAGTACTATTTGTATGATAAGACATATACCTCCATTGGTAGTAAGAAAAGACTTATAACTCCATGACAAGTGAGAAGAAACATATACCTCGATGACTAGTAAGATAGAACATATACATGTACCTCCATGACAAGTAAGAAAAGACTTATACCTCCATAACGAAAAACATAGGACATAAACCTCCATGACTAATACGATAGGACATATGCCTCCATGACTATTAAGATAAGACATATACCTCCATGACTAATAAGATAAATCATATACCTCCATGACTAATAAGAGAGGAAACATATACCTCCATGACTAATAAGATAGGACATATACCTCCATGACTAATAAGATTGGATATATACCTCCATGACTAATAAGATAAGACATATATCTCCATAACTAATAAGTTTGGACATATACCTCCATGACTAATAAGATAAGACATATACCTCCATGACTAATAAGATTGGACATATACCTCCATGACTAATATGATAGGACATGTACCTCCATGACAAATAAGATAGGACATATACCTAAATGACTAATAAGATAGGACATATACCTAAATGACTATTAAGATAGGACATATACTTAAATGACTAATAAGATAGGACATATACCTAAATGACTATTAAGATAGGACATATACTTAAATGACTAATAAGATAGGACATATACCTAAATGACTAATAAGATAGGACATATACCTAAATGACTAATAAGATAGGACATATACTTAAATGACTAATAAGATAGGACATAAACTTAAATGACTAATAAGATAGGACATATACCTAAATGACTATTAAGATAGGACATATACTTAAATGACTAATAAGATAGGACATATACCTAAATGACTAATAAGATAGGACATATACTTAAATGACTAATAAGATAGGACATATACCTAAATGACTAATAAGATAGGACATATACTTAAATGACTAATAAGATAGGACATATACATCCATGACTAGTAAAACTAAACATATACCTCCATGACTAATAAGAGAGATTTGACTAATAAGATAGGAAATATACCACCATGACATATACCTCTATGGCAAATAAAATAAGATATTTACCTACATGACTACTAAGATAAAATATATGCCTCCCTGACTATTAATGTTATTGTTGTATTGGGGTTTACCGTCGCTGCGATAGTATTTCAATCATATAGCGACGTCCAGCTAATTACAGGTGGAGGAAGACCCCGAGTACACAGAGGTACCCGGGTAGAACCACCGACCTATCGCAAGCCAGCTGGAAGGCTTCCTCACATGAAAAATCCGAAGTCCCTACCGGGATTTGAACCTTCAGCGGTGAGGGGCTGAGAGATTTGTAGTCCACGACTGTAACCCATCGGCCACGGCGCCCGTCCACCTCCCCCTGACTATTAAGGAAAGACATACACCTCCATGACTAGTAAGATAAGACGTATAGCATCATGTCTAGTTAAAAAAGATAAATATCGCATTGATTTGTAAGATAAGACATTTACCTCCATGACTTGTAAGCTAAGACAAATAAGATAGGGCATATATCTTCATGACTTGTTAGATAAAAATATATATCTCCATGTCTAATAAGATAAGACATAATCATCCATGACTAATAACATAAGACATATATCTCCATGACTTGTTAGATAAAATATATATCTCCATGTCTAATAAGATAAGACATAATCATCCATGACGAATAAGATAAGACATATAGCTCCATGACTAGTAAGATAATACATAAATATCTATGCCTAATAAGATAAGACATATACCACCAATACTATTAAAATAAGACATATATCTCCATGACTAGTAAGATAAGACATATACATCCATGACTAGGTAAGCCTGTCAGCCTGCATGCGCGAAGAGTAAAATTTGATCAGTCATATGAATATTGAATGTCTAAATATAGGTTTTATAATCTATAACATGACGCCTTCTCTGTGATGAAGAAACTATTCATTTGTTGTTGTTTTTTTAATCATCACGGAACCCATGCGTCTGTAGATGGGTATTGATAGACGTAATACAAACATAGTTAAATATCAAATCCTTAGTCAATGATCATCTGTGAACAAGCTGCTTTAAATATGCAAAATACTTCACTACTTAATAATCGGTTGTAAGCATGAACACTTGATAATTCAATACATATTTTGACCTTTCTAATATTATGAGCAGCTTACCCAAATTAAGGAATAGGCATACCTGGTTCGTTTGACATCCTGTTGGCGCTAGTGTTTATATTTAGCAATAAATTTTGTTCTGTTTTGATTAAAAAAAAAAAAAGAACATGACAAAAATATTTGGTAGGGAATGTTAACACTTTTCTCAACTTTTAAATGCAGATGAAAAAACAAAAAAAACAAAAAAACAACAACAGATAAGCGGAAAGTCCTACCGTTATTTCACCATTACCATATTCTTCTTTTACGTTCGTAGCTGCTATTCCTTCTTTATTAACTATTTTGTTCCCCATTCCAGCTATTCCTCCTACACCCTGCAGTTTGCCTTGCTTCATTTTCTTCTGACATCTCTCTCTCTTTAAACTTATCATGTTCTTTCCCCAACGGTGATATACATGACCAGAACTTTTCTACTTTGAAGCAGTTAAATAAAGCCTTTCTTTCTTTCTTTCTTTCTTTCTTTTAAGTTTTCATATTTACAATAAAACTTATGCATATATCGAAACCATTAAATTCACTGACACGTAATATGATGATATTGTCATGCGTACAATTGTTTGGTAAACGGTGCAAAAACCTACTTTTTTCAGAATTTACTTAAGTGAAACTATATTTTTTATGTGTATATATTTGGTACAAGTTTTCAAATGATAATTTAGCCGTTCCCGGTCCCATGATTTTCAGGTTTTTCTTTTTAAAATTTCCAACTTTTACCTATGATTCCTGAAAACAATAGTCAGAATTTAATCATTCGGCAAAGATACTCATCGCAGGTCCCTCTACAGTAAAGGCTAAAATAAAGCTGACCCCTATAAAACTAGGACCCTAATTGAGGTCGGTACTTTCCTTGAATACTCATGCTGCTGAATGTAAACAGCTACAAAACAAGTGACCTATATTGTTTTACTGAGACTTATGTACGCTCACGGCTACCATGACCCACTTGTTATACTCAAAACACGAAACAACAGTCCAAGTTCAAAATTTATATACATCTATATCACAAGAAAAAGACCCGCGAAATTTAAATTCATAATTGATACCATGCGTTGCACCTCTGTGGCCGAAAAGCCTAGGATTGTGATTTCTATCTCTGTGAATGACATTTTTGACGCCAGTCAAAATATGCCTCAGGCAAATCCTGCTATCCAAATCTCTTTTTTGCATACAAGAAGCCCTGTCCTTTTTTTTTCTTCGCGTCGCTTGCGATTAATTCCAAAATATAATCGATTACTAATACATAATGATAATACATTAGAACATAGTACTGAATATACTGAATGGACATTTCCAATTCATATAATGTTAAATCGACTCTATATATTGCTGTAACGGGTCTATATAAGAGCATTGTCACTCAATATATGTACGCTTTCAGCTCACATAAAGCCGGACCAAATAAATCGCCATGGTATGGAACACGTGCAAAATTTGAATTCAGGGTTGGGGCGGGTTCTAAAAATAATATAGATGGATCTGGTGCCATGTATTAGCAGATAAGCAGATATATGAATTAATGGAATAATACCATATAACTCATAAATATACTTTTGTTGTCATATTTTTTAGATTTGTAGATGTGTAGTTCGTTAAAAACATATATGGTGTATTAGTGGGTGGATTAACATTTGTTTTAGGTTAATTGTTCACATACGCTGGGTCATCTTTGGCGATATAATGACGACGGAGTTCTTGTCGGCATCCCTTGTCTTTTAACCCGGTAATTAACCCGACAAGGATTAAACAAGTCACAGATGGAATGAGATTGTATTATTAATCCATGGTTTTTTGTACAGGTGCTCGACGCTAAGGCACTTCACCCACCACACTCACTGTACTCATAATTACTACAAAGTATATCACACTCCAGGGCACGCCCGTATTATAACACGATAAGTTATACTGCAAACCCAATTCGATATTGACACTAATCGGAACAAATAATATTTGTCCTGAAAATATCAAAGTAACATCACATGTGATTCTGAGAAAATAACGACAGAAATGACGGGTTTACCTGGAAAAAAAATAGGATCAGAACTTCACTGACATAGTGGGGCTTGCTTATTTGAATGGCCATGTCTATTTTTAAGGGTCGCGCGGCAAGTCTAAACTTAATTCTTGTCCAATCCATTCATTCTGTTATGAATACTGGTATTTCATTTATATAATTTGGTTAAATTCCAGAGAATGTTTTGTGTTGCTAACAACACTTTGAACGTGTTTTGTACGATTTACAGGGATAATTGAAGTTGCACCAATATATTCAGTAAAAAAAGGATTTATGGTTTGTATCAACAACAAGTTTGTTAGCAATATTTGCCTATCGAAGGAATAATCTGTGATGACAAGTGGTTGTACTGTAGTTTTGTGCTAAGGATTGTACAACTTATCCATCTTTATTAATGTTGCTCATTTGAAGACACTAGCGATCTCTGTCGGAAATCTCAGCGTTATTTCGATTGTTACCTTGTAATTACTGAACAATTTCCCGTTCTTCAGGGACCAAGAAATATGTGATGGGGGACCAACCCACTGAACTTGACTGCACTGCATTTGGTATACTGGTCCAGATACGCTGTGCTATCCCGGATGACTGTCCCGGGAAGAAATTGCTGAACGGTAAGTCAAATTAATTTTGAGTTCACAAAAGACCGGAAATCTGTGAATCAAATCATACAAAAGTGTATTCAGTTTTTATACCTTTAATGCGTTGCATAGCCGAAACGACCGTTTGTGTGTGTTTTGTGGTGGGTGGGTGGGGGGATCTGTGAAACATTTTGGAACGTTTTGTTTATGTAACGCAATAAACGAACCATTACGTTGTCATGTTGATCGCAGTTTTTTCTGCCACATAAAACCGCCCCTCACATTACTTGTCTGACTTGATTCAATCTCTACACAAACTTGGTGTGTTTTTTCCATCTACACAACAAAAGCAATCAATTAACCAAAAGACACTGCATCTGTATATATTATACATGTACACTTATTTCGTAGTTAAAAGTGGTTTGTTTTGAAATAAATGCTATAAGTAAAAAGTATGGCTGAAGAAAGTTGAGTAGAAACAAGTGTCGACACGTTTACCACAGATTGTAGATAGATAGATGTGAATGGATGGATGGGTGGACGGATAGATAGATGGATGGACGGATGGATTATGCATTGCATCCTACATGGTGTGATATCAAATATTGTGTGTTTTAGACTGTGTGGTATTATGACTGGGTGTTAAATTGTGTCGTGTTTGCCGGTATGAAATCTTGCATTGTGTGGTAGCATTCCGGAAAAGAATTATATCACTTACCTGCTATAAAGCAAAACATATACTAAAATGTAACAAAGCTTATTTTTGATGTTGTATTTTCGCATCGTTTTTCTTTTTGATATTTGCAGGCGAGTTGAAGAACCTAACATATTATCTTGACCGAATAAAGAAGATTTCTGGCCGGACTGGAATGATCTCCTCGTATCTAATTCGTAATTTAGTGGACCTAGTTGGTCAGTGCAAGAGAGAGATTATATACTATCATATATGCGGATTTCACAAGTGATGCGCGGGATACTCTGCTGGTTAACGCACTGGTTTTTCACCAGCCCGGGTCCAATGTTGTTTGTGATAGGGTATAGGTCGCCCGTTTGGACACGTGGTTTCCCCGGGCACTCCGGTTTTTTTACACATCAAAGACAACACGAACGTCAGCAGCAGTTCCAACAATATGATTTTCACAAGCGATGTCTGTCAAATCGTTGTAAAATAAATTAAAGGCCCTTTATATTTGACAATGATAAAATTTTCATGAAAAAGAAAATATAAACAGTGGTATATAGTTGACTAACACAAATGGTATATAATGTAAAATAACAGTTAAACTCATTGAAAATGTCGATCAAAACACTCAATTTAGTATTTTGGTTGGATGTCAAAATACTCTCATTGTTTACATTTTGCATAGACGGTCAGTAATCGGAAATTTGAATTTGAATTACCGTCCTCAAATCACAATTTGTTTATCTGCTACGTTATCAACTTAAGCACCCATGCTTCCTGAACGGAGAAATACGGACGATCTTTGTAAAAAGTAAGAAAATTGACGAAGATATGCGGAATATGAAAATTAGGTGTTTTTTAAGTAATTGAATGATCTTAAATAAAATACTCTTTATTATTTATGTATTGTAGTAATGCCATCGTCAACGAATATGTACCGATTGCATCTCTTAAGTAGCACATATTTTTTTTAATGTTATTCACTGCTTTTGGAAAATAAATGGGCCTTTCAGTTTAAACGTAAAAAATAATATTTTAAAACATAAAAAGGTATTAAGCAAGCTCATAACGTAATACAATTCAACTGATGTGAAATGATGATAATAATAATAATAACATCGCAGCCGAAGAAATCTTAGGTATTCTCATAAGAGCTAAATTTGGATCAGCCCAAGGGAAAGCCAAGATACCATACGACGTACTAAAGTACCCGGGATTCACCTCAGCACTATAGCAACCGTTTCAGTCATTATAATCAGCCCGGTATAATGAATGGCAAATTTCTGTCCGTTATTGAAAGACAAGAACTCCGATAAAAAGAGTTCCATTGAAATAATGAGACATTTGTCTGCTATCATTCATCATCAAACTCAATACGTTGTTTATAAATGACTCTCTTTCTTGAAAATAACGGGATACTGGCGGACGAACAAAACGCTGATTGATCGTGTGAGAATCACATATTCACTATAAACAGCATTATACGGAACCGTTCATTAAACTTGAGACGTTTTGATTTATTGACAGAAAGGTGTTTCTCTACAGTTATACGTATAAATAGAAAAGTTTAAAACTCGGTAAAAACATATTTACAAGATCAGTTTCATGCATACGGATTAATAATAATTCAATTGATTATTTTAACTGAACCGTCGGATTAAAACAGAGATGTATCGTCATTGACTTTGTCCAGGAAATCAATGACCTTGACTTGGGAATTAAAATTTGTGATATTTCAATTTTGATGCTATTGTATGCAGATAATTTTGTCCTGTTTTCAGATTTTGAAGATAAGAGAAAATAGAGGACGTCCATATTTTGGACGTCAAAAAAAAACACTAGCGTTTATCTCACTAATAAGATCAACGCTAGAATATGGATCAATGGTATGGGACTCTTATTACATAAAAGATATCAAGTTATCAATGCGATAGAGAAAATCCATAGACAGGCAATAAAATTCACCATGAAAGATTATTGATCCAGAGACGATGGCTGTGTAACAGAAATGATGAAGACTCTGGATCTGGACATTCTTCAGCAGTGCAAGAATAACGCTCGGTTGGTATTTCTGTACAAAATCAACCGGAGTATAGTGCCGGAAAACAACAAATCGAGCTATTTATAACCAATAAAAATAAAAAGCAAATTTAAAGCAAAGAAACTGATACAGCATTTTATGTAACATTGTGTCAAACTTTGCAATTAAACATACAAAATGTTACATTGTAAAAAAGCAACAACAGAACAATTCAAGAACTCTTTCTTTATTAAAGCTTTGCAGGATTGGAAGAACTTACTAGCAAAAATGGCATGTTGTAAATCATTGTAAGGCTTTAAGAATGCCCCCCACAAGTCACTACTAAGTGACAAAAGACACCCCCGTCGTGATATGCCAGAATTGGTCTTTATGACGAATCACATACCGATATATTATTTTTATCAAAATTATAATAATTCAAATCAGCAACTGAAATTTAGTATCCGATCTCAAAGTGTTTCAAAGAAAAGTATGTGCCAGTTTAAAACTAAATCAAGGGCAAAGCTAATCAAAAACTTCTCTAAACAATACTTATCAATATAGATATGTGTATTTATATCTGTAATAAAATATTTGGCAATCACTGTTGAAATTTCTGACATTTTAAGCATAAACCAAGAGCTCCACAAGTTGGAGCATTATTTACCCGAGAATAAGCAACAAGATGTATAGATGTTTATAAGGGTAATAATTCCAGAGCCAATAATGTAATTCAAGTTGTCTCACTTTTATTCACACCTGTACATCAATATCAATCATCCATGCAACTATGAAGGACTTTCGTAGAATAATAAAGAAGGAGTCATCCGAAAACAACGTGACCAAGTTACACAAGTTACACGAAAAGTGTCAAATTCCACGCAGTAGTTACCTCCCCTTACAGCTATAGAGTTGTATTTTGCTAAGTAAGCGTACAAGGGAATTCACTGCGTGGAGATTGGAGAAATGTAAGACAGTAATTTAAGTAGTCAATAAGATGCGCCCACTAACCAAGCAAAGGATTATATCATTTAATCATACGTAAAGATTTTGTTAAAATGAAGGTTGTTGAACCATAAACACAAACGGGTATATTTATATAACACATGTACATTTTAAAACACATATACAGTTAAATATATGGTCACATGAACTGCAAATTACTGTAGTCAGATTTTGTTCCTTCAGGTTTATATTATATTATATTTAGAATTTAGTTATTTCTCATTTCTGCATGTCACACAAACGAAAGTCCTGATATTTTAGAGATTTGTTGTAACGTAACCAGAGCATAATATTTTTCTAAAGAAAATCATTCTTTTGAAATAACAAAAAACTGAGTAATTATGCAAACGAGAATATAATAAACTTTGTATTTACAGAAAAAATAAAAATATGTGAATATCAGTCAACAGTTGTTGTCACTGCACCGAGTGCGCGACACTAAGTCACTTCGTCCTCCTCCTTTCTATACACAAACGCGCTCTCGCAGTATACTCTTATTTCTGGTGAATTGTGCAAGTGTTTGTCTGAAAGTCCTTGACTTCGAACTCCTGTCGTTCTTTAAGACCATACATTGCACTGCACAAAGGACATAATTTCTGTATTCTCCAAAACATATGATAAATAAGTCTTATTTGTGAATCTTCACAACAGAATTGGATTTATCTTCCATACTCAGGCCAGATTATAGTACACATTGTTTTCACCGGTACGCAGATGCTCAGAGACACACGTGTAACAGAATATGTACTGCTCCTGAAGTAAGAACATTAAGTGGTTAAAGGAATGAAATATATAAAAATCTTTGTAAAAATTAATTTATGTGATGCAGGGAAATACGAATAGTTTCAACAAAATACGGTTAAAGTAAACATTAAGTTTAGTTATGTGTATATTAGGATGAAGTTCGCAAGCCGATTCGGCCAAAGACATATTCAACAGAGATAGGAAACTCCTGTATAAGCCAGTGGTAACTAATGTTTAGGCACACAGCAGATCATTGATTATTGCAAACTTTCCAAACAGTATGGAAAAATCACACATAAAAATGTAACCATATTATAAAAAAAATCATTTCTCTTCTTTATGGAATTATTTTTAGTTTGATTTATTTTCAAACTGTTATTTAAATTCAAGCAGTGTAGTAGAAAAACAACACATTTTACATAGTTAGCATCATATAGGACTTTTCCATTTTACATAAGACAGTTTTATTTCTTGATTTATTTTACTACATAGGGTATCATTTTAATGGTAATGTGATTTGCTTTTGTAAGATACAATTCACTCTAACATATTTTTTTTTTAAAAAGGAGATATTTGAAAAAATGACTTTGCGTGAATTGGACAATTTGTTACGTGCTTTTGTGAGATTTAGACTATTTGCCAATATTTGTGTAATAGGTCTTTGGTTCGGCGAACTGTCCACCAAGTGAGATTTCTTTTATATGCATATTCAATTAAGCTTGTGCATTTAGATGATGACCCAACTGAACCATGCCGTCTTTTCACAAATATACGATCTACGAGTATCTCGTAGAATTGAATATTTGCAGGTGCTGTATACACTCAACTAGGATAATGATATTCGTCTTAAAAATACATTTGTATCCAAAATGTTCTGCTGTTAATGAACGTATTTACATATCATTATATAAAGTATCATTAAGTAAGTTAACAATAATAAATGCAAGTTGTTTAAATATATGCGTCGGCTGTTCGATCCCTGGCAGTCATATACATATACGGCCAGAAAGTAAGTGTTATGATAACACATATACATATAAGCTCATACACTAAATATTAGACTAGTATCAGGGTACTTTGATTGGGTGTTACTTCGACGCGAGGCAGCGTTATAGCTGTATTATGTTGCCGACACTTCAAATATGATTAAACACTGTGAAGGAGACGCAAAACAAACCTTGTTTGGGATGGCTAGTGGTCTCCTGACCTTGACCTGTCTCAGTGTATTGACAACACTGACCTCGCGCACACAGTCCATCTTCTGCAGCAGCACCGATACCGCGCAGAACAAACCGCTTCTTTCAGCAGCATTTCTTAAATCATCATCATCATTATTATCATTATTTTCGTCGTTGTCGTCATCAACATTTTCCTTAAATATCATTTTGTATAGCAAAGGATTTTGATAAAATACTTAATTAAATAGAAAACTCTTTTATCAAAGTTTAAGGAAGTAGTGTTTTATAAAACATGTCAAACCAAACACAAAAGCAAATAAATAAATCAGGAAATTTATTCAAAAACAAGCTTTATGTTGGTTTCCCTCTTCCTTGAATAAATGCATTTTCCCACAAGGAAATAATATTAAAACAAGCAACTGGGTGTATAAACATTGAATAAACACTACACTTTGGTTTTAATAATTGCTCAAATGAATCTTAGCCTGATAATATATATCTCGCTAAAATACTAGCAGCCAAAATACTAGTAGCTTGTTTAGTTATCTAATATACATATATCAGCATGTTTCCTAAACCAAGGTTTATACATGTAGATTTGACAGCAAGATCTATACATTTACGTCCCGTTTTGCTTTAAATGACACACACACTGTCAATCTATGTAACCATAATAACTTAAATGACTCACAGACAATGAACAATTACGGGTCTGCTCTCATGCCTGTCGTCTGCCTGCTCTGTCGCGTGGATCAGCTGCAGGAACAGCTCAGGACTTTCGGGAACAAGGCTGTCGTCTGCCCAGTGCTTACACTGAAAGTGGTTGACTTCTCGGGTTATGGAACCTTCCTGAAAGTAAGCACCAAGATATCACTTACACCAAACTGCGATGAATGCACCACGTGTTTTAATGCAAGCATCAGTATATATAGTACATGTTTTGTGATTTTTTTTCACAAATAATAGCGAGTGCTGATTGGTGACATTACTGAAACGTAACATAGATTCGCTCGTTATCAAAGAAGTGAGACTATTTTTACATGCAATTATATAAAAAAATATACTAATATGTTTAAAACAAATTTCATATGATACTGAACAGATAAAAAATGTTGTATATGTAAAAGTGTGGTTTATAAGCAAAATATATTGAAGACATTTACGGTTACGCAGAAAGACATGACAATGTCTAGTAATTACAGACCCTCGAGTCCATTGTTACACACAATTTCCTATGTGTAAAACTCCTATTCATTGTAACGACAGCGGACCTGACTTCAAAGCCAGCAATCGTCTGTAGATCACTGCAAGTCGGTAAATACAAGTTGCCACTCTGAAATACGTATAAATACATTAAGGAGTATTATAACTACCCATATTAAACATAATCTAGTTTTGCCTTAGGGGGCAACTTTTTTGAAATTGTTACTTTTTCACTTGTTTTCAAGTATGGCGTAAAGAAAAGCAAATTTGTAACGGTATAAGAATCACAAATTCTTAAATCTCTTAAAATGTCATGGCGTCGACCCCTGGCGCTTATTTGATCAACATATGATTATATCGCACAGGCCCCTATGGGAACTCGAACCATTAGGCTATTATATACTTTTTGTGTGAAACATGTAAATCGTGTTGTAAGAAGGAAATAAATGTATGTATAGAAATAATATAAGAGAAAAAAACAACACAATTATCTGCGATAATAATGTTTGTCGAAACACACTTATATCGATATCGCATTCAACAGGAAAATAATGCATGTACCGCTTAAAAGTATATAAAGCTTGTGTTTATGGACAACTAATTAATAAACACTAAAAATGCGGAAGAGATAAACAGTATCTTAAATCACCTGCTCTGCGTCCATGGATACGATACAAGACGCATTCTCCTGTAGTGCCATTGTCAGAAAGTCTCCCACTGTTCCTGGTAGTGGTGTTTGGGCCACAATGTATTTGTCCCTGATTCTGAAGCTCTGATTTATAGACCATAGAACATTTGTTTCAATAATTAAATATATTAGTAATTATGTTTTCCAATAGAATATTTATTGGTTGAAATGTTGTTGTTTTTCTTATTTAACGTCTTTACGGTCATTGCGCCATTTTTGTTGTTGTTGTCATATAGCGACGTCAAGCTGATTAGAATTGAAAGAATACCTAGAATGAATAGAGGCACCTGGGTAGAACCAGCAACGCACCACAAGCCAGCTAAAATAAGTGAATCCTTCGGGGTTAATACCAACAGAGCTAAGGGCTGAGTAATGTTAAGCTACCAACATTACTCAGCTGGTCGATATTTAAGAAAACAACTAAACGCATACTCGCACAGTGTGCATGTTTTATGAAAATCAAGACTGTTATGAAGTATCAAAGAAAAAAAACACGAGAAGCTGCTGAAAAAATATAGAAATACCTTTATTATTTTTTTTTTTTATTTTGAATTGTATACTGAGGAAATTAAATCATAAAATGAAAAATGTAGAGATTGGTATACATAGTGAACCTGTAAATATTTTGTTTAAATCACACGGAACTATTTAGGACACAGTGATAGTTATCTTACATTTAAGAACGTGGCGTTGATGTACTCGGAGTCCACCGATAATCTTCCGGTAAACAGGCACACGCGATGTTTGTTTCCTGTAAATAATTGAAGGACAAAATAACGAGGAAAATAAAATAATGATGTGTGTTTGACAAAGAGAGATACGTTTTTTGGAATGTTTCAGTCGCTTTAATTCAGACGATGAGGTCAAAGTTTACACCGGTGGTGCTTTGTTTTGTTTATGAACCATTTATAAGAATTCATTTGATTTAACATACATGTCAATCGAGGCGAGATTATGTCCATAGCGAAGGTTCAACTGCGAAATTTCAAGGTATAAGTCAAAACGTGAGATCAAATTTTCATGTCCCTCTTGCATCTAGTGAACAATTCTTTCCGATATTGAAACAAGCGTGCACACATTTCAACCACTAAGCTGTTCAAAGTTAAGGTCACACCGAGAAGTCAATAATTTTTATGTCCACTCTGTATCTCGCACTTTTTTTTTAAACAAGTGTGTACACTTCAATTTTCATGAGAAAATGTATACTGACGAAGGGTTCCTCCGTAGCCAAAGTTTATAGTCGCTGACTCACATTGGCCATTACTGCTATGGATTAAAGTCATTGCAAGGTCACATGAACTTTTTATGTGACAATTCCTTTCAGATTGCTCGCATTCAGGCCTCCCTCATTCATTAAATTAGCTGGACGTCGTAGCTACATCAAACTAAACACTATTGCCATTGCGTAGACGTAGGGGTCATTTCATGTCCGTTCTGTGCCTTGTGAAACGTCGGTTAGATTAGCAACAACTTGTCAAAATCACATGGAGAGGTTATTCTTCTCCAGGATGTATTTAATGTTCATCTTCATATTAAAAAATATTAAGACCATATTTCCTTATTATTTTTCTTTTCTTATTTAGATGACAAATAGAAATGTGATTTTCATCGAAAATAAGCATTTAGATTGATTCTTTTTTAATAGATCGAAAAACATTCAATTAACAAAAGTATATAATATCTTTTTCCTGGCCGGCTCCAAAACTGTAGTCTTGTAATTACACATGTTGCACTGTAAATAAATGTTTATGATGCATTTTCTTTAAAAAAAAATAATAAAACTAGCAGATTGCTTGGTGGCTTGCAACAAATAACGTTTGTGCGATGTATTATAATTTAGAAAATTAACCATGTATCTATCTTAAATGAATATATCACGTTAATTTGTGTATGCCACTGTGACTTGTTTGTCTTCACAATATATTTATATATTTCATTATCAAAGGTAATCTAACACTGGTGGTCGTGAAGATAAAAAATATCTTATTAGATAAACCAATAATTATGCTTGACCCGATCTGGACAAACCTTCTAAAACTTAAGTTTAGCTACACGAAATGTAATTCTTTTATATTTTCCTTGTTTGTTTGGGAAAATAATAGGCATGCACTTTATTTACAGAACAGAAAAAAAAAATGTTGTTTTTACCCCATTCACCGTCTTCTCGAACATCAACAGGAAGATTTTGCAGTGAAGTTTTGTTTACATTAAACGATTTGTGAAAAGGACGATTTTAAAATCAAGCAGCTATTTTCTTCCTTGAATTTGAAACAAAGAGAAGATATATCGAGTGAATATTTCATGTTGGATCACACCGGTATCCGAGCCTATAATTACATAGGTAGCCTCAGTCGAGACACACAATCATGTTTTCAAAATCTAAAGTTTAATACAACATACTTTCCCACATATAAATACAATATTCATGTACTTTTGGCACGCAAAAGCTATACCCTTTACAGATAACTACACTATAAACTTAATTCGATTTTTTAATGAGAATATTTGTTACACAAACGAATAAAGAGATCATGACAATATAGATTCGATTGACAACTTATGCAAATTTTACTATGACAGTTTTATGTATAAATGAAATAAATTAAGAAATTAAATATACGAAGTATAAAATGAATTGTTTGTTCAAACAAGGTCATAATTAATTTAAAACTGAAAAGTCGGATGCCTATTTATGTTGTTGTTGTATTGGAGTTTACCGTCGCTGCGATAGTATTTCAATCATATAGCGACGTCCAGCTAATTACAGGTGGAGGAAGACCCCAGAGTACACAGAGGTACCCGGGTAGAACCACCGACCTACCGCAAGCCAGCTGGAAGGCTTCTTCACATGAGGATGCCTATTTATATACGTGTTTGAAAAAATATATCGGAAACATTAGACCATCTCGTGATACATATGTTGAAAATGCAAACTATGTCAATGTTACATTTTGATGTACACTTATATAAATATTAAGATTATTCGAACTTTTATCCCCATAAAACTATTATCAGCTTTCTCAACTTAATGCAGTTTGTTTACAGATGATCGGTAGAAATAAAAATAAAACTACTTTCCTTTGTTAATGTTGGTGAAGTGTTTGTTTTCTAACAAATAAACTCAGAAGTGTAGGTCACATTGCACAGGAAATTTCGTAATTTTCGTAAATTATTTTCGTAAACGCAACTTCGACGAAATAAGTTAAATTTAGAATACGATATCTCAGAAAGACACAATCCGCAACATGGCGTCTTCACCAGTTCAATAGTTACGTAGGCGGGAAAAGTGAATTAATATTTCTCTCTCTATATATATCGTCTATGACAGTATTGCCTGAGATGGGGATTTTTTTAACGATCACGGATGGGTGCATTTGGTGACATTGCGTTTGTAGATGGGTAGTGATAGACTTAATACACACATTTAGTTAAAAATCAAATTCTTAGTCAATGATCATTTGTGAACGAACTACTTTAAATATTTGATAAAAGCCATACCTGGTACATCAGCACCGTCGCGGTTCACATCGTGTAGGCACGAGTGTCTATATATAGCATCTCTCTCATCTTTTGAAAGCGTTTCCTTTATACCTTGCAGTTGCTTGTTTACCGAAGAGGAAATGATGAAAACAAAAAAAAAATGATGTGTTCTTTGGTTGCAAAAATATATTTTTGTTTTACATTAAATATAAATTATTTCTGATAAACCTTTTCGTACATGTAGATAATTTCATTTATGCATATGTCTAGGATTTGGTTATGGTTTGCTAACCAATGTTTCTTAAATGTTTTTGTTTTTTCAATATCCGTAACGTAAATATGTTTTCTTTTGTTCTTACAGTAGCATATAAGACTTCGTGTTAGTTAAAAATGCGAAAATATCGTTAACCTCAAACTTTACTGCCATCTGGAATTCGCTTGATGATGACAAAAACTCGTTAAACTCTTCAGCCGAGATAGCTTCGCTACCATATATAAGAGAGTGTACAAGCGCTTGGTGAAGATATTGGTATTGTTCCTGTAAAAGAAAAGCACAACCTATATTATTTAAGTTGCTGCTATGGCATAATTCAAAGAAAATTAAAATACAAGCATCCATATGTCACCTAAATGTTTCAAACCTCATTTAGATTATGTAAGAACTTCATTGTACCGTTTTAATCAAACATGCGATTTAAGGATTCTTTAGGAGCAACATATATCGTGTTTTGTTTAATTTGGTCAAGGGATGACACATCAGTCATTATTGCGAATATAAGCCTTTAGCTTTAATACCTACCCACGTCTGAACCATGGTTGTCCTCTGTTGGCGGAGGTTACACACACACTCGAAAACGTCCACAGTTTGTTCGTTCTCACCTTGTTGGATCAGAATGTCGAGTGCAATGAACGTCCCCGTCCTTCCCACACCGGCACTTGAAACAGACGGTAACTTAACTAGTAGCAAGACTGCTTCTACAAACCTTAATACGAAATTATTTTTCGACGGTGAACTTGTGAAATAAAACGAAATAATGTTATTGTTTATATACTCTTAGTATAAATACGCAACGTGGAAGTGAGTATCTTAGTAAGTGACAAAGTTACTCGTATTTACAGTTTAACCTGTCTTTAGTTGTCAGTCAAGGGAACAAGAAAAAGTGATCGCTTAACAGAGGTGATCGCTAAATGGTTAAATATATTACAAATTTCTAGTTGTGTAATATCGAAATTGACCACTAAATGTATGTTGACCGCTTAATACAGGTTCAACTGTAATCCTCTTATGTAAACATAACTTTACATGTTTACTCGAGTTACTTACTAAGCATTCACGGTCTGTATTTATTTAAAAAAAATCTTTAAATGAAAATTGCATCTATATTACGATACCTGTCAGACTACCTCCACATTTGACCCACATGACTTTATGTAGTGTACAGTGTAAATGGGAAAGGTTCAGAGGTATTATACACTTTGAGTTAAACGTGAAATAAAGTTAGATAAATTTTCGAGTTAAAAATAAAGTAAGGAAAGTCATAATAAACGTTTTGAAAGATAGACATTTCTGTAACAAATCTTTTTTTCTGCAGTTCAGTGGTTATAAAATATTTTTAAATAGTGCTTCCATTTTTTCCCTAAGTAAGCTTAAACTTAATGCGATAAGAAAAGTGTACTTTATTGCAACTGTGATTTCAAGCACGACTGCAAAAATACAGCTGTATCTTTTTTACAGCTTTGATATAAACTATAGAACTGTTCAAATGTAATTGAAAATGTATCGTACGTAATTGTAGTTTGATTTATTTAACTTTATTTTTATGCTGCATCACTAACTAAACTTTCATAGTTTGTATCTAAAAATATCAAATGAAAATTGCGACCATAGTTCGTTACCTGTCAGGCTACTTCCACATTTAACCCATATGATATACCATAAAGTACACAGTGTACAAGGAATACGATACAGATTCTAAAACAATTTCGATAAAAATTGTCGACTTTTCATTATTCTAACGAAATGTTAGCTCAGTATAAATATTTGCCAACCTGCAATGCACAATAGTCCGTCCGTTATTTACAGTTTGTATCGATTTCACCTTTTGTCTAAATTCAATCAAACTTGTGACGTCATCTGGGACACCCTTGTCTGGCCATGCGGTGAAGTGGATGTGGTGAATGGTTCTGTGTATACTCTCCTGCAAATAGAAATTTCGAAAAACCTTAAAGAATGCACCATTAATATTATAGTTATTAATGACAATTTTTTATTAGTTTTGTTTAAACTAGATTTTTTTATAGATCTAACTAGACTGTAAAGATTATAAAAATATCTTATAAATACAGCATTCGCGTGTATAAAGAATAATTATATTTTACCTTTGAAGCCAGAAAGCTTCTGACAGTATATTCAGCATATACATCCTCACTGAGGCACGTGACACTGATGTCACCATATCGGACTGTGCAGCCTACATCCGGCCAGTACTTTTCGCATTTCATCCCCTACATATACATGTATGAGCAACATAGATATAAAATATAATTATATGAATACTTTCTTACAGACTGTAATTTTATATTGTCAAGAGCTTTTGTAATTGTATGATACGATTTGTAGGTAACTTCATACTTCTTATAAAGCGACTACAAGGGTTAATATATTTCAAAATTGGATAAAAAAAAAATCAGGAAAAATGCAACGTTTAACGAAGAATTAAACACATCAGGTATTTACCCCTCTTTCCGTTAAATTCGTAACCATGACTATTTTCTCTGTCTTCTGTTGCCAAACCATGCGCCAAAATGTGACAAATTTTTCCATGGCTTTCAAAGTTGGACCTTAAAAACATTTCAAACAGATGAAAAAAGAAAGTATCCCACGGCTCCAAATACGTGCCAAAGACGTATTGTGTTAGAGTAAAATATTCTTCACTATAATACATGAGGTATAGATTTTAAGAGGTGAATTTGTAAAATATACAAACATTATTGAGCTTAAGGTTTGATGCATTGAAGGAACATTTAATAACGTTTATAATCTGAATATCCGTATCCAATATAAGTATTTATTTGACAAATTTACCTAAGGATGCAATGTATTCCTGATCTTTGTTATACCCCTGAAATATCCCTGAAATATAAAATACAATTATTGATTTCAACAGTTTCACCAATAATGAGCCTTATTTGATTAACAAAATCAACCTGCAAATTTATCTGTTGAAACCTAAAATGATTTCACAAGACAAGGCTCAATCAATCTGATGAGAATCGAGTATGCTAGGTATAATATTAAACAGTGTAATATATACGACTGAATTGAAATATCACTTATAAGCCAATTCTTTCAAATATCAATCACACCTACATCTAGATATACGATTTAAAGCATATCGAAAACTTACGTTGATGTAACAGGCATTAATGTAGTCCGATCCAGGTCCTTCCAAAACAACTCTTGTATCATCATCTAAAGTAGATTCAACATCAAAAGATTGTTCTTACCATTTTCACGATTTTTAAATGGTAATCAATATATATGTAAAATAGCAAAGCTCAATGATTGGATTTTACATTGCGCTTCTGCACAAATAAAAATGTTACTTACATGGGTAAACAGAATTGTAACGATTCTTGATAATGTTGTCTGGCTTTCTTGCTTCCGTACATTGCTTCTGTAGACCCTTGGGAAGTTTCTGAAGTTTGTACAAGACATTTCGTATGAGACGTTAATATACCATAACACTGGGGAAACGGCATGATTATACAATGTTTGTTTATGCTTATTTCATAAACTACATATATACTTGTATTTTAAAAGTACATATATATTGACAAATCAGCATTGAAAGAGTCCCGCTACATAATCAATAGCATTTGGCTATGTACCTCCTAAAATGTAATATGTGGAGAGACAGTTACCTGAAATTCTGATATAAAGGCTGTCTCTGATTTTCCTGTGACATAATTTGAGAGATTTTCTACTCTCATCTTGCTAGAAACGACTTCAGTTGAATGCGACGGATCTTCATTGATAACGTCTCCATTATTTTCATATACAAGTTTGTTTTCAAAGTGAACTCTCTTAATAGACGTTTCTTTCTTTACTTGGACATTCACTGGATGCCCACACAATTCATCATTTGGGCAACTGTTTGCAGTCAAACCATTGCGATTACATTCTGTGGAAGCCTTCTTCTTAACCTGAACAACTGAATCAAAACTTCCCATAAACGGTTGCAGATTTTCAGGAGATCTCCTATATATGTTTCCAGTGCACGTGTTACTGTTGGAGTTTTCGTCTAGAAGAAGACAATAAGTCATACAAGAAGAACAGTTTGTAATTATTGCTGTACATTTGCATATTAATCTAAAGATAGGCAATTATTAGAACACTAATTCGGATTGGTAACATATTTATCAAATCGTGCTTCCTTAGCTTATAATGCAAATTAAATCAATGGCTATACAAATAACTGAAAACAGCATACCAGTTGGTGATTCATTTTCATAGATTCTTTCATTTTTCTGCAGACAGCTGATGTCAATCCAAGGCACCAATTTGCCACTCATAAATCTAGAAAGCAGATTAACTTTGTTTATGAAGTCAAAATGTACTCCTAAAGCCAAATGTATTTAATTCATAACCTAATTATTTATTATCATAACTGATTCAAAGAAACGGACTACACGGCTGGTTTCAATGGGGCAATCACATATTAACAATTTACAGTTGTGCATTAGCAGTACCGACCCCGGTGACCGAGTGGTTAGAGCGTCCGCCTCGGGAGCGGGAGGTCGTGGGTTCGATCTCCAGCCGCGACATACCAAAGTCGTAAAAATGGTACTGTTGTAGCTCCCTTGCTTGGCGCTCAGCATATAAGGGTAGTTGCAGGACTGATTGGCCCGGCGTCAGGATAATGTGACTGGGTGTGGTATCATGCCACATGGCAGCACTATATCTGTCTCAAGCAGACATCGTCTCCAAATGACTGAAATACTGTCGATGGGATGTTAAACCCAAGAAACAAACAAACAAACAAACATTAGCAGTGTCATACATGTAACTGGAGAAATAACATATTACCTTTTTCGAAGAATGAACGCCAAAGTGACAGAGACTGCAAGTAAAACCAAAGTTACGACCACACCACCAGCAACTGTGCCGTCATCGACTTCATTCTTATCATCCTGGATCTGATTGCCTACATAGTTTTCGCATATTAACCTTAGACTTTGATCAAGACTATCGCAGTGACGTCCTGCACAGTTAACTGAGCAATTATATGTACAGTTATCTCCAAAGAAACCATTAATACAACCCTCACATTTAGAACCATTAAAATTGCCACTACAGTTATAACAATCCCCAGCATATTTCATGCAATTGCTTTCTAGACAATTTTCTGGACAAGGTTCGTTACAATGGTATCCATATTTTCCATCGACACATTCCTCACACGTAGGGCCAGAGAAAAACTCCATACAACCAAAACTACATTTTGCGGTATTCCGGTCACATTGAGAATGATTACAATGGCCTGGACACGTCTGGTTACAGTATGTATCGTACGTGCCAACTATACAGTCTTCACAATGTGGACCGCTGAAGTTTCCGTTACACTGAATGCAGTCACCATTTGAACGGTTACAGAAAATGCAATGTTCTGGGCAAGGCAAAGTACAGTTCATTCCATATTTTCCTTGCGAACACTCATCACATCTACTTCCGATAAATCCGTCTGAACAGTTGTAAGTGCATATACCTGTGTTCTGTTTACATTTCTTGTTTTTGCACCCTATTGAACAGTTTTGTTGACAAGTTTCACCATAATGGCCTGTTACACATTGGGTACAGTTATCAAAAGACTGACAAGTCTTACACGTTTTACTGCATTCAGCACAAAGTGATTCCTCGCTTAATTCAGTGTTAACAGTGTTCAGAAAGTATCCATCGGAACAATGATCACATTTAGATCCGGTAAAATGACCAACACATGCATCACAATCACCAGCAATTCGGTTGCATGTCTTACCTTCGCATTTAACTGGACATGTTTTTTCACAGACATCTCCATACATGCCGGTAACACAGTCACTGCAATAATTTCCTGAGAAAGCCTCGGCACACTCGACACAGAAACCTGTCGTTTGGTGGCACTTGCCATCTTTACAGTTTACTGGACATGAGGTGTTGCAGTGTTCTCCGTAGAATCCATCTTTACAGTTTTCACACATGTTTCCGACAAAGTAACCTTTACATTCGGAACAATGTCCAGTCGTCTTGTCACAAACACTTTGACATTTCGTAGAACATACATTTGTACAGGTGTTTCCGTAACGTCCGTCAACACAAACATCACATTTACCTCCAGTAAAAAACCCATCTGTGTTACAACCATCTACACAGATGCCGGTGTCCTTAGAACATTTTGAGTCTTTACATCCACTACTACAAGAGATGTTACAACTAGGCCCATAGTATCCCACACTGCACACGGAACAACTGTTTATAGATAAACACACACTACAGTAAAATGAACATTTCTCACATTTTCCAGCAATGTCAGACTGGAGCACCAAGTAGAAGCCCGCTATACACGAGTCACAATTGTTGGGTGTAGAGTTAAACGAGACGCACGTTTCACAACCGTCAGGGCACCGTGTCTGGCACTGGTAGAATTTTGGGGTGGAGAAGTAACCCGCCATACAGTTGGTACAGTAGCCACGGCTACCATATGTAGCTGGGTCATTGGAACCATTGGGATGATCCGTGCATGTTGGACATTTTTCAGGGCAATTGTTTTTACATAATCCTCCAAAATATCCAGGTTTACACGCTGTACATACACCATTTACAGCATTTTTTGTACAACATTGGCAACCAAATTGGCTTTGGCAACATCCTGGGTCAGAAACTGAGACGTCTTGTCCAGCTAAATAACATGATGCGTTCATATATATTACATGGTTACAAAATTTTCTTCTCCTTCTTCTTTTATTTAATGAAAAAAATAATAACTTGGTTAAAATATCTATGTAATGTATTTGTTTACGTTCTCTGCTAACAGAAAGTAGAATGCAATACAAATTTATTTAACATATCTCTTTACAATAAAATTAAACATTTACTAATTTACAAATAGATTCGAATGAAAACAGTTCCTAGTTTTAGAGGATATACAATATCAGCGGTCAGTAACATCAATGGTTTGTCCATCTACCATGAAAATATAATGTAATTGTATTTATATACAAAAGCATGTTTTACACATGAAAATATATTAGTTAACGGAAATCAGGTTATTAGCTCTATACATCAACATTCAAGTGTTTGGCGGAATCTAAAGATGACGTTGAAAATATATTTAAAGATGATGACATGAAATTTAAAAATATTAAATCATATCGTATTTAGTATCCTTTTCACGATTGAAACTAGAAGATATTTCACATTAAATAAAGATATGTTCACGGTATTCAAGATATTTCACAGTTTTTTCTTTGACACTGATATTCGTTGTCGCAGCATCATGTTTTCACCAACTTAAATTAATAATGTTTTAAAAAGTGAGGACCAAGTGACTATGTTATAATTTCAAATGCTTTTTTTTTTATAAGCAATTTCAAAAATCGTGTTTAGTTTAATCTTATTTATTTTACGTCTAATGGGAAACAATTTCTTACAACTTATATTAATTCCTCTCGACGGTTCCTGGGTTTGACCAGTACTTTGCGCCGGGAAAAGTCATGAATAATTCTTGCCTCCAACGTGGTTCGAACCCACAACCTTCGGATCCGTAATCATATACATTACCACTGGACAACGGCGCCCTAAAAAATCATGTCCAACAATTGAACTCGGTGTCATTATTTTAGTGCACTAACGCATTCTTCTTCTGTGCAAAATATAAGCATTTTATATTTGAAACCTAAACACATGATCACTATTGTGCTTGGCGCTCAATAGGTACTCATAAGTGTATTCGCAGTTCTAGGATTGGTTGTCCTGAATACTGTGTGGTATTATGCCGCTTGTATAAAACGATAAAATGCAGTGAGGCAACATTATAACTGCCACATGTTTAAGTAAAAAAAACTTAGATATTGTCGGTGGGACGTTAAACACACGGAAACAAACAAAATATCACAGTTATCACAGTAATAATCATATATAATGCATAAAATATAGTGCGTGTAACACATACATGAACACTTACTGATATATGCCGCATAATATGAAATATATAGTGCTGTAACAGTTGTAAACACTGAAATGGATTTAATCTGAAATTGAAACAGAGCTTGTCATAATTATGTATGTAGTAATTCATATGTATACATGTACACAGAAAAATAAAACTGCTTTTATATTATTATAACATATTTCTGAAACAACTTGTTCCGAGTCAATTTTACAACGTACATGTATATACACATTTACACATATATTTGCGAACTCAGTGTACTAAATTTTAGTTGTATTTATCCGAACTGACAAAATTGTGAAACCAGATAGAAATATAAGAAACAAAGATCTACACCTGCAGTAAGTTGTACTTGAACGATATTTAATCATGACGGAACATACTTTAACATGTAAGCATATGTATATCCAACATAAAAGAACTTTATGTGCATTTTTGTTTTCAGAAGACACGTTAATCTTCAGTGCAAAGGTTATTTAATTCAGAAAGATGAATCATTTTCAGTGTATATTAACTATGTACTTTGTACGATAGCCTATTAAAAACAAAGAAAACAAGTATTTTTTATTAAGTCGTAATAGTGCGAAATTAGGGCATTTTAATTAAGTAAACTCGCAGTAACGCAGATAAACGCATACTTACGCCAAAAAGGCATTGCAACGAGAATTGCGGAACAAATATTTTTATTTGTTATATATATATAACGCTAATCAAAGACAGGTTTGGAAAACGTTGGGACCTTGATACAAGTTTTCTGTATTTTTGCTGTAGGAAACAGACTAAAAATGCATAGTATACAGTAGGAGTTCCACCGCATCACATTCCTGCACCTTAACGACGTCAATATAATCCGTCAACGTCGACATTTTTTCTAAACGGCGGCCATTTTGTTTGATCATGAAAGATTTTTTCCTGACTTGGCGTCATAATAGACGATAAACAATTGAGAAAATAAAATGACTACTTAAACCAGGGTGCTTGATACACGTTTGTCTATTTTTAGCCACTGTCATTATGAAATTTACACGGTTACAAAATTCGAATCGGCAGAATATGTATTTAATGAGGGGCGTTATAAAAGTTTACCAGAGAGAGATTTTGTATGCTGCTGGTTGCGATCTGCATTTCACTAACAAGGGAAAAATATCCGAATTACTCCTTAAAAATATCATGGAAATGACTTTTTTATCTTTTCCACTCATAATTAACATTATATTTGTACATCAAGATAATTGTTAAAATATGCTGGGGATGATGTAAATGCATGCACTTTCTCCCGTTCTCCCTCTTTCTTTATATTTCACTTAACTGATCGACATATCTTTTTCTCATCTTTATTTTATATCAACACGCAACAAATATCAGTAGTCTGTGAATAAAACAGAAACACGCAAATACACATTTATCTCAATGCTAAGAGAGAGAGAGAGAGAGAGAGAGAGAGTCTTATACAGTCATTGAATGTTTTAAAATTTACATTGACTTTGAGTGCCATTTTTTATACTTATCTATGCAAAAATCTTTATTTACACACACACACACACACACACACACACACACACACACACACACCTCCATTCCTATGCTATCAGGAAATTAAAACGTATTCATCATCAGACAAAATAAGTCCCTCCCTCTTCTTGATTAAAATGAGTAGGGACCTGTTTGTGGTTCAGTTGCTAATCAGTAAACCTATTTTTTAATGATGCCCTTAATTATATAAATCATTTTCAACTACAGTATAGCTTTAAATCTATACACCTTCCCAAGGGAAGCCACAAAGTACTGGTCCAGCCAATGAACCTGTAAGTTGTAAGAATTTCCAAGTTGGAGTAGAACTCGAAAGGACGACAACACGAAATCTGCAACATTGTCGTTATTTCGCCTTTCGCGTTTCGGGGCGAAGACACGAAGACACGACAAACAAAGGGCGCCAACACGAAAGGTTTCGACCCGCGGACACGAAACATTCAAAGGCGAAACTTTTCGTCCTTTCGCCTGTTAAAATTTCGTTATTTCGCCTGAGATGTTTCGTGTTGTCGTTTCTTCGCCCTGAAAGGCGACAGGCGAAATAACGACAATATGGCATGTTTTCGTTATTTCGCCTTTCGCCTTTCGGGGCGAAGACACGACAACACGAAATGGCAGAAATCAGCCACCATACCCCTCTCTCTCTCTCACACACACACACAAGCACACACACAAACTTTGAACGATAAAACAATATATTTTTAGTTGTTTTATTAATATTTTAAGATTACATTTATGATATTACAAATTATTTCAATATTCAGCAACGTCCGTCTTTGAAATGAGAGCATACACCTTTGTCTGCTTTCTGCAATCTGAAAAGAAGTAATAATGATCATTAGTATGAATAATATGCTCACATCTTCAGTGCCAATATTTAACAGAAATATAAACTCAAACCCAAACAGCTTAATTCTAAATTTCAACACTACATGAGGTGAAATACCATGAAAATTTTGTAATATTCTCAATTATTCTTTTTCAAACATTATCGTTCACTGACAGTTTTCTTTGTACTTTTTTTTCTGTACCACAAATGTCACTGTAAGTAATACAGCTTGTTTCACATGTGCTGTGTGTTGGTCTGAATTACTATTTCTGTCAAGCACAGACTACGTCAAGCACAGACTACAATTTCACAGAATAAGTAAAATACACTTAATACAGTACATTTAATTTGATTTGTGGTCTGTTCTCTTTCAGAGACAAAGAAAGCTTAACACTGTAGATAATAAATAAATGTGTGCTTTGTAGATATTTGCAGATTACATGAAAATCATGTTTTTTGTTTCTACTTTGCATAAGCATTCTTGTCTTGAAACATTTTTTTCAGGATCAGCTCATTTTGGTTTTTTCTCTCCTACGTTAAGTAAATAATATACAATATATATGCATGTATTATATAAAGAACTTTGTTGTTTATTTTTTAATTTCATTTTTATAGACTTTTGCAGAATAATTTCCATGGAAAGTGATGCATTTTTTTCATTTTTAACTTACCTTCACATAACACTGCTGTGTGACTAATTACACCATGGTTTTGTTTCACAAATCTTGATTTGGACCTAAACAAGTATTGTATTTTAAAACAACAACAACAAAAGTTCATTTATGCAAACTCCTATTAATTTTCCACTAGGTAAAACTTCTAGAGTAGGAACAAGAATCATGCATAGAATGAATTGTCAAATTTGGTTATTCTTCATGATGAAAAGTCATGGTTAAGATTGTGTCACACAAATGCAACTGAGAAAAAAGAAAGAAAGAAAGAATGAAACAAAAACGAACTGTTGTCCAGACGAACTGGGGAGGGGAACAGGGCCTTTGTTATCAGGAAAATTCAAAAATTTGATTTAATTTGGAACTCAGAATTTTCAATAAGGATTTTGCAACATATTTTTATGTACATTTCTATGATAAAATAGAAATAGCAAACTTATAAGGTAAATTTCATTGTATATCTCATCTCATTTTTATTTATAGAAATTAATTTACTGTGGATGAAAAGAAGCTCATTATTGTAATAATAATGAACGTAAGGATGTCATGTTATATATTGACTACAGTACACAGTACCGTTCTGTGGAATTTGTTCATATTGTTAATAACGCTTTTGAAACAACCCTCTCAAGATGAACGGACTTGATTGTGTATTGATTTTGCTTGTGAAAATTCAAAAATATTCCAGTTATTATACCTAAAAAGAGTTTGATACATTTCATAATCCTCCAACTTACAAATCATTACACAGTCTTCTGCATGCGTATGATAATGATGGCGATTTAATCGTTTGGAAGGCGTCTCAGTAAAAAGTTCATTTCTTCTTTAGATGAAAAGGTATATTTTAAAAATGGGTGTCTATCAATAAACCATTACAACCTCCTAGTTTTGACATTTTACAAGAATATCATGTGCGATGAAAATGGCGCGCGCATAACCATGGCAGTTGAAAGACACTCACAATATAATTCATTGTAACGAACTAGGTCATGGAAACGTACTTACCTTTATTTTCAAATCCTTTGATGATTTCGTTGATAATGTTGCAGATTTTTTAGCAAAAAATGAACGCTGGCTTTCATCATAGCCTGGACAATATTTACTGTACAGTAGCACCGCTTCTTAGTTATTACGTACGAGTAAAACGTACCGTAATTACCGAAAAGGGGCTGAATTTCGGGACATTTATTTAGAAACAAGCCAAAACACATACTAGTTTGATTTCTGCACGTATTGTTTTTATTTTACGCAATGAACAACAAATGACAGGTATTTTATTTTGGGTTATGAAATGAAAAAAAAGAAAGAAATTAACTTCCGGTTTGACCTACACAATACGGTGAGTTAATTAAAGTACGATTTTCTAAAAATCTTTAATATAAAATTTTCTTTTTACTCTAATGTTAAGTAGTTAATAACGTATTATCGTACATAAAAACAAAATATAAAGGAAATTTTTACAGATCTTTAGCTTTTAGAAAGAAAAATGTGCGTATTTAACTAAAAAATAAAAACAAAATAAAATAAAACTGATTTTCTGCAATAAAAGTACTATTTCTTCGAAACAAATGGATGTCAGTTCAGTCGAAATAAGTGTTTGCTGAAATTAAAAAAAAAATCTATTCCTTATAAATTTCAATATATTTCAGTACAAAACCATAATGAAAAGGGGTTGAAACATCCATTTTATTTAGGTTATTAAAGATATGCACTAAACCGAATGTAGAATTAGTAGCGGCATATTTCCTGAAATTCGGAGGTAGATTCGTGCAAAGGTGATGAGGTGTATGCACGTGAAGTGGTTCCGTGGAACTCTTACTGATAATACATAGGTATATAATAAAAACGTTTATACGCAAAACAAAGGTGTATTAGCGCGAGGGAAAAAACGTAATGGACAGTCATTGTTGGATTTCTTTAAATCGTATAATCGTACTCTATATAAGTGAGATAACTTTAGCAGACTAGTCGCCATGCTCATTATGTGAGACGACTTCAGAAATATATGCTCTTTTGGGGTGATTACAATTGACGTCATAACTTTAAATGACGTCATCGTAGTTTTCGATGTCTATTTTGTTGTTTTCGTTTATTTATCGCTTCTATATGGAATTACATTTACCATTAGGTTAATGAAATATATTTCTTCTTAGGCAGGTGCCTATTGTTTTATTGTAAACACTGTTCGTAACAGAGAAAAACCTTCAGGAAGCGCGAGTTTGGGGCCCTTTAAAACCTGGTTAAAGCACCCTAGTCAGTCCGTTTGCCGAGTGACCGTTTCATGTAATTTGTGCTGTGTTTTTGAATACGAGTTTCTTTTAGTTTTATATTTCCCCATTAAATTATCATTGCCATAACAGAAGACAACAATAATACTAATGCTTACTAACTGTTATTTACCCATATCACGTGATATTTGGCGGGATTCTCATAGACGAACGAGCACTGGGACCCTGTAAACATAGTTAATGATATTAATGTCTGAATTAATGATATATTAATCAGGAAGTTATGTTTAAAATTCGTTTTATAATAATTTGAATATGTATTTCCATAGAATGAACGTCTACAAAGTTTAGGTAAACTTTTATTGTAATTTTTCTACAGTCACTGTGTAGTTCGATGTGTACCTATGTTTGTATGTTAGAGGTTTATAATGTACATGTTTCATACGTGTTGATTCATATTTGCCTTTGAAATTAACTATTTTCATAAGTCATAAATTTATATTGTATTAGTTATATCATGATATCATTATATGTTCCATTTACCATAAGTACGTTATTCATTATCCACTCATTGTTATATTTCCAGGTTAATGTGAATGATCAATTGATTGGTTCATTAATAACTTCATAATGAACGACATCTTCATCCTTACTTCTGTCGTTAATACTGAGACGAACTCTGAAACACGCAAGCGTGTTAAGACGAGGATTATGACATCGATTAAAAGGTTGATAATTATTTATTAGATAAACCATAACATACAAAATTAACGCCTCATCTTTACATTAAAACCCCTATTCTCTCAGCGTTATTGACACTTTGATTTCTGCCGTTGGCTCAATCGTGCCCTAAAGTTGCACGGCGTCCAGGTTTCCTTCGAAAAAAACCTTGACAGATCATAAGAAAGACCTTGATCAGAAGGGAACCAATTAGAACGTGGCTGACGGAAAGTGAACGTACTTGCATCCGTGGTAGACCGCAGACCGAAACGTATTGCGCCTTGGTGCCACCGGGGCTCAATCCCTCTCACGACCATGGCTTGCCACGGATATTCCGCGGTAGACCGTGAAAAAAACTTAAACATGTTTACAAAACAAGACTCCCACAGCGCACTTCGTTTTGTATAAACGGAGTTGCTATAGCCGCTTGGAACAAAGAGTAAACGTAGCATTAATAAACAGGTCTGCATTAGGTTGGGTAATTGCGTTTAATTGAATGCAGAACTGAATGTCGTTATTACGAGTTTCAAATACGTGCATCTGTACACCATTTTTCGCGTAATTAAACTATGTTTTGCGTATTTACGCCTTTGTTTTAATATATCGTTCAGCTTCGCGTTTTTATGCCTTTTTTTGCGTGATTTTTCTTTCGTATTATAAAGAGTTTCTAATAATTCGGGAAGGAAATAAAATAGCTTCGCTTCAAATGAGGATCGAGCCCACAGCCGTATGGTCCACAATCATGTATGTGACCACTGGACTAAGACGCTCTTATCATATGCCTTTTACCATATACTAATTGTAATACGAAACTAAACTGTATTTCTATAATTATTTTTTGATACACACATATACAAGGAACCTGGTAAGAATAATGTAGAAATAGAGATTCGAATACTCGATCCCTCTCTTACATGGCGAGTACTCTATTGACTTATCGGTCCGTTTACACAACTATCTAGTCTAGTAATTATTCATAGGCGGCAATACATTCATATACATCTGAAATGAATATGTGAAATGAATGTAGGCATTTTAGATCGTGACAAATTTTAGGTAGTAATAAGTAAAGAAAACTAACCCGATACATTGTTGCAGAATGTAACTCTTAGATTAAATCCGAGCAGTGTGTGTCTCACACATAAACATTATATACTGTTAAGTAACATCTAGCCTCCATAAACTACCCGCACATTTAACACTGACACTTCCTGTTTTTTAATTTGGTTCTCACATGATCATTGCACGGAGCTACACAATTACATTTTATGGATTTATCCTTTGGTTGTTGCCACAAATATCAAAGTATGTATTCTAGAGGTTCACTTATTACACATATGATATACTAGTTAACTACAGTATTATCGTTCCGAGTCTTCATACTTTTAGTAGATCATATTGATATAAGTCATGAATATGTGACCGTCAGATACGTTGCTGACTTCTTATCAGCACCTGGAAAGCTTTAAGTTAAGGGGTGTCTGAGTATGTTTGGTGTAAAATAGTTTAAATGATATTTGTCCAAATCAAACTATTTTATAAAACTTTGAAATATTTGTTTGAAATGTTTAGAGTCGAAGTTGTGACGCCGACCACCCGAAGATCGCTTTTTTTAGATCACCGACTCTGTCTAATATTTTGTGTGGCATACACTAATTATCTCATTTAAGAATAGAGGATTGAAATAAAAAATATTTTAGATTTATTTAATGTTAGGATTAAAAATTAGAAGTATGAGCAACTTTCACGATTTTAATTTATTGAACTTGCTTTCCCCAAAAATTGTCATAAGAGGCATAAAATATTTTCCTACTTATACTATCTTAAAGTGGGTATATCCTAGCAAATGATTTAATGAACACGTTTTAGATTTCTATGTTGCCATTGCTTCAAATAATTCCGATATCCTTCAAATTTGGACAAAAATGCTTTATTGGATTGAGTGCCATCAATTCTCCATTATACACTCTTACCTAGTATTCTTGCTGATTCCAAAGTCCATGTAATGAATTGCCTTGGTCTTATAAAATCCATTGTTTATTTTTCAGCCATCTTGCTCTGGGTATTATAAATGTATTGTTGTCATTTTAGGCAAGATAAAAACTAAACCAAAAAGGTATATCCGAATAGAACTGTGCTGTTTATATCAAAACTAAATAGTTTCAACAATATAAGAGTAGTTTTAATATTAAACTTTTTATAAATAATTATTATATTCAAGTTTAAAACTATGACTCAGAGTATCATAATGGTCATGTCTTTTTCAAATCAACATGGTTTATGATCGTCATAAAGATGGTGTAACAATTCAAAAACATTCAATGTACTTTTCTTTTATTAAACCTAGTATTAAGGTTAACAACTTGCAATAAATAATAGGTCTCGGTCTCGAATTCTTTGAACTGGTGTTTTATTTCCATTATTTATTTATTTATTTATGAACATACGTTAAATATGATCACGTTTCGAGATAAAATGAATTAACACCATTCCAGAAAAAAATCAACATATACACGTAAAAGTCAACAGAAATGCCTTCGGAAGCAGGACCAACATCATTTCAAGTGTTACACAACTCAGTCGCTGTAACATTGATCTTTAATGCAATAACAGTCTGTAAGTACATGACGCCACTATACTTTTACGTATTTCATACACGTAAAATAAAATAAATATGTTTTACATTGCATATGAAGTTAGTTTGAGTGAAATATGATATTTTTTTTCACCGGACAACAGTTCTTGATTATTATAAGTCTCTCTCGCAAGCATCATTCAGTTATGCTGATAATTTTGCCAGGTTTATTATTACTATTGCACCAGTCTTTCATTTTCTGTCATATATAAAACATAGAACCTTGTCTACTTCTGTAAACGGAAAATATTTTTTTTTTGAAAACATATTAAAGACATATCGGATTTTATATGTGCAAGAAAAAGGACATTTAAAAAAAATATTTCACATAGCCGTAGTATAAATTCGATATCTTTTCAGTAATATATATATATATATATATATATATATATATATACATATATATATATATATATATATATATATATATATAATGTAGCGCTCCGTTGTTCGGTTATTGAGTTGAATGACACGTTATCCAAAGGTTTAAAGTTCGACTTCCTGTTAGGGGTCATATTCTTTCATATCTACAACAGGCGAAAAGTACACGATTGATTCCGGTGGCCTAGTGGTTAGTGTGTACCCTGAGATTGATGGTTTGAACCCCGTATGAGATAGACAAAATTCGTTAAAAATAGTATGGGTATATTCTCTTGGCTTTGCGCTCTGTGCATACGGGTATTTTAAGGACTGGTTGGTCCGGTTGCAGGATAAGGTGACTAGGTATCATACATATATCTACATAAGACGTAATATGGCAGTGAGAAAAAACTGTCTAAGTCTCAGTATGACATAAAGACACATTCCCAAATGACTGAAATACCGTCGGTGGGGCGTTAAAACTGAGACTGAAAGAAACAAAAAAGTACATGTCCAGCGATTGAATCGATTTTGCGCAGCATAAAGTAACTATTTTCAAAGTGACATATATATTTTTAATTAAATGTTTGAAAGTCAGTTAGCTTTTACATTATAATTATTGTTATAAATAACCATTACATCATTTCTTCTCCCAACTACGACCATAAAAATTTATTATGCAATTTAGCTGGACAAGACGTCGCAGTTACTGACACAGGATGTTGCCAAAGCCAATCTGGTTGCCAATGTTGTACAAAAAATGCCGTTAATGGTGTATGTACCGCGTGTAAACCTCGCTATTTTGGGGCAATATGTAGAAACACATGTCCTAATAAATGTCCAACATGCACGGATCATCCCAATGGTTCCGCATACCCAGCTACATATGGTAGCCGCGGCTACTGTACCAACTGTACGGCGGGTTATTTCTCCACCCCCGAATTCTACCAGTGCCAGACACGGTGCCCTGACGGTTGTGAGACATGCGTCTCGTTTAACTTCACACTCTTCAATTGTGACTCGTGTACAGCGGGCTTCTACTTGGTGCTCCAGTCTGACATTGCTGGAAAATGTGAGAAATGTCAATTTAACTGTGGTGTGTGTTCATCTAAAAACAGTTGTTCCGTGTGCAGTGTGGGATACTATGGGCCTAGTTGTAACATCCCTTGTAGTAGTGGATGTAAAGACGCAAAATGTTTTAAGGACACCGGCGTTTGTGTAGATGGTTGCAATACAGATGGATTTTTGACTGGAGGTAAATGTGATATTTGTGTTGACGGACGTTACGGAAACGACTGTACCAATGTATGTTCTACGAAATGTCAAAGTGTTTGTGACAAGACGACTGGACATTGTTCCGATTGTAAAGGTAATTTTGTCGGGAACATATGTGAAAACTGTAAAGATGGATTCTACGGAGAACACTGCAACACCTCATGTCCAGTAAACTGTAAAGATGGCAGGTGTCACCAAACGACAGGTTTCTGTGTCGAGTGTGCCGAGGCTTTCTCAGGAAATTATTGCAGTGACTGTGTTAGCGGCAAGTATGGAGATACCTGTGATAAAACATGTCCAGTTAAATGCAAAGGTAAGACATGCAACCGAATGTCTGGTGATTGTGATGCATGTGTTGGTCATTTTACCGGATCTAAATGTGACCATTGTTTCGATGGATACTTTCTGAACACCGTTAACACTGAAATAAGCGAGGAATCACTTTGTTCTGAATGCAGTAAAACGTGTAAGACTTGTCAGTCTTTTGATAACTGTACCCAATGTGTAACAGGTCATTATGGTGAAACTTGTCAACAAAATTGTTCAATAGGTTGCAAAAACAAGAAATGTAAACAGAGCACAGGTATATGCACTTATAACTGTTCTAAAGGATTTATCGGGAGAAGATGTGATGAGTGTTCGCAAGGAAAATATGGAATGAACTGTACTTTGCCTTGTCCAGAACATTGCATTTTCTGTAACCGTTCAAATGGAGACTGCATTCGGTGTAACGGAAACTTCAGCGGTCCACATTGTGAAGACTGTATAGATGGCACGTACGATACATACTGTAACCAGACGTGTCCAGAACATTGTAGCCATTCTCAATGTGACCGGAGTACCGCAAATTGTAGTTTTGGTTGTATGGAGTTTTTCTCTGGCCCTACGTGTGAGGAATGTGTCGATGGAAAATATGGATACCATTGTAACGAACCTTGTCCAGAAAATTGTCTAGAAAGCAATTGCATTAAATATACTGGGGATTGTTATAACTGTAGTGGCAATTTTAATGGTTCTAAATGTGAGAATTGTTTAAATGGTTTCTTTGGAGGTAATTGTACAGATAACTGCACAATTTACTGTACAGGAAGCCATTGCGAAAGTCTGGGTCGAGTTCTAAGTTCAATTTGTGCAACCTATGTCGGCAATCCATACCATGATGATATAAAGGAAATCGACGGTGACGCTATTGCTGGGGTAGTTATCGGAACTCTGGTACTTCTTGGAATCTTTGTCGTTTTGGTGTTTATTCTTCGCCGAAGGTAATGTTGCAATAATAGTTATATATTGTGCGTTTCATATTATATTTTGACATTAATCGGCTCTATATTCTGTCACCACCATTTGCCAACATCACGCACGCGCTGGAACTTTTCCGGTGTCGAGACAAAATATCACATCGCTTTAAGTATACAAATGAAATTATATTGTTACTATTATATACAAAGTTTGCACAAGATAACGTAACCACAGAATATAACGACATATCTACAGAACGCAATAAAGATGATCAATGACCTGATATACTAAATTATGAACAGAATGTAATTGTAAAAGCACACGATCTTAATAAAATATGACACATATATGACATAATATTTTAAATGATGCACATAATATTATGAATGATGTACATCATAAAATAGAAAACCACACAATATAATAAGTTGCGAACATGATATATTAAAATATAGGATCAAACGCTCAACATATAACGATAATCGCACAGAATATAAATACGTTTTCATAATATGCAAAGATTTTGGTATACAACGTAATAACGAATAAAAGTTATGATAATTTGACTTCTTAAGACACTGCCGGTGTTCTTCGGGAACACTATTATTAGTTATTAGTATTGTGCTTTTGACTAAAATATTGCATCACTAAGCGCTTTACCCTTTTTGTCCATCTTTTTCGGATTTTTTTCTTTATTCCTTCATAGACTTTCCAAAGCACATATTATTTTTCTGCCGGGGACTAGTAGTATTAACTGCAAGAACATGTTTTCTAAGAAAGTACGTTGTATATCGATTCCATGCTGTAGTTATTAATCCGTCAGTTTTAAATGTGAAGTCAATTTGCCATAGTTACCTTTGATATAAAAGGATCTTAATTAAATGATCATTCAAAACAAATACAATTTATTTAATGTTATTTGTATAGTATCAAAGTATGATGTCGTCAAAGAGTTAATAAAGATAACATGGTAATTACAAATAAATAAACAATTCATCAATGAATTTATAATAATTCGTTAATCATTACAGCGTCCTACTGTTACTAAACATTATGAAACTGTTTGATTGTGTAGATTTAGCAGGCGACAGATGTCTACAGATGCGGTGCTTTACCAGAATCAAGGGATAACAGGTATATATTGTACATTACTGAGCATGATAGTCTCAAAAAGAGACCGTGTTTAACGTGTTTAGCAAGTAGCATATAGTCAAACGGATAATGTCTGTTATTTCTGTTATTTTCACAAACTTCATAATGTATTATATAGTAATAATGCTGTTTTTTAACATACGAATTTTCATTCATCTTTATTTTAATATTTAGCTGCTAATGAACTGACACGTGAAAATCACACATCGGTTCCATATTTCACATATGCTATTTTTAAGAGGGTCCGGAATATACAAATATTGAAATTGCAACAACACACAGCATCAGAATACGGTCCAATACTCATGATCTTCGAAGTGAAATAGAAAGTCTAAAAGAACAAGCGAAAAAGAAGGAAGACGAAAGGCGTGCTACAGAATGTAACATACAAGAACTTATTAATAGACTCGACACATCTGGTAAGTATCTATCTCTTTTAAAAAAAATTACAGAAAACGAATATAAAGATTACGATTAAAAGCGTCGTTTTAAGAGTGAATTGAATTTCTTGTTATGTCATGTACTGATTGATTTCGAAATGTGTCTTATTTCATTACATTAAAAGTATTTGGTTTAAGTTCAGACCTTTTAACAGTAGCCTAAAACATGCCATATACATTTCATTTTTTAAGATGCGAAAATATTGTTTTGTGTTTATTTCGCATTTAGTTTCGATATTTTGTTTGTTTCTTTAGATTTTATATTTCTAGTTAAAACTTCTACGCTTTTAATTTTATTCGTTGCCTCGTTGGTATACCATATTGCATCGGTTGCTATTTGTTATTACTGTAATGATATTGGATAATTTCCTTATTATTGACAACGACATAGCTTTTTTTAACCTCCTTCACAAACATATATTTTACATTAGAGGTTTAAGTAATCACTTAACTATCATGTTAATGAATTATCTACTGTCATTCGCTGTATTTTTATTATTCTTAACTAACACACGTGGATAATATGAAACAGGAATTAAAACAAAATGATGAGATGTTAATTTTATGATAAGTTTATTTGCATTTCGTTACAGAAAAAAGGGTCGCTTCTGTGCCTATTTACGAAAGCCTGAGAAGCAATGTCAACACTGATGGACTCTACTCTTCGTTGGTGAAAGAGAACAAATAACTGAGACAAAAGAAGTGATTTTAGTGAAGTCAATTGCTGTATGAATGAGAAATCGTCATTCTGCAACAAATAGCGAGAGAATTTGATTTATTATATAAATGACATGGTGCAGTCTGCAATGAACCATTCTGAATATCTTTCATAGAAAATGAGAATGTTGCCTCTATTAGCAGCTTTGCGGTGTGTAAAAAATGACACCATATAACAAATAGTCTTAGAGATTTGATATGTGCTGTAAATTCAATGTAAACCGAATTCAAAAGCTATAAGACATTCACTTGTTACTTAAGTACACTATGTAAAATAAGTAAACAAAGTATATATAGATGTATGCAGATTTTTAGTTAATTTACCATTTTTATATTCATTATAAATATAAATTGACTTTACGAGTTCTAGCTATGTTTTATATTACGTATCACATACACATTTTGTTTTCTTTTCACACCTTACTTCATTGAAATATATAAGAACAGGTCATTATTGTTTAATTTTCTACTGGTCTTTTGTTTAACCTACGTTTATTTTACGAGTATATAAAGGGGGCTACTCAGATTAAACATTTGTTTGTGTTTATTTAGATCTTTATTCTTATTTAATTACATGAAATAAATTACCTTTGTACTTCTTATTAACCTAAATTAGTTTTATAATTTGCCATATTGTTTTTAGCTCACCTGGCACGATGTGCCAAGGTAAGATTTTGGGACCAGGCTTTGTCCGGCGTCCGCCGTCGTGGTTCGTCTGTCGTGAGTCGTCAACAATTTACTTAAAAATCTTCTTCTCTGAAACTACTGATGGGGAAGTGATCAAACTTGGTTAGATGTTCCTAAGTTGATCCCCTATAAAAAATCTTCAAATGGTTCAGGTCTGTTGCATAATTAGGTCACAGGAGCTAAAAAAAGATTTAAAATGTGAAATGTTAAAAAAAATCGTCTTCTCTGAAACCACAAGGGGTGGTCACTTCGTTCAACATAGACTAATATAGGGAAAAAACTAGAAAAAGTCTTCTTGTCAGAAACCACAAGGCCTGGAGTTTAGGTAATTGGTATGTAACATGGCCTAGTAGACCTCTTCCAGGTTTGTTCAATTCATGGCCCTGTGTCAAAACTGACCCCATCCCAGGGTTACTTGATTTAACATAGGCTAATATAGGGAAAAAAAACTTAAAAATCTTCTTCAAAGAAACCACAAGGCCTGGAGTTCAGATATTTGGTGTGTAGCATTGTCTAGTAGACCTCTACCAAGTTCAAATTATGACCCTGGGATCAAAATTGATTCCCCCCAGGGGTCACTTTATTCAACATAGGCTAATAAAGGGAAAAAACTAGAAAAATTCTTCTTGTCAGAAACTACAAGGCCTGGAGTTTAGATTTTTGGTGTGCATCGTTGTCTAGTAGATAACTACCAAGTTTGTTCAAATCATGGCCCTGAGAGCAAAATTGGCTCCGCCCCAGGGGTCTCCTTATTTTACACAGGCTGAATTTTTTTTTTAGAAAAATCTTCTTGTCAGAAACCACAAGGCCTGGAGTTTAGATATTTGGTGTGTAACATGGCTCAGTTGACATCTACCAAGTATGTTCACATCATAGCCCAGGGGTCAAAATTGGCCCCGCACAAAGGGTCACTTTATTTTACGTAGACTTATAAGGAAAAAAATAGAAAATCTTCTTGTCAGAAACCACAAGACCTGGTGTTTAGATATTTGGTATGTAAAATGGCCTAGTTGACATGTACTAAGTCTGTTCACATCATGGCACTGGGGTCAAAATTGGCCCCGCCCAGGGGGTCACTTTATTTTACGTAGACTTATAAAGGAAAAAATATAAAACTCTTCTTGTCAGAAACCACAAGGCGTGGAGGTTAGATATTTGGTATGTAACATGAGCTAGTAAACCTCTACCAATTACGTTCAAATCATGGCCCTGAGGTCAAAATTGGCCATGCCCCAGGGATCACTTGAGTTTACATATCCTAATGATACCAGGTGAGCGATCCAGGGCCATTATAGCCCTCTTGGTTTTACAAGTTGATACACGTATAATATGTAAATGATATGTGTAAATAAATGTATCAAAGTTTGTATTTAAATTCATCCTCATGCTTTGTTAACTGCTTATATAACTAGTATTACTATTAGTATCTTACTTTATAAAGTTATGTTTTTTATGTCCAGTAAGCATGGGTTACTTTTGAAATAGTTTTATGAGATTATATCAAATTACTGATTACTTGATTACTTTTGTTGCTCAGTTCCTGTATTTGCTAATGAAAACTACTAAAATTAAGGATCGATTGAATAAATGAAAGGAAGAAACATCCGTAGCGAAGGCACATTCCTTCTGTTGGCATGTTTACTTTGACTAGGCTTTCACACAACAACGGATAGGGTTCTGATATAGTCTCCCATGGCAGTTCAGTCTCTAATGGCTTCTGAAACTAGTGCTTTCACCATACTTCTTTGATTTTTATACCACCACTTTGAAATATAGGGATATAGATTTGCTCTTTTTAGATAAAAAAAATATGTAAAACATCTGCTTTGAAACACATTTCCTATGTCCTTGACCATTTCTCAACTTTTTTATGTTTTGTTGTTCTACTTCAACTTCATCTAAAAAATGACCTTCTAATGCTGCTTTTTTTTCTTTCTGTTTGGAATTTTGTAGCTACTGATGAATGGGGCTTCTGATTCCTTAGAGTTTGAGTTTGTGCAAAATCTTCTGTGCCACACTGTGTGGTACTGTATGGAAGGTTTTGTAAATGTCGAGTATGGTCAGACAGTGTCTGGATAATGTGACTGGGTGTAGTATCAAGCTATTTGTCTACGGTGTCAAATCAGAGTGAGGTAGTTCTTCGTCTGTCTCATATAATCATAAAGTCTTCAAATGACAGTCAGAAACTCTGTCTTTAAACTCAAGCAAACAAAATAAAATTAGCATACAATCCAACTGTTACTAAACTTTCTAATCGTTTATAACCTCTTCGTCTATGCACTGTCATCCGGTATCTTCTCGTAATGTAATGGTGGTTTCATGCACCAATAACACCTGCAATCATTTTTAAAAATGGTTAACAATTAATTCGAAGTTAAAGTGAGTAACCAGCGTTCATATCGCTTACGAAAATGTGTACCCTTATAAAACACATTTTGCATAATTTCAACGGACAAATGAAGTAGCTTTAACAAAAACAGGGATTTAATTAAATAGTTACTCATACCTCAAAAATGACACTACTACGTATCTAAATAATGTATATCTTCTCTCATGTTGATGTCAGTGCGATGTATAAGCTTTATTTATTCAATTTTGTTGCATAATAGATCACACAATTCTTATTCGAGTAGACGAGTACCGGTAGGGAGAAGACCTCCAGCCAGCTGGTTTACGGTAAATCGATGGCTTTACCCATGAGTACCCGCAGTGACGGTAAACCCCATGCCAACACAACAACTGACCAAACTATAGACCTAACCTCGAAAAATTGGTGCATTTTTTACGTGTTCCATTAATACCAGGGGTTTTCGAAAAATGTCTGAAAAGGTTTCATAACTTACCTATTAATATGATATCACAATATTTTTTCAAGTGATACTTTGATATTTTTTTGTATTTCGGTCTAAAGAAAAAGTGATATAAATAATGCAAAAGCCACAGTTTTTTTTAAATAATCATATTAATAATAAATTATTTCAATAATCATATTGATAATAACTATGGAACTTTTCCTGATACATTCGAACACTCCTCGTACATGTTAATACTTAGGGTGTGTCTGTGTGTGGCGCGCGCGTGTGTGTGACGGCAATGCAAGGTAGAAACTTTATCTTTCTGTGTATGTTAAATAAGACAAACATACACTAACTTAACAAACATCAAAAGCCTTACATACCTACCCAAGAAATATGGCGGCTTTGACGGCAAAGCCACCCATCACCCAGAACACAAAGCTATTGGACACGGCCACTGTGGCGGCGTATATACCATTCTCAGATAGTGACGCCACCAAATAACTCGTTACCTCCACCGTTGCTATACTGGCGAACAAGGAACCTGCACGGAAGAGACAGGACAACAAAATAAATACATCAAAATATACATAGAAATTGTAGTGTTGTTATTCATGTATCCAGTCAATATGCTTCATAAGATATACACATTTAATTACTTGCTAATTACCAAGTCGGGCTGGTCTATGAAAAATCTGGCCCCGTGTTCGCAAAAAATACCTAAGTACGATGTCAGGATTAAATTTGAGTATCACTCACAAATCCCTATTGAAACTAATAGGCATAGTTTGAGTAAAGGTATGAAAATCATATCTAAGTACCATTTTATTTTCGAGAACACGGGGCATGGTGTTCCTACTGAAAAAAATCTTTGATGCTTTAATCCAAAAAAGTTACAGTACTTGAAAAAGGTGTTTAGGGGTTTATATTATCATTTTATACCTTGTTTGTCACTCGACGTCATGGCTGACATCATACCGCGAATCAAAGGGATGGTCAGTGTTGCGAGTGTGGCTGGAACTGTTGCTGCAGGAATAAAAGTTCAGAAGACATTTATAAATGACTAATAGGTTGATAACAGATGCTCATGAGTTTACCACAAATCTGACAATCACTTAGACTTGTAGACAATCATGAATTGTACATTTTTCATCGAGAATGTAACAAAAATAAGTAAGTACGTAAGGAAACATACGATGGGCATTTTACATAAAAAGAAATATTTAAGGAATACTCGTTTGAGAAATCTAAGCAGATTGTTTTAATTTATATCCCCTGTTAAATGGGGCAAATAACATAAACAATTGTCAAAGAAAGGTGGAATAGTAATGTCATCAAAATGAGTGGACATGCACCATACATTTATGCCAAGATTCAACACACATATATATCAAACGGCCCACTTTTACAAAAGCAAGTGTTATATAAGCCTATTCATAAAGCCATGCAGACTCCGCCGCAGTAGATACCTCTCCTTACAGTTGTCGAGAACCACTGCCACCACAAGTATATTCGGCTGACATAGGTCGGATTTACTTTTTTCATCTTTGACTTTATTTTTGAATATATCATATCAGTTTCGTTATATTCCACGAAAATAACATTTATGATTATATAAAAAATAAAAAATATATATCAAATAACATTAATTTATAAAATTATGAGTGTTGGTCACATGGTTTCAACTATCATCACGTACCTTGTGTGGTGGCAGTGGTTAAAGTAGCGTAGCGTTACGTAACCGGTGAGCGGAGTTTGAAAACCATGGATATTACTTTTTTCAGTAACTCATACTCTGTTGTATTGCATGAAACTACAAACATATTTCTTAAGGCGCACAAAATAAAATGCTGGTAAATAATTAAATATTTTTACAGTTTTGGAGAAAATGCACGACACCTATTTTTAAATTATGCATGAGCTACAAGTCTGTATTTAATGGGCGAACCAAATAAACAACAACTGTTACAACAAAACAAAACAAGAGGGCCAAGATGGCCCTGAATCGCTAATCTGAGATATTATGCTTTCATTGCCTTTTACAACATAGTCATACTGAATACAAAATCCATACAGAAGAACAGCAATATAATTTTAATTCCACGCAAAAAGTTTACATGTGGTCAAAAAACCATGTAAACCCTAGCGTGGATCAATTTTGACCCAAGGGCCATGATTTGAAAACTTGGTTTAGGTCCACAAGGCCAGGTTACATTCAAAATATTTAAACCCATGATCTTGTGGTTTCTGACAAGGGTATCTTTTAAAAATCTTTCATAGTTTATGTAAGTCTATGTTAAATCAAGTGACCCCTGAATCCAGGGCCATGATTTGAAGAAACTTGGTAGATGACTATAAGACAATGTTACACACCAAACATCTAAAATCAAGGCCTTGTGGTTTCTGAGAACATTTTTCCTAAATGTCTGTCAAATCAAGTGCCCCTCGGGGTGGGGTCAATTTTGATCCCAGGGCCATGATTTGAACAAACCTGGTAGACGTTCATAAGGCAATGATACACACCAAATAACTAAACTGCAGGTCGTGTGGTTTCTGACAAGAAGAAAGAAGATTTTTTCTAGTTGTTTTCTATATAAGCCTATGTAAATTCAAATGACCCCTGGGGTTGGGCTAATTTTGACCACAGGGTTTTGATTTGAACAAACCTGATAGGTGTTCATAAGGCAATGATGTACACCAAATATCTAAACTCCAGGCCTTGTTGTTTCTGGTTTCTGAGAAGACGATTTTCTAGTTTTTTTCTATATAAGTCTATGTAACATCAAGTGATCCTCGGGGTGGGGTCAATTTTGACCCCAGGGCCATGAGTCCTACTAGGCTATGTTACACACCTAGGGCTCGAATTTAGCACTTGCAGAATGCGAGTGAGAAATGAATTTTGCGAGTAAATTTTGTAGCTGCTCGCATTTTTTCTTTCTTTTCTTTTTTTTTTTTTCGAGTGCAAAGTTTTTGAATTTAATTAAGATCGGCATCGTGTTTTCTTTAATCGGGACAATTAAAAGTAAAACCTATTGCACGGAGCCGTAATTTAAACCTATGCGCACCTACTAGACTGACACCCAATGTTTTCGTATAGCAGTCATTACCCGATAACTACATATGGTGCTCAGTCTGACTGTTTACGTTCTTCATTTGTAACAGACAAAAGGTCAAAGAGTTATGAACAAATCATTTTTTACCTCTTTAGAAAAGAAAAAGAAAAACAGTAATAATCAAATAACCAGACATTTTTTATATATTTTTAATATTTGTACTATTTTTATAAAGTTAACTTGGGCGTCTCAAACTTAGAAGAG